>JARBJD010000334.1:0-77642 GCA_033064195.1 Blattamonas nauphoetae
TGCATCATAGAATTCCTTTGTCAGCAATCACGTGCCTCAAATTGTTGATGAATTCTACGTCTGGATCTCCACTAATTGCCCAGTATGCAGAGTCAGAATCTCCCTCACAGAAGTGAATCTTGTTCATGTCTAAGCACTTGTACAAAATTGTAGATGAAATTCAGATACCAGAACTTTGCATTGTCGAGTGTGAATACTGCTTCTTGCAGACATGTCTCGTTGCATGCTTCTCTCGATCTTCAATCACGATGTAGTTGTCCTCATTGATCTCTCTTGTCGCCACAAATCCTTTCATCATTTGCTTCAAGTACGTTCTCTCTCATTGCAGATTGTGATTGAGTTGTACTTCTCAGTGTTCATTCCATCATATCCGTAACTTCCATTCAAGTTGGTCTTACAGAACTGTTCCTTTCCTTTGTTTCCAACCTTCATTGCTTCTATTCTGTCATTCATGAATGAGGTCACAAATGGTTCAAATCCAGCATGTCTCGAGAACACCATCACACTCTTAACGTCATCAATAATGAAGTGGCAATAGTCGATGAGGAACCACAGATGGTATGTCGAAAAGAACATATACTGATCGTGAGTACTCAAGAGTTGGTTAGCTTCCTTTGCTTATCATCAGTCTTCATTCCATGTTTCTTCATCAACGAATAAGTCTTCTCTCCAATGTTTTCTTCTGTCGTATTGATAATGATGTTTCTGAAGATCGGTGGGAAGTTAATGAAATCATTTATGTACTTCTCGTCGATGTGTCCTTTCAGTTCTGCAACGAAGAGTGTCTTCTGATTCTTGTCTTCGATGATCTTTCGACATTCTTCATCTCCTGTTGCGGTGAACAAACATCTTCCTGGCATGAACATTCTGTGGTTGGTGTATGGATTGTTCTTGTTCTTGATTGACGAGAAAGCACTTGGATACAGTGAATTAAAGTCAACACCACAGACATGAGTCATTTTATGTTCTGTATCAGTGGAGACAACTTTTCCATCTTCATATGTGAAGTGATTGATTGGTGTCACGTCTTTAATGTTCTGTCGATGTTGAACATTCGATAATCCACCAGTCACAGCTGCTCTCAACTTGTGATATGTTTGCTCATGTGTCAGAGTCATTGGGAGAGATTTCCAGATGCAATATTTCTTCAGTTGTATTCTCAATCGTGTGAGATGTTCATCTTTGTCTGACTTGTAGGTGTTGCAGTAGTCACAACAGATCTTCACGTTCTCTTTTGAATGTCCTTTCGAATTGTCGATTCGATCCAGTGTTGGTCGAACTGCTTGTGAGAAGTGACTCTTGCAGATATAGCACACTCTCCTGCACTGTTGAACAAACCAATCGTAGTCTGCATCAGTGACATTTTTATCAGTACTGCGATGAGCTTTCTGGTCTTGATAAATGTACGATGCAACTTTGTACTTCCAGTATTGTTTCGTGATTTTTATTTCACCAGATTGATCCACTCCATTGAAATCATCATCGATATCGAAGTCCTTGTACGCACAGGCATACTTGATTGCAGAAGCATTTGCTGACAGTGAGAGATTATGCAACATATCCACTTTGTATTGGAAGTTCAGATCAATCAGATTGTCCAGAGGTGCAATCATACATTCGACATCTCTGATGTTGTAGAATTTCAGATAGTCCCAACGGTTCTTGAATCCTTGTTTGTTCCAATCGTCAATATATAATTGGGAATCACTGTCAGACATCTCACTGTTGTTCAGACTGGAATAGAATTCATATTTGGAGAATGGTTCTTGTTTGCTCAACACTACATCGTAGTCTGATGAATCAAATGATTCGTAAGCAAAGAATGATTTCTGAAGAGTGGTCTTTCCTCCAAAAGCCTTCACTGCATTATCCAATGTCATTGGTCCTGTGTACGACATCATGTCTATGAATCGAAGTACCTGTTGTGTCTTCTCATGTCTGATCAGAACTTGTTTGTACTTCGTTGTGGATCCAAGGAAGCTTACCACTTTCCAATCCTTGTCAACGAGATCGCGGAAGATGAGATTTATGTCGAATCTGGAACTGTTGAATCCAATCACACTGACTTCATTCTGTGATGGAATTTCAGGATCCTCATAGAGGTTGTCCTCTCGAACTGTCTCAGCATATTTGAAGAGTTCTCTGATCCATTGCTTCACGAAGTCCTTTCCATCTCGAAGATCATAATAGATTGACTTCACACCTGATTTTGTCTTAATTGCTGATGCAACGGAGAGAGGCTTCAAATATGAGATCAACTGAGTATTCTCATCAGAGAATAGATTATCAAGAATGAGATCTTCCATCGTTTCGAAATCGTATGTGATGTAGAACTGCGTTGGTTTGAATTCGTCTTGTCTTTTTGTGTGCCATCAGAAATTCATGAGTCTTGTTGTTGAGGATGTGTGGAACATATGGTCTTGGTGTTTTGTCAAGAGTGATCTTCTTCACATGTTTTCCATCAAGCTCTTTGCACTCTTTGAGATGCTTCTCGTAGTATGTCTTGAAGTGAGAATCCTTGACTTGGAATCCTCTTGACTGACAATACGGACAGAGTTTATATCCAGTGATTTTCTCAGGATCAACAATGAACATGACATGAACGAGAGTTGCTGTCAGTGGAATCATCAGGATGGGAAGAACACGAGCATCATCATTTTCGTTGACATACGATTGACTTAGGAAATAGCGCTTCTTGTCTTCATCGTATTCATAAATGTGAACTGTGATGTTGTGTCTAATCATTTCTGTCTCCAAATCACAAGCAATATCAAATCCAGGATATTTTCGCAAGTGTTCAGTAAGTTGATGTGGCTTCAGGTGGGTCAGATTCTTCGATTCTGCGAACAATCTTTTTGCTTCAACATTTCTCATATTGATTGATATCTTTTTCCCAGGCACTTCAGGAAGGGTGAGGAACGACAATGATTGAAAGAAGCAGATGTTGAACTCAGAATCGATGTACCGAACGTTTCTCGTTTTGATGTGTTCAGTGAGAATGGCATTTGCTTTTCCTGCAACTGGGAATCGATAGACTGCAACTAGAATTGAGTGGAAGGCAATGTACATTGTCTTCGTATCCATCAGTGTTCTCTCTTGTGATTCTTTGATCAGATTGATTGCATACTTGGAATACTCAGTGATGTCTCCTGAACTTCTTATCACTGTGGGGAAACTCTTTGATGTGTTCTCCAATTCTGGTCTGAAGTCTTTGTATGTTGTCTCATCTTTGTCTTTCCTTTCAACGATCTTGCCGAAATCAATACTGATCTTGAATGGATGATCCTTCTCTTTATCGAACACTGCTTTGATGAAGGTTGTGATTTCTTCAACATTTTTCAGATGATTGTGAAAGTACAACTGATATGGTTTTCCATTATCTTCAACCTTCTCGACCTCATTCTTTTTGAACTTCCTTCGTGCATTCATGAGACATTCATTGAATGCTGCTTTGTCGCGTGGTTCAGCGAGTAATATACATTCTTCAAATCCATCAAAGGTCTGCACTTCTCTCTTTTCCATTTGTTCATTTTTCTTTTGAATGATCAACAGATTCTTCATCCAATGATCCATCAACTTCTCTTCAATTGATTTCAGTTTCCACGTCATTCTGAACACCTGCTTCTTCAGTTCATCTTTATTCACTCTTGGATTTTCTTTCATGTTTTCAACAATCATTCGGTGAGCGAGTCGATCTTCTGACGCCATCTGTTGTCGAAGTTTAACTTGTTCAATAAAATCTGGAATGAGATTGAGATCGAGATTCTTTGTTGGATGTGGAAACTCGAGATCTGTGTGTTGAAGCATATTCAGGAGAAATGATCTGTGATGTTGATAATTTGTAGTGTCAGGATTGTACGTTCGACCATCACTAAATTGAAATTGTGTATTCGGAAAGAGATCTCGAATTTCTTGAATTCTATTTTTGATTGGTTTTAGCAGTGTCATTTACTACAAAATAAAAAATCAGAAAATAAAAAAAGTTGAGCGTTTATTTTTGTTTTCTCAGATGGGGCTTTTTCTTAGCAGTCAGCCATGCATCAAGTCTAATTCTGAACACTTCACTTCCGCCAATCTCTCGATATGTGAATGGAACCAGAACTTTCGTGTACTCACCGACGAGCTCACAATTGTATTTCTTCAGTTCATTTTCGACGAATGATTGAGTGTAGTGTCGACGTTTTGATAAGTGAGGTCTGTTTCCTTGATTCCACAACTTTGGTTTGATTCTCCATTCAACTCCCTCATGAACATACGTCACCGGCACATTATTTCTGACATACTCAGAGACTAGCGAACAGTTCTCTTCCTTCATCGATTCAATTAATGCTTGTTCTGAACATACTCGACGTCTTTCGTTGTACATCGCAGTTGGATTCATTTAATACAAATTAAAAAATTCAGAATTAGATTTTCATTCGTTGTTTTCTCAGTTTTGGATTTTTCATCAGAAGCGAGGATCAATGGGTTCGATCACTCATTTCTCACAAGTGATAGTTTCGTTCTGATTCTTCGCGATTTAGATTCTCCTGAACTCCAGGATCATCATGGTCTGCTCCGTTTTTTGAAGATTCCGGACTTTTGCAGAGATATTTGAGGTTTCACAACCAGGTCCAGATCTCGGAAAAAGTATGTATTCTTCACCATATCGAGTTCATTTTTATCTTATTTCAGCTTTGTTTTCTCTAGTTTTGATCGAATTGTCACCTAATCTTTGCTCATTATTGTTTCGTTTTTGACCTCACTTCCGTCTTCGTTTTCTCGTTGTTTATCCTTTTTAACCATTTCATTCATGTTTCTTTCTCTGTAACTTTTTCTCAAATACAACACACTAATTCTCGTTTACTGAGTTTTCCGGACTTTTGCAGAGATCCGCCATTCAACGGCTCACTTCATATCTCGGAATTTTTCCGAAATCTTCATCATTTCACATACATTTTTGAATCATTTTTGTTGTATTTAAGAGAGAAAAACCTGAACACAGACCTAATTTTCACTATTGGTGCCACATTTCACACCCTTTTCACGATCGTCAATTTCCCTCTCAGTTTCATACTTGCCCGTTTCATTCATGCTTGTTTCGCTTTCTTTTACTCTGTTTTTGTGAAAAAAGTGATGAAAATTGCAACAAAATGATGTGCTAGTGAAGTGAGAACGGCCCACAAAATGGAAGTGAATTGAGCAAAATGAAGAGGAATGATGAACAGATCATATGTGAAATGGGGAGAGAAAGTGATGAAATGAAAGGGACTACAGTCGGTTTTGAAGTGACAAAAACGGTCAAAAGTTGAGAAGTGAAAACATGAAAAAGTGACTTTATGGGAGAACTATCCGACAAAATCTCCTCAAAATTTGAGCACACCTCACTCATACCGTGAGAAAGAAGGATTTGCAGTGAAAATCGGATCAAAAAATCCATAGTGTCAAAATGTTGGTGCAAGTGTGTCGTCAGAGGTGTGATCGAAGAACCGACAAAATGAAACTAAGGAAATGCGCTATACACCTCGCGTCGACTTATGTTCGTTAAAATGATGTAATAACGGAGTAAATGAAGTGAAAGTAGTGAAATGTGAAAATTCATGAAAAAGTGTCCGAATGTAGAGGTGTCAAAAGTTTTCAGAGATGAATGACACAAAAAGACGCCAACTAGCGTTTTCACACCCAAAAACACCGTAAGACGACGAAAAGTGATCAAAAGGACATAGTCCCGAACGTCCATACCTTTTCTGAAAAAATCTCAAAAAACGCGAAAAAACCTCAATGGGTCGGATCAAACCAAAAATCTCAGAAGTGTTTTTTATCGAAAATCCTACCTTTCAAAATGATTTCCGTCACAATCAAACGTGTTTGAACACAATTTGAGCCATAAAGCGGTTCATAGTGGCGAAATCCGAACATCGACTTTTTCGTCACTTTTTCGACCTAAGTTCGGTACACAGTTCGACGAATTCTCAACCGATTTTCATCAGGATTGTCTTGATCGAGGACCGACAGTGTCCCCGAGATTTTAGAATTTTTTTCAGAATTTTTCGAAATGGTTATCATGTTGGATTTCAGTGATTTGTGGTCAAAAATAGATTTTCAGTGTTTTCATGACCTTTCGTGGTACTTTCTCAAGTGAGGACGGTCTCCAAAATACAACCAATTGTCCAAGCGAACGTAATACTCATTCTTTGTTCGTAAATCGCGATATTTGAATGGCTCAAGTACCTTTGTGTATGTTCCAATGAGTTCACAATTCTCTTTTTTCAATTCATTTTCAACAAACGATTGTGTGTATCGTTTTCGTTTGTTCTGATGAGTTCTGAATCCTTTCATCCATTTTGATGGGATTACTATCCATTCAATTCCTTCATGTCGATATGTTACTGGAGTACTTGAATGAGTGTATTCAGAAATGAGTTCACAATTCTCATTTTTCATTGATTCAATAAGCTTCTCTTTTGTACAACGATTTGCTGGTCGAAGATATTTCTGGCGATTCAGATGTGGTCTGTATCCTTTGACGAAACTATTGACGTACACTTGATAAGTTTCATCTGGTTTCTCTTCGAGATAGTATTCGAAAGTGCTTCCTGTGAGATATGTTGTTCCTTGTCGATTGAGAGTTGGAGGTGATTTCATTTTCAAATCTTCTTTGTCCAAAATTTCCAGTAGTTGTGTTGGTGTCAAGACGCTGCTCATTTTATACAAATTAAAAAATTGAATAAAAAAAGAAATCGACGTTGTTTTCTAAAAGTACTCAAAATTTGCTTCAAAAAAGACACTTTTCAAGAGGTCCGTTTTTCGCCTTTATTTTTGAATTTACGGCCAAATATTGACTACTCTGAAATGTCAATATTTTCAGTAGTAAGTGAGATGGAAATTAGAATGAGTCATATTAAAAAAAATCAATTGGCTCTGAGATTCAAAATGATTTCTCGTTCCAATTCTCCTAGGAGTATCACCTATGCCAGTTTGGTTCCCATTTCGCTTATACCACTACTCAGAACAGTAAAAGAAGTCCTTTCTGCCGGAACAGATGATTTGTTCGGTTTGAACAACAAGTCCGGGTTATACACGGGACTATGAAAATCGTTTCCAATCCTGTCTGGCTCTCAACTCCAACTGGTCTCACACTCCTCGGGATTGAAGATTACAATAGACAACAAGCTGTTCACGAGACAGTTTTTCAACAAGTTCTGGCTCCTTCAGAGAAGTATATTTGGCATTTGTGCGTGAACCGCTCTTCGATCATCGATCGGGACACATCCAAGCATTTTCTGACACTTCTCGCGCAAATCCTCAGAATATGTCCATATTATCAACCGGCAATGGATTTCGTCCTGAATATGCCTGTCCTTCTTTCAATTCCTGGTTGTCTCACATTCTTCGACGATGATTCTTTAATCTGGAGTTTTCTGGAAGACATGGTCGATACCCAGCAGGAATGGAACAGAACACAAAGAGAAGTGCGACAGATGTGGAAGACAGTTTGTCAAATGTTGAAAATGGAGGGTTTTGAAGATGCGATTGAAGCAAAGCTGCGAAACGTCAAAACCCCATCCTTCGGAGTATTAATTGTTGCCTACTCGATCAGATGGAACAACCTGCAGGGAATAAACCTTCCACGCCTTTAGAAGAATCAGAAAGGAACCAGCGACACTTTCGAACAGTTTCTGACTTCTTTTGAACAACAAACGCTGTTTTTGTGTGCTCATTGTCGGCTCTGACCTCATTCCGTGGTTTCGTATGCCGGAACGATTCCGATTCTCTCCCCAGTCTCCCTCCATCGTCCCAACACTCTCCCTCACCGTCACTCTCACACTGTCCATCTGCTCCTTTGTGGAAGGCAATGCATCGATCAATCAATCAATCGCGGATGGTGACGATTGGTGGGATTTGTGATTGCTGGATTGTTTGGTGATTGTTCTCGTAAATAGAACACTCTTGATTGATTGCATTGATGAGATGCGATTTCCGAATCGATCCCACATCGCGCATCATCCTCCACTGTTCAGATGGACCAAACAGCGAAAATGCTTCTTCATCGTCTCCCGAAGGAAGCTATTCAACGATTCGTCGAGCAGCAGAAAGAGATGGATGGACGATCGCACTGGAAATGAGATTGAAGAGATGCTGAGAACACAATTGACCATCGAATCTCGACAGTGCTGTGGATGGAAGACACTGTGCCCGCATCTCATACACCTTCCTCCGCCGAATTGGATGGAAGGAGGGGCAAAACGAAAGGAAGAACAGAAGGCCTTTCAACACACATCACACCATCATTCCCCACTCACCATGACAGTGACTCTCATTTTCCAATTCCACTCCAATTTCTCTCCATCAACTCCGTCTGCGTGCTGAGAAGGGAGTGAAGAGCGAGTGATGGACAGAACGACAAGCGGGACGATCTGTCGTCGACTCTGTCGCTCGTGAGAAGTGTGTCGTCTGAATGCCCTCATCTGAACAGAACAAGACACACTTTGGGCGAAGCGAATGACTTTGAAGTGGAACCTTCGCTGCTCTTCGTGAATCCCGATCTTCTCGACACGCTGGTCACACTATCTGGCGCTCACCTGCTTCTGGTCTCGCCGATCTCGAAGTGGATGATCATTCTGAGGGTTCCGAATGGATCAGGCTGTGCTCGATCGAGTTCTCCGCATCTCGATTCGCCACCCTTCACTCATTCATCTTCAGCACAGCACACTCCGCTCGTGTCCGGTCAGTCTCTCCAACTGAAATCATTCGAACACACTCGCGTGTTTGTGGGTGGTTCGTTTTTTGCGATGCAATTGACCATTCGGGATGAGAATGCCGATTGAGGAACTGCTCCATCTCTCGTCGTGATCATCCTCGTTGGAGGTCTGAGACACTCCACACTCGTCGTGTTCCTTCCCACTTCCCCTTTTCACCCGCGTGACGCATCCTCTCTCCTAGTCTGCTCCATCAACGCAGCCTTCTCATTGTACTCCATGGCTGTCCACTTGCTCTCTCCGTGCACTGTCTGTTTGATCGTCACTCGCTCGAACCAAACAAGACTCTTCGCCAGAATGCGACGAGAACACGATACTCGGGTCGTTCACAACTCACCACTCTTCCTCCGCTCTCTTCCTCCTTCGTCAGTGATGGCGTTGTGTTTGGATTGAGTTGACTAAAGTTGATGGACACATCATCGTGTTCATCGAAGAAGAAGTGCTTTTTCGTCAGTCTGACAGGAGTCTTCTTGTTATGTCCTTCCACGGAGCGAGACATTGAGATGCACACAAGGGATGCCAGAACCACTCTGTCACACCTTTGCGTCGTGGTTTGAAACGACTTTTCCTCATCGCTTGCTCGTTCTCCATCCTACCTTCCTATTAATTCAGCATTAATCTCACTCTTCATAATTTGCTGTTTCTATCATCCTTTTATGCGATAATTTCATCTAAATCTCACTGTTTCAGTCATTCTTCGTTCTGCCCCATAACGAGTGATTGATCTCAGCTTCTGAAAGAATGTCCGCACTTGACAAGAAAACATTATCCTCCACTGATAGGCCGTACCCTGGTATCTCTTTCCATTGCTTTTCTTATTCAACAGATTGTATTCCTTTCATGAATTGGCAAAACAATCACGTTAAATCGATCCATGAAAAGGCTGTTATCTATCGGTCTCTCGTTGCCACCGTGAAGTTTCAACCTGCATTGGATGCCTCGTTGGAAGCGAAGGCGGTGAGATTCCTGAAAAATGTGGTTACCCTGGATGACGAATCAGCTGATGCTTTTCTCTTCAGCCTTGGGCGAACATCTGACGAATCATTGACAAACTTCATTCACTCCATTGTGGTGCTCCTTTCATCGCCCAGTCACGTCATCACCACAGTAGCAATGAAGATGGTCGATTCTCTATTCATTTTCAGTTCAGAAAGTATCCAATTTACTCTCGTGAAAGCTGATCTGATCCCTCAACTCATCAACACTCTCAATCCACATTCTCTTTCATTTGCTGAAGCGGTCGATATCCACACTTGCCTCATTTCACGCCTCGCCGAGGCTGTCTGGTGCTCAACTCCATTTGGTCTCGCCAATCTCGAAATTGAAGATTACGATGAACAAAAAGATGTTCGCGAGACAGTTTTTCAACAAGTTCTGGCCCCATCAGAGAAGTATATTCGCCATTTGTGCGTGAACCGATTTTCGATCATCGATGGAGACCAATCCAAGCATTTTCTGACACTTCTCGCCCAAATCCTCCAAACATGTCCATATCATCAACCGACAATGGATTTTGTTCTTTATATGCCCCTCTATCTCGCGATCCCAAGTTGTCTCACATTCTTCGAAAAAGAATACCAAATCTGGAGTTTTCTTGATGACATGGTCGATGGTCAGCGAGAATGGAACAACCAAAGCGATGAAGAGCAACAGACGTGGGAAACAATCGAGCGAATGTTGAGAATGGAGGGCATTGAAGATATGATTGAGGAAAAGCTGCAAAACGACAGAAATGGATTCTACGGAGGATGGCTTGGTGCCAAATCGATTGAATGGAGCAACCTGCTGGGCATGAACCTCTCACAACTTGAATAGAAGCAGACAAGAACAAGCGAACTTTTCAAACAGTTTCCGACTTGTTTTGGACAACAGACACTGTTTGAGTGTGATCGTCGTCGTCTCTAGCATCACCTGATCATTTGCCGGAACGATTACGATTCTCCCGCAGTCTCCCTCCATCGTCGCCACACTCTCTTTCTCATTCCCACCCTCTCGCACTGCTCCCAAATCGAAGCTGTCCATCCTGAGCATTCGCTGCTGTTTGTGTGGATGGAAGACACTGTGCCCGCATCTCACACTTCTTCCTCCGCTGACTTGGGTGGAAGGTGGAGCGAAGAGAAGCAAAGAATGGTTTCGTCAGGATTCTCCGCAGAGCAAGCCATTCAGCAAGATGACGAGAAGCTCCACAGAGCGTCTGGACATGCGGAGAAAGGGCGGAAAGCAGGACATGGATGAGTTGAGCTGCGGACTGGAAAGTTGGTTGTGTGTGTTGATTCCGAGCGGATGCCGTCTACCAGGTGACTGTGGAGTGAAGGGAGGAAGAGCCGCTGATGGGCACAACGACACTCTTCGTCAATTACGATCTGCTCGACACGCTGTTCACACTCTCTGGTGCTCGCCTGCTTCTGATCTCGCTGATCTCTGGCGCTCGGCTGCTTCTGGTCTCGCCGATCTCGAAGTCGACGATCGTTCTGACGGCTCCGAATGGATCAGGCAGCGCTCAATCGAGTTCTCTGCAGCTCGAATCGCAACACTTCGCTTCTTCATCTTCAACACAGCTCACAACGCTCTTCTCGGTTCCGCCTCTCCAATCGACATCATTCGAACACACTCGCGTGTTTGTGTGTGGTTGGTTTTGTGTGTTGAGAGGGACAACTCCAGATGAGAAAGATTGTGAACGACTCCATCTCTCGTCGTGTTCATCCTCGTTGGAGATTGTGACCATTCCACACACGTCGTGTGCACTTCCCCATTTCCATCTTCCCCCACTCGCGCATCCTCTCTCCTCGTCTGCTCCATCGGCACTGCCTTCTCTTTTTCCTACATGGCTGTCGACTCGCTCTCTCCGTTCAAGTCTGTTTGATCGTCACGCATCTCATCGTTTTCCGACACAGGGCACAACACAAACATTTCAAAACGTCTTTTCTCATCCAGAGTGCGACGAGAAGGAGCAATTAAACTTCAACCTCACTCGACCCAACATCGTTCCCATTCTCTTTCTTCGGTCTATCAATCGCATCGTCCGTCGCACTCGTGGTGCTCTGAAATTCCGTTCTGTCTGTCCACACTGGACGAGCTTTGGTGTTACTCGTTGGACAGCAACCTTCTGTCAACTTCTAGTCTTCGTTGTGTTGGAGTGAGTGTCGATGAGGCTTGAATGCGCATGCGATTGAGCGAAGCACTGGACACTTGAAATCGATTCTGTCTCGTCTTCTAGCTTTGTACGGATCTCGCTCTTCCTTTCTCTACTCCTCCCTCCACCCTTCAACCTTCGCATCTCTCATTCCCTCGTCGTTCCCACATCGCGGTCGTCTGCAGCTGCCCACTTTGCTGGTTTCCTCGTGCAAACAGCTTCGTGTTGAAGGATCGCTGAGATTGCTGGATTATATCTTCTTGACATCTACTCGCCACTTCCGACAGACTCTCGTCGAGACACACCTCGATCACTTTTGGCCCAGCAACTCCGTACATGCTCTGGCCACTGCCCACATGTTGGACTATTAATTTCAACTTTTGTCTTGCATCTTCTCTTTTCAAAAACCACCAATCCAAGAAGTTGAAATACGTTGAATCCCGGATATGTGATCTGAACGGCTCAATTAATACCTTTCACAATGACTTGAGTCTCTGAATTCCGCCTGAGTCGTGATCAAACCATTACTTGTATCTTAGACAAGAAGATGTTCCTTCTCTGTTTTGTGTGGAGCTTGCCAATATGTTCCGCGGTGACTTCACCATCTTCTGTCCCTGGAGCCCGCGGATTACTCCACGATTTGTCCAAAGAAATGGATCATCAACAGCACAAAAGATTTCCTGGCTACAACAATGAACCGGCGTTAAATCTGATACCATATCAAACGTACTGTGTACGTAATTATCGGATTTCCTCGCGAACACTGAATATTCTCGGAAACTCATCAATCATACTCTGCAGCAACTCTGAGATCCCAAAAGGAAATGAACTCGTCACTCTCTTTGATGTGTGGAACAGCACATTTTCGTTGGAAAATGTTGAACTGAGATCGGGAAGTGGCACCTCAGCGTTATGTTTGATCGAAGACTCGACCTTCTCCGTCTCCACAAGTGTGATCGTATCGTCCCCTCAGATCTCTCCATTCGTGATTATGAATGCTGCCCCTTCGTCACAAACATCCGTTTTGATTGTCTCATGTCGACACATCTCGACGACACCCGATAGCTCTCTCCTTCCATTGGTGAGTGGATCAACATCCCTCTCCCAATCACTGGAATCTATGAAGGATACAGGAGCAGCCGAACTGATCCCAGATACAAATTGTCTCTCCGTCACTAGCCATGGCATGGAATACCTCTCAAATGCCTTCCCACTTGGAACTGGTCCGCTCTTTGACTTTGAGGCTCATGCGCACGCTGATGGAGGTGTGGGTCTCGATTGCTCTGTGTCTCTGACCTCC
This sequence comes from Blattamonas nauphoetae, assembly GCA_033064195.1. Classification (NCBI taxonomy): domain Eukaryota; phylum Preaxostyla; order Oxymonadida; genus Blattamonas; species Blattamonas nauphoetae. The sequence continues at coordinate 13,172 of JARBJD010000334.1, forward strand.
ACTTCGTTCCGAAACTCGACAAGCAAAGGAAGCCCCAGAACCCCGTCCGGTCATTTCGCATCACTGACGCAACGAATGCTGGGCTGTTCGATGTCCCACAGCACCAACCCTCTGAGCGGGACTAGCGGAATGAACCTGAACTGGCGTGGTTCGTCGCTTCTCGTGAACTCGTCATTCTCGACATGTGTTACAAACACAGATCTACCAACAATCTCAGAACCAAACTTTCCCGATAATGCATCGTCATATATGTACTTCAAAGATGACTCCCCTCGTAACATCCTCTACAATGCCACCACTGTCGAAAACAATCGAATCTACGTGGACTCCTGCACTTTCATCCATTATGCTCATGCTCGAAGTGGAGGAGCAATCTCGCTGAACGATGTTGGAGCTGATGTCTGGATCAAGAAATCAACATTTCAGAACTGCTACTCGGTAGAGGGGTGTGGAGGTGCGATGTACTTCTCCAACAACGACGCTGACCTCTACAACACAGGCTCGATCGAGATCTTCGGTTGCACGTTGTCGGAAAACACGTGTGTCTTGTCTGGAGGACACGTGTTCCTGGAATACTATGAATCTGTTGTCGTCGCTGAATGCGTCTTTGAGGATTTTTGGATTCACCCACATTTAGCAAATGATTTACTGACAGACTCCTTTCACATATCCACCAACTACTTCGTCAGGTTCCACAATTCAACATTTGCTCGAAACAAAGGATATCGTGTTGGTGGTCTCGCAGTGAACGCGTATGGACATACATCAGATGTCGTCCTCTCCGACTTGCTCTATCTCGAGAATGAGTGTGTCCATCAAACAGAAGCATCCAAGCTGTCAGACTGTGCTGCTAATGCTGTGGTAAAAATACAGGCTTTCGATTGCTTCTCAACCTCCTCCTTGCCCCGATCTGGTATGACTGATGGCTTAGACATATTTCCATCGCTTGTTGGACCAAGCATTTTGAACGTTGCGATGACCGAGAAGCTTAACGACGCGAAGGATGGATTTCTGTTGGAGGTTTCATTTGAAGGGATGTTCACTGGGACGACCAGGAAATACTCTATGACTTTGGAAGACAAAAGCAGCAATTATGTCAGAATCGAGGGACTCTCGTTTGGAAGAACCGCCAGTGAGTCATTCTCTCGTCCACTTCTTCTGACAAGCGCTGAGGAGACCTTCCAGTTCAACGCATCTTTCAAAATCGTAACCATGGAGAAAGCTGCAACTACCGCCAGCAACGACTACGATGTCGGAGAAGGTCCTGAACCTGAATGGTCACTGTGGTATCACGCCACAACAAGCAAATTCGGCAACTTGATTCCGATGTCCTTCACAACACCATCACCTCCGACACTCACAAAGATCACTGCCGCTCTCGACACAACCAATTTGAATGCTGTTGACCTCACTCTCACCATCGATAAAGTCCTTGGCGGTGATTTCAAGCTTATCGTAACAGACACATCAGATTCTTCGGCTGCAGAAATCGATCTCGGAACGTATTCTTTCGAGTCATCGGTCACAGAAAGCAGTCAGAGCAAGTCAATCACCATCTATCCAACAGGAAAATTAGCGTACGGAAAGACTTACAGAATAAAAACCCTCGAAAGCCCGACCTTACCCATCGTTCACTCATCACGCACTTTCACAGTCCCTGTTCTTCCTGTTCGAGTGGAATCGACATCGAATCCACAGCTGAACGATGCGAAAACGGAAGTGACTGTGTCATTGAATGGAATGGGATTCACAAGCACGATCACCTCAATCTCTGTGAAAAGATCAACGCAGACGATTGCAGCCAAATCGGTAACAATCAAATCATTGACTCTGCTCGAGTTAGTTGTTCCGGCTGGACGGAGTGAATCATCGACAACTGTTCAATTTGGAGAAGAATATCTGATTGAGTCTGTGACAACATCTGACTCTTCGACAGTGACAATCAACGGCGAAGTGAAATTCTCAGTTCCTCTCGCTCCAATCGTTTCCTCTCCGTCCACCCGTCTCGATACTACCTCCAACATGCACTTCAAACTCTCTGTGTCATGTGCTAACTTTCAGTCAGGCACGAAATGGAATGTCTTCCTTCAAGACAGAACTGAACCAATTTTGATCGATATAAGCACATCACTCACTGGAGAGTCGGATAGGGTGAAGGCAGGAGGGAACGGTGAACTTAAGTTTGATTCAACTTACGTCATCACATCAATCACACTTCATGGCTCGCCAGCAGTTCATGCTCTCTTCACTGATGCGTCCTTCACAACACCGAAAGGACCAACCCTCACCTCCATCTCAAATGCTTCTGTTTCTCCGTCAGACTCGAACTCGGTTTCGATGACGCTGGTCGGAGAGCGAATGCCATCAGCTCTCTTCTCAATCCAAGTTGTGGAGGTTGGGCAATCATCTGTCACACACACTCTCGATGGCTCTTTCTCATCGTCAACGAATGGCAGGATCGACGTCGAAGTGCGAAACAAGAACACGATCGAGTACGGAAAGGTCTACCAAATTGAGACGGTCTCAAATTTCGACGTTATTGTCGCTCTTCCCTCCACACTCACCTTCGAAGTTCCTGTCTTCCTCACCAAAGTCTCTTCGACTATAAACATCTTGAACAACGAGGAAGTGTTTGTCAGTGTCTCAGGATTTGGATTCCCTCCATCAACAAACTTTGATCTGACAATTGTTCAAGTCGATACTCAAAACACTGCGATTGGACAGCCATTTATATTGGGCAGTCAATTCCCTCCAACACCCTCCAACGCTGACATTTCAACTCACAAGATCACAACAACAGTCGAGATAGGAAAGCTGGAACCTGGAAAGAAGTACAAACTCACAAGTTTTGACATCTCCTCCAAATTGACAGCGATTGAACAGGATTTGGTCTTTGATGTGTTGAGCCCTCCGACGCTCACCTCGATTGCTCTGATTCCATCAGGAAACTCGAAGCGAGTCTTCAAACTGGAAGTGAATGGCACAGATCTTCCACAAGGAAAAACGTTCGTCATCAAACTGAAGGAGTTTGATTCAACTTTTGAGATTCTCGTTGAATCGTTGCTTTCTGGTTCGTCGTCGGAGATTGGACTCGGTTTCTCAGATACTCTCCAATTCTCCACCACGTATCATCTGGACAAGGCGACACTGAAATCCGATCCTGCCATCTCTCCCACTTTCTCCTCTCTCTATTTCCAAACAGAAGCTCAGCCCCATCCACTCATCCTCTTCGCCGACACAACCACCCATTCGGATCCATTCTTCTGTGGAGACTTGAGTCTCCCCTGCTCGTCGATGGATGTTGCGTGGAAGATCGTCACAGCATTCTCAGCAACACAAATCCAACTCAAAATCCCGCTCACCACTACACTCTTCTCGCCAATCGCAATCTCAGAAATGATGACAGTGAGTTTGGAGCGTGGAGGAGTTCAGACGGCCATCTTTTCCATCCCGCCAACGTTGACAGAGAACTCGAACGGCATCCTCATCTCTATCGCTGGAACTGTTGAAATCGAACACGTCAATATCAACGTGGCCGCTTCACCACACGACTTCATCTTGCTTGACGTGTCTTCAGGATCGTTGTCAATGACGGACGTCAAACTCACTCGCGTCATGGCGGAAGTCCTGCCTGTCGAGAGCTTGGAAGAACTGTGCTCGTGGGAGACAGGTCTGATGCAATTGTCCAATTCCGATGTAACTGTTCACACAACGGTCTTCTCTGGGTTCGAGATGGGGGTATTATGGATGGAGGGAAGCAACCTCACACTATCATACTGCACATTTGGACAGAATGGACAACAGCGAACATCTTTCCCGTCGGCTCGACAGAACATCAGATGTGAGGGAGGAATCGTGTCCATCACACAAAATGCTGAATCCAATGCCAACACAGTCCATCAGTGGATTTCTTCCGAGAATTGTGAAGTCTCGTTGAACAACCAAACGCTGTCTGCCCCCCTTTTCGTTCCCTCGCTGGATGCAAACAACAGCAAGACCACATTTGATAAGAAGCAATCACACTTCACTGTTGAGATTGTCGGGTCGATGCTCGTCCCGTGTGGTCTCAGTTTGGAAGTGTTCTCGATCACACCATCTTCATCCACGTCGAATGACAATCCACCTTCTGTTGTCCTCCCTCTCTCGTTTGATCAGACCTCTCACTGGAGCGAAGACAATCTGTCTCTGATCATTCCATCGTCATCACTCGCTCTCCTCTCTCCAACACTGCAGTGGGAAGCTCGCCTCCTCTTCGCCGGAAACCAATCAACAGCCTCCTTCCTCTTCCAGCTGAACTCGAAGGACAGAATTGCCCAATCTTTCAAAAACTCTCTCCCGTGGTTCATTCCTCTTGTCGTCGGTGTCATTGTGCTCATCCTCGCAATCATTGTGATCATCATCGTCTGTCTCCGCCGCAGAAAACAAAAGTCGAAGGAAGCTCAATCCAGGAGCCATCTCGCGGAGGAGCTTGAAGATGAGATTCCTGTGAAATACGACCACAACAATCTCGACAATCAAACAACACATAATGTCATCGAGTTGAAGGACGATGAAGATGGTCGATTTGCTCTCGCTCAAAAGAACTATCCAAGCACTGAACTGCCAGTTCCTGAGATGGAGGAGAGCAAGGAAGACACGCCGATGTTGATTCCCGTGACTGCTCTGCGCTGTGAAGGGGACTTCCCTGTGGTTGTTGTGGACGGGGTGAACACGCTCTATCAGCGGATCCACCACGGGAACAAGATCGCCGAAATGAAGAAGAAGGAGATGGGGAGTCGAATCGCAGCAGGATTGATCAGAATGGTCGAAGACAAAGTCCATCTCGGAGCAGCTGCTCGTCTGACCCCACACTGGGTTGTGGTTGACAAAAACGACACCATCCATCTTCGAATTGAAGAACCTCAAAACACCCAAACCCAGAATCCCTCAGATCACCAGATGCCTCACCATGTTCACGCAAACATGACAAAGGCTCTTGCTGATGGGATTGAAGGGATCAGATGGAGAGCACCGGAAGAAGGAGAGAAGGAATCTGAAGTGAACGAGAACGTGGACAAAGTGAAAGTATCTGTTTTTCGGCTTGGCCTTGTCTTGTGGGAGATGGAGACTGAACTTGTCCCGTTTGGGGAGATTGACGCAGTGAGTGCTCATCGCCAGCTGGCGTGTGGTGTTGAGCTTCAGTTGGGAAAGATCCAAGACAGCTCCGTTCGCGAGTTGATCTCTCAATGTCTCCACGTTGAACCCGAACAACGACCAACACTGAAGGACATCTTCGCTACACTCGAAACATCCATGAACACCACTCAGAAGCAAGCTGCCAACAGCAATCTTCTCAATTCCAATTAGATGGAATATTCTTCGACATCGGATAACAAACTCACACAACTATGTCACTACACGTCGAACATTCACCCTCACATCATCGATCGCACATTGTCTTTGTTTCCGTCTCTCTTCACAACTAAGCTGAGAGATCCACGTCCAAATCAAGTCTTCATTGAACTCACATCCAGCATTGTGACTTTTCTTCCTTTGGATGGTTTTTCATTCATTTTCATGTCATCAAAGTGAGAGCAGATGCACTGAGCTGTTTTCTCCAGACAACTCCTGCGCCCACCACACACTTTTCGCTTTCGTCCATCACTATGTTTTCCTCCACAGTCGTCGTTTTCTTTCTATCTTTTCTGTTTGTGGTCTTCTTTTTTCTGGACTCATCCCACGTTTGCACCTGGTTATTTCAGTGCCCGTGTCGTTCTCTCCGTTTTCTGTTGTGAGACAGAAAACTCTTGTTTTGGATGAGATTCAGTCACTTCTCGTTGTCTAAGATCTCACATCATCGTCATTTCACACATCATTGGTCATCATTTTCCATGAATCCTCTTTTTCCCAATTCTCTTCACACAGACCAACAATTTCAATCAATGGGACCGATCTTCCCAACTTAAACCGAAAATCCCCCAATAACCTTCATCTCATGTCCACTGCTGAAAATACGGACATCCCTTCCACCAAGTCAGGGTACACTGGTATTTCTTTTCTTTACGATCACTTCTCCATCAGATGCACAGATCGAAAGAATGTGGAAGAAACGCAACCTCCGAAACTGGATTGCCCTATTCTTGATTGTATGAATGCATCTATTCTCAGTATTTCGCTTTTCTCCTGCTTATTCAGGGTACCTTCAACAACATTTCTTACGTCGTCGTGAACACATCTGCCCAAGCAATTTGCAAAGCTTTTGACAAAGAAAACCTTGTTGGACTGATTGTCTGGTTCAATGCAGGCTTCTCCTTTATCATTCGACTCCTCCACTCGTTCTTCATGCTCAAAATACCATTCACAATTCGACTCGCCATTTGTCTTATCTGCTACCTTCTGGGCCTCATTGGAGTCGCCCTCTCCGTCAAAATCCACATTTCAGTCGCTTTTATCTCGATTGTCGTTGTCGGATGCACATATAGTCTCGGAGAGAGGTTTGTCATAATCTTCGCATCCCTTTCTTCATCTTTCAACCATCTGGATCTCTTGCATTTCCCTTCATTTATCATCTTATATACGAAATATCTCTCTCCCAGTATCATCATGGGTTATATGCGCAACTTCCCAGCTGACTCGGTCGGAGGTTTCAGTTCGGGAACAGGCTTCGCCGGAGTGGCAGGGGCGGGACTGGTCTTCCTTCTAAACGCTCTGAATGTGCCAATTATGATCATGTTCTTGTCACTGACTCCTCTCTGCGTCATCTACTTCCTTGTCTACCTCTTCTTCCTGAAGCCACCAAAGGACCTTCCACCACGCCCGAGCACGGAAGCCCCAGTGCACGAGGATGTGGCGGAGAAACAGGTCGTTCAGGGTGACTCGAAAGATGCGGAAGGCGTGAATCCGCTGATGAATGAAGGGGAGGACGAACGGACAGATGAAACAGCTCCATTGATGTTTGGATGGGGTCACGTTGGTTGATTCTTTCATTTGGATGATATATTGCCATTTTTCATTTCTTATTACATTTTGTTCCATCGTCCATCCACATTCATCCTCAACATCTCTCTTCTTCTTTCCCGCAGCGCGCGACGTGAAACAGGATGCCAACGGTTCAATCGTGTCCACAAGTCGATCTTCTGGCTGTCCTTCCAGCTGATGCTGGTGTACTTCTTCGAATACGTCGTGCAGGTCGGAGCAGCTCACTGCGCGTTCCCGAAGAAGGTTCGAGAAGAGAGCACGAACTTCTGGATCAAGAACGCGTTCACGTGCATCAATCTGTGCTATCAGATTGGTGTTGTGATTTCGCGGTCGTCGTTGGGGTGCATCAAGATCAAGCGTGTGTGGATCATGACGTTGCTTCAGGGACTGAACTTTGTGCTGTGGATGTTTGTGGCAGGGGTATGGACATCTCGATTTCCGCATTTTCGTCCTCTTCCTTCCTTCTTTCTGAACTCTTTTCGCATTCCTCACATTCTCTCTTCATTATCCTTTTTCTCCCACTTTCTCCTTCGACCTTCTCTCCCTCTCTCCCTTCCTCCCCTCGCCCAGTTCCAATTTGTGAAGGGCTACTGGATCTTTGCGCTGTTCGCGCACACCATCTTTGTGGGTCTGATGGGCGGAGGGATGTACGTGAACACGTTCTACCTGATCATGCAGAAGAAGGACGCGACAGGCGACGACAAGGAGCTGGCGAGCAACATGACGATGATCTACATCACGATTGGCATCACGCTGGCGTCGCTGTTCTCTCTTCTGATGACTGAAGTGTTCTTCAAGAAGTTGATTTGATGGTTCTGACTGTAAATATGATTTCTCACTATATCAATCAATTCATTCGTTTTCGTTGGATACTGTTGACTGTTAGTCGTGTTTGATTGCATGTGAATGATCCTTTACCCATAATCTGACTCTTTCCCTGTCCGATTTGAATCAGTGACATTTTCTTTCACCACATTCGCATCGAATCATTATCCTCGGTGAGAATTCACATCATGTTTCCAGATCTCAGTCAAAAGATGTGAAAATGAAGACGTTGAGATGACATGATGATTTCTTGAAAAGAAGTGGAGTGTTGGCGAACAGAAGATAATTTTGGAGAAAAATGTGCGCGTGATTTATTAATGTGGAAACTCTTTCTTATTGACTCCACCTTTCAACGTTGGCTTGGCTGTGAAAGTTAGAGATTGGAATGTGACAGAATCAGAGGGGTGATAAAGTTTGATCGCAAATCGGAATGGCAACGGGATATTTTCGTAAATTTCATCATCAACTCTTCGGCCTGACGAATGTTTGAGTGTTTGTTGTCCAACTCGACAATCTGCTTCCAGCAAGTACTCTCTGGTATATTGTTGAGGAGGTGCTCTGATCCCTTGAATAACGGCAGGTGACCTGTAAAACGTTGCCCAGCATGCGACACCGTAATATTGGTTCCAGATATCATTTTGTGTTCCTGTGTCAACAAGATGTGGACTGACGATTCCGTAACGATAACTATCATATGAAGAGGTGATTGTGAATGACAGCTGGGCGACATCGGACGAGATGAGAGGAGAAAAGAGGGTTTTGGGGATGAAGTTCGTCTTTTCGTTTTCTGGTCGTTCCCGAAGTGTGAATGTGTTGCCTGCTTTGATGAAGAAGTCCTCGTCGAAGATTTCAACAGCATCTGCTCCCGTTTTGGACCATCGTTGGAACCGAGATTCGCGAAGAAGGTCGGATTTCCTTTTGTCATCCAGGTGGTTCAGAATGAAATCATACTTCATCAGTCGGTTGTTTATAATTCCGAACTGTTCAGCCATCTGCGTTGCCATGTTGCACATCGTTGTGTGAAGTTCGTCAACTTTTGCCTTCTCGTCATTCATCGGCTTTGTGTTTGTTGATTTGTGTTGTGAGTTGAGATGACGATGTTCTGTTTTCTGTATCTCACATGGTCCGATAGAAATCTGAATCAAGGCCAATAAATTGGAAGCAATGCTCTGAAAGATAACGGAAGTCGATGATGAGAGGAAAAAGGAGGAGACTCTCAATCCAATCGAGCTGTGAGATGACACAATGTCAGAGAGGATCGACACAAGACCACATGATTCTGCAATTGTACAGCGAGTTGCTAGTGCATCCAGATCTGACAGGAAGGGACAACGAGAGATCAAAGAGTGAGTTGAATGACAAAACACTCAAAAAGACTCATCGAGGAAGAAAACAACGAAATGATGATACAACAGAAAAGGGAGGAGGGATTCTCGGGAATATCAAACCCGATTCCAAAAATGTCCGAATCTGAGAAAGAATCGGCAAAGTCTCTTTTTCTGAGCAATTCCGAAGCGATGAACAATATCCCCGAGTCACTTCTTCCTGCATACACATATACAAAAGATGAAAGAAAGGAGGAATCAATGAGATTCATGAACAAAACAGAGGAAGAAAGAGAAAAAACAACGATGAAGAGAGCGAACGGGATGACACACAATATCAGACAGTGATGGATCAGAAGAAGACAGAGAATCACACGGGAGATGTGAAGAATCAGATTCAACAGGTTGTGTGCAATAGCGAGTGAACATGAGATTGATCCATCCCCACAACTTGTCGATTCAATATGCAAAGAACACTGAAAAAATCGTAATCTCTCTCTTTTTAGATCTTGAGATTGTTCATCCACTGAATCAAGATTTTTGAACGCTTTTCTTTCTGTTCATATTACAAAATTATGGTCATTCCAGAGTTACGATCGTTCTAGTATCAAACTTGTCAACTGTCCATGAACCTCGCCAAACTCTTCGTGGTCGTGCTCCTCTTCAACTCATTATCGACACTCGAAATCAAGACCAACATCAATTGGGACAAATTCATCCATTCACAGTCAGAAACTTCACGCTCGGATCATATCAGCAAGAAGATAATCGCCGTCAATCAAAACGTGGTAGTTGCGTCGACAATCAGAGTGACTTCAGATGAAATCTCGTTGATTGGCCAAGAATCCACGCTTTTCTTCTCGCCACAACCAGAAGAATACAACAGATGGCCTCTCTCTTCACCTGGACAAAAATCAGCAACTAATCACATCCCAACAACTGAAAACTCGGACAATACACATGACAGAAAACCGACATTCATGTTTGACATTTGGAATAGCTCGTTTTCGGCGAAAGGGATCGAGGCCGTCCTGACGTGCGACAACACTGGACTCTGTTCCATTTCTGGCTCATCAGTCGCTGTATCGTCAAGTCTAATCTCTTCAATTGAGCTCATATCCCCCTTTCTGGTGATAGTGTCTGATTCAGGCCTCGACAATCTTCACTCACGGATTGTTCTCTCCGAAATCACCCACACATCAACCAGCGACTTCCTCCCATCTTTTGTTGACATCTCCCACCCACTGTCGTCATACTCGCTCCATCCTGCCTCGTCCTCCGATGACCCCATCCACCGCAGTGTTGGTGGAGTGTCTGTCGTCGGAATTGGCCTTCGACTGTCCGATTCGTGTCTGGCAAGCGGAACAGGCCCTCTTTTCTCATTCGGCCTGAACGGGCATGCATCGCCCTCCCCAACCCTCACAAATGACCTGCCGATGGAGACCGCCCTTGTGCAGAGCAGTCTGGTGAATATGAGCAGCAGATCAACCGCCGCTGGAAGGGAGAGCGAAGGAAGCTTGTTCGGCTCGAATGCGAAGCAGAGAATTGTTGGGAGCGAGATTTCAAAATCCGCAAACCACCAACGCGGGACAGCGATGCTGGATCCGAACATGGGTGGCTGTCTGGTCTGCCTGAACACCTCGTTCTCGTCCTGCCACACCCACGCCAACACCGGCCAAGCAATCTCCCGCAAAGACCACATCCAAGGCGACCGATTCGAAGCATCTCAACTCACCTCCACTTCTGTGTCATTCACACTCTGCACTTTCAACGGCATAACCTCCCCCGACACAAATACGGGCGGGGCAGCAATCAGCATCATCCAAGCCAACGCCGATCTGACTGTCTCGCAGTGCTTCTTCCACAAGTGCAGTGTCACAGGCTCGGCTAGCCGAGGAGGAGCTATCTGCTTTGAGCCCACAATCGAGAATCAGAACAGTATCACAGTCGAATTGTCTTCGTTCACGGAATGCCAGGCTCCATACTCCTTTTTTATGATATACGGTAAGGCATCAGCCATCCGCGTGAATGGTTCAGCGATTTCAACGATATCGAGGAACTTCTTCCATCTCTCCAACGCAACTGGACGAGGCGGAGCGATTGACTTGAACTCAACCAACGGGATTGTCTCGAATTGTTCGTTTGTGGAATGTGCCTCTCTCAATCAGTATGGAGGAGGCATCGTCTTCAGCATGATGATCTCGCTCTCGCTGATGCACACGCAATTCAGAGATTGTTCGGGTCTGTCAGATGGATCGAATGATGTGGGTTATATACAAAACGACAATGAACTGCTTGACTCAACCTGCATCCAGTTTTGTGATTCGACATCTGGTTCACCCAATTTACGCTATATCCAACCATACGGCACAGATGCGATACTGATTCCACAGTTGGGGGAAGATGAGAACACTTTCATTGTCGGATTCGGGATAACCTTTGAAGGGGCGAAGTGTGTGGTGGAGATCTCAACAAACACTCCTCTCAATGGAGCAATGGGCCTTCTGCTGGACGGTGGCAATGTTCAGCGATGTGTCCACATTCAGTTCGGATCAGACGGGACGCAGTCGACGACAGGAAGTGTTGAGTTGTCTTCTGACGAACACGGAATCCTTCCAACACTTGCTGATGGACGAACCTACTCTCCTCGCCGAGCAGCCATCGCTGGAAAGAGAATCCTGGCAAGCGTCTACCATGTCCAACCTCACCTCACATCGTCTCCAACGATGTCTCTCAGTCTGTTTGGATGTTTCCTTCAAGATGGAACAATCTCGATGACTGTGAAGAACACAAAAGGAGATTCGTTCACCATCCCTCTCGACTTCATTCGGGACACCGAACTGACAGGGACAGTGTCCCTCTCATCAACAGACACAACACGACTGGAATATGGTGAAGAATACACAATCGAGAGTTTCACAACAAGCTCAACCGGTATCAACATCAGAAATGGCTACAAGTTCACGACCCCGTCACCTCCTGCCATCCTCACCTCGTCCACTCAGACCGATGGAAACGACTCGATGACACTCTCGTTTTCGGGAAGTGGGTTGGTCGCTGCATCATACACACTCACTCTGACTGAACAAGTTGTCGAAGGAACACCTCACACAGCAACAGTAACACTGCATCCGATCTCAGACACGAAGCTGGAAGAATGGGACATTGCTCTCTTTCCACATCAGTCTGCTCAGCTGAAATATGGATCGGACTACAAAGTGACGCAAATGACATCCACAATCAAAGGCCAAATCACCACCATCAACGCTCCAGTCATCACCACTCCCGAGGAACCCTCTCGCGTGGTCGGGCTGTCGATCTCAGAATACCCTGAGAAAGAGAAGAAAGTCGAATTTGAAGTGGAAGGATTGATGATGAAAGAAGGCGAGACGTACACACTGGTGGTGAACAAAACAGGAACGACCACCGAAAAGCAGATCAGTGTGACATTCTCGTCGAAAACATCAGGAAGTGGATCAGGAACTCTTTTCCCGCTTTTGGGAGCTGATCTGGAGTACAACACGAACTACACTTTGACGAATGTGTTGGATTCGCAATCGCAAGAGGTGCTGTTCCTAACTGGTCTCACATTCGAAACGAAAGCAGAACCGTCGCGTCTGTTGACATTGACTCGAACGGGATATGGGACTGGAAAGAAGACAGTTGAGTTCTCGATGACAGGACGAGTGTTGGACGAGACATCGAAGTATCACGTTGGCTTGAATGAATCTGGAAACGAGAAGTACAAAGTGTTGATGGGATTCAATGTGTCGACAAGCAGATGGGAAGGATCAGCTTCTCTGTTCCCACTTTTGGGAGCAGCACTGGAATATGGGAAGACGTACTCTGTGAGCTCGTTGACGAAAGTTGGAGTCGCGACACCTCTTCTGTTCGAAGACCAGACAGTTGGGATCGAAACTGAACCTGCTCGTCTGGTTTCGACGTCTCTTTCCGAAATCGGAAAACCGAACTCAGCGACTCTTGTGCTTGAATCGCGAGAATTGACTGTGAATGCGGAATATGAGATTTCTCTCTCCTACTCGCCCACATCTCCATCGTCATCGTTGGCTTCGTCGAATTCAGACTCGACGACCTCGCTGAACGTGACAGTGACGTCGAAGACCGACAACTCGTTCTTGCTCACTCTTTATCCCGAGTCGACATCAGATCTTGTTTATGGACAGTCATATGTTGTGACATCGATGAAGACAGGATTGGAAGATTCGATTCTGATTGAAGGGGCCGATTGTTCGTTTTCAACGCCTTCAGAACCAGCTCGACTTGCTTCGATTGGAGTTGGGGAGATTGTTTCGGATGGAGACACATCAACCATCACACTCTCGTTCTCGTCGTTCTCTCTTCTGGCTTCCACATCGTACACGTTTGAATTTGGTTCGTCTGCCTCTGAAGGTGAAGTCTCTCACACCAAAACACTGACGCTGACGACCGAAGCTAATGGCTCGTTGTCGCCTCATGTGATGACGCTATTCCCTCGCGCCTCGAGCGATGGCGAGAAGAAGAGTCAGTTTGAGTTTGATCAAACGTACACATTGACATCGTTCAAGCAATCAACTGCAGACATCCTGTTTGACACTCCAACGCCACTCGATGTTACAGCGGAACCAACCCGAATCAAATCATTCGTTTCCGCATCTTTGAGCAAAGATCGTTCGACGATGACTGTGATTGTCGCTGGAAGTACCTTGTCTTTGTTGACTGGGAAGCTTTCTCTGACAAATGGAAGCTCAACTTGGGAATCACTCTCAAATGCACTCTGTTCTTCAACACAATGTTCAGCCGTCTTCGATACAGCCAACTCTCAAACCGATCAGATTCTTCAGTTTGGTCTGACTTATCAAGTGGCCACGCCTGTCTCTGCCGACTACTTTGTTTGCAGTGGAATCTCTGTCCCTGTTCCATTCCCTCCCCGACTCACTTCTGCCTCATTTGACTTCGCCAACTCCCTCAACATCAGCTGCATCGTCTCGTTCGCTGGACTTGATCTGGAGATTGGGAAGACATACACAGTCGCTCTCTCCGACACCCTCGCCTTCAACATCACCGTTCGGAGCGGGTCCAGCGCAACATCTGACCAACTGCCGCTCGGCTGGGCAGACACTCTCCAGTTCGCCACAGAATATCAACTCAAATCCATCACCCCAACAAACACTGAAGATGGAACAGTCGATTTCACCACACTCTCGTTCACGACAAAAGCAAAGCCATCTCGACTCTCTCTCTTTGTCGATTCCGCCGGTTCCGACAGCATTTTCTGTGGAACGGAGGACAGTCCCTGCTCGTCAATCAACGTCGGATGGTGGATCGTGTCTGGTCTGCATTTCTCGAAGTCCACACTCTCCATCATCCACAACACGACTCAGACCTTCCAAGTTGCAACAGGATCAGCTGAAGACGAACTTGTGATCAACGCTGGACCATCAACAAAGCCAGAACTTGTCGTGTCGTCTCCGTCGTCTCCGCTGGGTGAGGGGGAAGGGATGATTGATGTTTCCAAAGGTCGCCTCTGGCTGAACCAAGTTGACGTTGTTCTTTCCGACTCTCCCTCTCTCGTGCTCATCCGAGTTGTCAGCGGTCACCTGTCTCTCCAACTCTGCTCATTCACCCACACCATCACGTCACACTCAAACAATCCCGAAACCTTTTCGTGTTCTTGGACGTCGGGAGTGGTCGTCTTGGAAGACACGGAAAGCACGATTGAATACTCAACTTTCTCCAACCTGCCTTTGGGTGCGATCAGTCAGAAGGGAGGGACTCTCTCGATCGTCTCGTCTACTTTCTTCGACAACGCTCCGGTCGACTCGTTGTTCCCGTCAGCGAGAAGGAACATCCACTGCGAGGGGACGGGGCAGTTGACGATTGGAAGTCTGAATGGAGGCGATGGGCTACAGGCTGGCTCGTCGGGATGGATTGATGTTGGCGATTGTTCGTTGAGTGGAATGGAATCGCTCATTTCATCTACTCTCTTCGTCCCTGTTCTCTCTTCGGACTCAACGTGCTCGCTGAACAAGAAAGACAAGTCATTCTCCGTTTCAATCGTTGGAACGACACTGATTCCCTGCGGTCTCTCGCTGGAAGTGTACGAAATCACGAAAAAGGGGAAAGAAGGAAGGAAGACCCCGTTCGATCTCTCTCAAACCTCAACGCTCTCATTCACTGACGAGAAGATCACACTCTCGCTGCCTCAGTCGAACTTTTCGTCGTTTGATTCATCGCTGGAATGGCGCGGTCGCTTGATTTATGGAAACAGTGTCCACACAAACACCTCCTTCACCATCCAAATGAACTCGTCCGACAGATTTTCTCAGCTCTCCAAAGATAACATGAAATGGTGGCTTCCTCTCATCATCATTCTCTGCTGCCTCGCTCTCCTCATCATATTCATTGTTGTCCTCTGCTGGCGTCGACGTAAGAACCAAAAAACGAAAGATTTGGAGCCGAAAGAATTGGATGAGACGCCGATCGAAGACGAGAAGGTGGAGGATGTCATCACCGACAACAGAATCGGCGTGAACCCTGTCAACACCCTCGTCTCCACCAAACTGAACGTCTTTCAGACACACGTCCAGAAACCTGAACCATCTGACGATCCGATGGATTCAAACAACCTCACAGAAGCACTGATCTGCGATGGAGGGGAAATGAAGACGACATTTGTTCGCAATGACAGGACGCTGTTCAACGCTCTGCATTCTGAGAACAAGTGGGAGGTGCAGAGGAGAGAGGTGGAAAGGCAGATTGTGAAGGGGTTGTCAACGCTTGTGAAGAAGGACAGACAAGCAGCGTTTCTGAAAGCACTGACAGCTCACAACATTCTATTGGACACAGCAGGCAACGTGTGCTTTCGATTGAATCTCAGCTGCATCACTCAAAGCAGTCTTCCCATCTCCCATCACAACACACACCTCACCTCTCGACCAGACTCCCTTCTGGAAACGGGCAAAGCGAATGAAGCACCACCCGCCGAACCCAACTCGCTGTCATCTCAACCAGTGAACGAAGGGGCTCGCTGGTCAGCGCCTGAAGTGATCGAAAAGAAAGCCAACACAGATGCCAGTCCCGGGGCAGTTTTTAGTCTTGGCCTCGTCTTGTGGGAAATCGAGACTGGTCTTGTGCCCTTCGGGGAAATCGATGCTGTGAATGCGTCTCGGCAGATCGTGGCAGGAACGACGCCTCGGCTGGAAATTGTGAAGAACTCGTCGATTCGCGAGGTGATCAGAGACTGTCTCGCTCACAACGCATCCGAGCGACCCGAACTGGACGAAGTGTTGCAGAAACTGGAAGAGATTCCGGCAGACGATTGCAGCAACATCAACGTCTTGTTGAAAGTCTGACCACTCCATTTCACATCATCCACACCTTCTTTATTCATCTATCTTCGTTTTCACTTCATTTTCATTTTTCGTCTCGATGAACAATCATCCTATCACTCAACCACTCCAACACATCCACACACTTACACACAAAATCCAACACCCGTCCACTCCAACAAACATTTCGAAGCATCTCTGCGTCTTCTTTTATCAACTATATTCATTGTTGCGTGTGGATCGTCACTCTCATCTCACTCGTCTTTCTTCTCCCTGCCTCCTGATCTCATCTGGGCAGTCTCGTCCTTCGTCCATCACTTCTGTTCATCCACTTCGCACATCACTGTCCTGATTGTCCTCTTCTCTCTTTTGTCTTCTCTTCGCATTTTGATTTCTTCTACAATTCACAACGCATTTCGAACATCGATTCACCATCTCACCCCTTCCTCATTTCGCGTCTCCCCGTCTTCACTACTCATTTCGCCTCAGATTTCACATCTCACCATCTCGCATCATTCTCCCCCTTTTTTCATCTCACAAACAACTATTTGATCAACCCATTGCCTCTCATCAAAGCGTCGAAGATGAAACGATAAGTGAATTTTGTTCGAGTTTCCTCGACATCTTTGTCCTCCTCGCTCAGAAGCACCTCGTCTTGGGACGAAAGTGAATTCCGGTTTGGCCACCTGAATTTCACCCTTTGGACCAGAATGATTGTTGTAAGAGTGTAAGTTGGAAGTGGAGAAGAGACGAGAATGCTTTTGACTAAGTGGCACAATCATGTGAGTAATGATTGTGAGAAACGAAAACGATAAGAGGAAGACTTGAGACAGAAAAAGACGAAGAAAAACGAAATAATAGTGTGGATGTGACAAACGAAAGCGAGTGTGGAAATCACGAAATCGAAAAAGATCAAAGAAAAGAAATATTGGCAGTGAGGGATGGATCAGAGCGAATTTGACAGAGTTGAGACTGAAAAGAATCACGAAATTCGAAAAACTGGATTGATGATAGTCCCGTGTATAACCCGGACTTGTTGTTCAAACCGAACAAATCATCTGTTCCGGCAGAAAGGACTTCTTTTACTGTTCTGGTGAAGAGGGTCATCTAAACACCCCTTTTTCGATGATTTCTGATCGATCTTTCCATTGATTCCTCTTTTCGTCCAATACTTTCTCAGATTGATAATACACCTTCTTTTTGTGTCAAATACTCGTGAAGTGAATTATAGAAAAACATTCAGTGCTTAAATTTGCTCTTTGGCCATTCGCAATCGTCATGATGGATTTTTGACTGTATCGCTCCTCGTATTCCGAGATGATCGATTGTATGGAAGTGAAGTTGTCTGTTTCAAGTGTTTTTTCCTCCATCGTCCATTTGTGCAAGGCATTTCCGTTTTCTGAGGATGAACACAGGCCAATGTCGTTGTCATCGAAGTAATGTCCAATTGTGCCTATAGAATCGAACATGAATGATAAAGCACTTTCCCATTGCTGCAATGTTATTTGAATGTGGGAAGGACCCCTTTGAGATATGATCAACCGGTCTGCATTTCAGTGCGCATGATCAATCCGATAGAAGAGAGTAGATCTTCCCAGATTAACACCCAGGATCTTTCAAGAAGAATGGGAGGAGGTCTTGTTGTGTGGAAGCTCATAGAATCTTGTCCAAAAGGAGAAGTTGGGATTACCATTCTTGAACGAAAGCCCAATCTTGAAGGACGAATGGGAGAAATCGAAGTATTTCTGGGAAATAAATCGTGTTTCTGAGCGACTGGAGTTCAGACATGGATCATGGAATGTTAGAGAACTTTGAATTTTGAATTGAATCCCATATTCCCCCAAATTCAATCATAAGAACGTAACAATGAAAAAGAAGGCAAGAAAAGGATTGAAAAATACAGAATAACTCGAAAATTAGTTTTGTTCGGTTTGAACAACATGTTCGTTTTTAGCACGGGACTATGATTACTCCTTCGTGTCGGACACATTGATCGCTTGTTCGACTGATCTTTCAGTTTCAGGTTGATCACAATCTGCATCTTTCATCTCTGTTGTTGGGGTTTCGTCGGTGGTTTCGATCATTTCTTCCTTCTTCTCGACTGGTTTCTTCGAGCGACATCTCCAAATCACCAGCAGAGCAACGATCACTCCAGCAATCACGAGAACCACAACAACAATCACAGGAATCAGCCACAACATGCTTTGCGGCTTCTCTCGTAGAACAAGTGATTGAGAGGCAATCAAACTGCCCCCGTTCAGAAGACGCACCTTCCATTCTGATTTCTGCGAAAGATTCCCAACGTCTTTTGGTGTCACAAAGAACTCAATTCGAGTTTCGGAGAAGAGTGATGCTGTGCTTGTGTCAACAGCCAGAGTCGACGATTCTTCTGAGTTCCCATCCTCCGACGAAGTGAACACTTCCAGTTGAAGTCCACACGGAAGGAACCCACTTCCAATCAGATACAATAAGTATTTTCCAGATGACTTGTCAAGAGTGATTTGGGAATGGTAAGTGTCAAGAAAAGGAATCGACAATTTCGTTGTTGTTCCCGACACAGAGCATCCATCACCAGAGATTCCAGATCCAGGGAACAGATGGCTTCGACCATCCCCAGTCAGGCCTCCAACAAACAGCGTCCCATCTGAACTGCACATCACGTTTCGACGAGCTGATGGGAAGTCACGGTTCGTTGGTCCATTCGACTCGAAATACACATCGCGAAGCGACACATTCCCTCCACTTTGCATGATTGCTCCTTGGGCGAGGTTCTTCAGACTGCACGATCGAAAAAAGGCTGTCGAGTTCACAAGCTCAATCGTTCCTGTCGACCACGAACACAGATCGCTGTCTGCGTTACCAATCTCCGAGTTCGCTGTGGAGGATGGTGTGTATTTGATCATTCCATTGCTGAACTCGAACGATCCGGATGACACACGAACCAGCTTCAGGTCGAGTGACGACGAGCGAATCAGGGCATCCACGTCGGTCAGCGTCAGCGACGAATTCGACACAGAAATCACAACAAGCGGAGTCGACGAGAATGTCTCAGGAACAATCAGCGACGGACGTGCGAGCAGGGCTTTCCACCCACGGAGCCGACTTGCTCAATTTGTTCAGATTTAAGATTTTTCATGTTGATATAATTCATGCGAACATTACCCTTGGAGCATTCGAAACAATTTCATCTTGATAGCGAGATCAGGGATTGATCACTTCCCCATATTTTTCTCAATGATACAAACTTTCTAATATCACATTCTAGTCATTCCACAATCAGAAATCGGTTCATGAAGTGATTGAAGAGACAATACTTTGACACAAACTGCCAGGAATGATCTTCTCGATGTCTCTTTTCATCTTTCCCATCTCCCATCGAATAAGAGTGTCCAGTATGGAACTGAGAAACTTTCGCACTCTTCTCTTCCTCTGTCACCCACTCCTGATGATTTCATATCCACTTTCAAAGTGCTTCTCGTTCTTCTTCATCCTGGCTGCGTCTACAGTGAGGACGTCGACACTTCAACAGCATCGAAGGGCAGTGTGTCACCGTTCGACGAGCGCAGGACATGTACGATGTTGATCGCGGCAACAACACAATCATGGATGAGTTGCAAAGTGGGCACGCAGTGAGGTGATGTTGTTGTGATCATGATTGTTTTCTGTTCCTTCCCTCTTGCCCGTGATGCGAACGACGAGTTGCGAGGTTAGCAAACAGACCGACAATGCGTTGAGAGAGACTGAGGTTCGAAGCGATGAGGTTCTGAGCAATTTGGATGAATAATGATGAAACAAGCAAATGAAACAGATCACTGATTGCGAGGGAGGAGCGATGTGAACGTTGCGGGCGAGGGGGACGATGCGAAGGATGTGCGCGGAAGGGACGATGTGAACGATGTGCGCGGTAGGGACGATGCGAAGGATGTGCGCGGAAGGGACGATGCGAAGGATGTGCGCGAGGGGACGATGCGAAGGATGTGCGCGGAAGGGACGATGTGAACGATGTGCGCGGTAGGGACGATGCGAAGGATGTGCGCGGAAGGGACGATGCGAAGGATGTGCGCGAGGGGACGATGCGAAGGATGTGCGCGGAAGGGACGATGCGAAGGATGTGCGCGGAAGGGACGATGTGAACGATGTGCGCGGTAGGGACGATGCGAAGGATGTGCGCGGAAGGGACGATGTGAACGATGTGCGCGGAAGGGACGATGTGAACGATGTGCGCGGAAGGGACGATGCGAAGGATGTGCGCGGTAGGGACGATGTGAACGATGTGCGCGGTAGGGACGATGCGAAGGATGTGCGCGAGGGGGATGATGAGAAGGCTGTGTACAAACTGAGTGTGACTGGAGTCTGCTTGTTTCCGACGCGCGCGCCTGACTGTGGACTTGTTGGAGTGCTGAACGAGATGGAGGAGGACTGTGAGACTATTGTGAACGATTTGTTTGTTGAAACGGTGCTATTCTTTTCGTTATTTTTCTTCGACTCAGCCATCTTCTTCTGTATGATCAACTCCGTCTGATTGGAGCAAGTTGTGACGAACGTGTTCAATGTCTTGTCGACAAAGTCGTCGAGTATCCCCTGAATGATGTGGTCGACCGTCACCAACATCAAAATTGTCAGAATGCCCTTTGGGATGAGAGATAAGACGGCGTTGCGAATGAAAGCGAGAAAGCTGATGATATTTTCGATTGAAGTGGGAGTGTGCGTGAGCGTGTGCGCATACGTGTGTGAGTGTGCAAGTGCATGCGTGTGAGTGTGCGTGCGTGAGTGTGCAGGCGTGCGGGTGCGTGAGAATGTGTGTGGGCGTGCAGGAGTGAGTATGTGTGCGCGTGCAGGAGTGTGTGTGCGTGAGTGTGTGGATGTGCATATGTGCTGGTGCGATTGTGTGTGCGTAAAGCAAGTAGGAGGGAGATGAGTGTGGATCTCTTCGTCTGTTTCTGGCTCGTAATCAGGATCAGTTGAAGAGGCGTGATACTACCCAATTCCAGAAGCGTTGGTGCGAACAGAGAACTGGAGAGGAACATGAACATCGTTGAAATGTTCTCGATGATGGTGAAAGCGATGCTGGTTGACGAGGATGAATGAATTTTTGCGAGTGAGGAATGTGAGGGAGGAGTGGCGTTCTGAATGATGTCCAGGGCTGATTCTTTTATTTCCTTGTTGAGGGTCTTCTCGCTGATATCCAGATGTACATTCACGCCATCGCATTCGATCAGCATATCCGAGTCTTGAAAGGAAATGTGGTTGTACCAGGAGAACGAGATGAAGAATCAAAGGAATTGTGTGTTTTAAGTCGAAGCACATGTCGATGAATCGATCCAGAATGGTGATGAGGAGTTGCATGAGGTTGTACTTGGTCAACAGCGAGTCGTTAGTGGCTTAGAGGATGGGAAAAGAGTGTTTAACACGTTTTGGGGAATCAATTGACGGAAATAGGCCGTTTATACAGAGTTTGAACGATGGGAGAGCAAGCTGTTTCGGATCCTCCAGAAAATTCAACGGAATGAATAAGGGCACTAATCCGTCGATAAAATGCGATGAAGGACAAACTGGTGACAAGTGCAATGATGAAGAGCGCGGTTTGAGCGAAACGAGGAGTAAATTCCTTGGTCTCTTGTGTGATAACTTGAAGGAGTGGGAGACTGACTAAAAAGATGATCTCATTCAAGGCAGAGTCTTGGAAAGAAAGATGTGTGAGCGTATGAAAGCAATATTTGCAGTGGCGAGGGAATGCAGCAGATGAGACCAGTCATCACGAAATATTTGTTGTGATTGTGATCTGCTGTGAGCGGACCAACAAATATCAGAACACCGTCTGTATCAAACATTGGTTTTTATCCAGAACCTACAATTAAGTGAATTAGAGTGAGAGAAGGTTGACGAATGGAGATCACACTTGAAGTCGTTGCTATCGAAGTAATTGGAACCAGAAATTAGTTCTCCATATCTTCGTGGTTCTCAGTATTAATCATCGCCTGAGAAAAGGGTGGTATCATGCCAAGTTCGACAAGGGTCAGACGATGTGATGATCCGAGTATTCCAGACGAGAAAAAATTGCACAGTATGGACCTGTACGTCCCTATTTGTGTTGACTTCGATTGGATTCATCACGTTTGTCCGTGGATTTTGCCGACTTTGTAGGATCATCGACAATCTGTGAAGAAGAACAAGATCAACATCAGTATCAACACTCCCCCACAACAATCCCTAAAAAAGGAACTAGATCAACAACAACACTACCATTATTCCAGACCATTCCTCAACAAGAAGAAAATAATAATTAATACAAGCAATCCATGCAAACTCTCCTTTTCCTTAAAAACAATGACACGAAGAAGAAAGAAAACATCCTCTCATCTCCTCCGCAATCACCGACAATCGCGCAAAGATTCACACAACTTTCGCCATTCTTAGTCTCAAATTCAGAAGGACAGATCAAGATTTACCCTTTATTATCTTCTTTTCATTCAATCGGGAGAAACTTTCACTTTCAGATAATATTATTGTCTATCTTTGATGTATTTACTTTGACAGAGTTTTCTAAAGACAATTTGGTGTTTTCCATTTTTTCGAAATCACCCAGAAAATTATGGGTATTTTTGGAAAGCCCTGCGTGCGAGGCCTCCCTGTGACAAAATCATCTTACTCTCGTCCGAAATCGAAAATGGCTTGGATATTGTATCGGAGACCACAAGGTTCAGCTCAATCGACTTCAGTCTCAACTTCGTCACTGTGTCAAGAGCAGCATCCAACGATCCACAGCTGTTCTCCTCTCCTTGGCAACTTCCTCCATCTCCTCCCTTCTTTACTTCGAAGATAAATGGTGTTTGATCGGACGGAAAGGTGAGAGAGAAGTCTGCTGACTCCAGCAGCACTGGCTGGCCACCGGATGTGATCTTCTCCATTTTGTACGTCTCTCCGAATTTGAACCGTGTATCTTTTCCGCCCGGTCCAACCGACACTGACGAAGACTTTTGTTTTGGTTTTCCTTTCTGATCTTCATCGAACGTGACCTTCAGAGTGAGGCTGGGACTCCCTTCGAAGTGGATTGTGTACTCGCCCGCTTCTAATTTGTATCCTTCCAGGGAGATCATCTTCTCCCCAATCGTTCCTGGTTGGCAGAGGATCTTGCGAACACGTGGAGCATCGGAAGTGAAGATAGATGGAGGAGGAGAAGGAATGGTGAGAAGAGTGTTCGAGATTGATGCAGCGATGAGCAAATAAGTGCATGAAGACTGAAGTCTTTCACTGTCTCCGAATGGCAACTCTTCACTTTGTCCAGTTACGGTGAGAGGAGTGAAGTTGACAACGACAACACGACATGTGGCAGGCGGTACATCTTCCGAATTTGGATTGTTTGGTTTTGTGTTGTCGAGCAGCAGAAGCATCGTCCCTTTCACAACATCTGCTGTCTCACCTTCAATTGTCCCTTCGGTGTCAGAGCCAGAGATTAAGATTGCAAGATCGATGATTGTTGTTGCAGTCCCAAATTGTTCAAAAATATCAGTTTGAGTTTTGTATGTCAAGAAATATAGACTTGTTTCGGGGTTGTCTGTGTGACAGTCCGACACACGCTCCTTCACATCATCCGGAGTCCCACAGCCAGAGGAGATGTACACATCGGGGCCGACTATATCTCATCAAGCATTCCATCTATATCTCATCAAGTTTTGATCAAGGGTTTACTCTTTCCCTTAATAGTTTTATTTCTTCTTCTGACATCCTTTTTTCCGGACTCAGCACGCAATTCTTTTCATCACCTCTGTGTATTTCTCTCCATTTTCGATATTTTTGATGCGAAGAACTCGAATATGTCGTTTCTAGTAGAACACGCTGATCCAACCCAAGACTTCTGAATTCCCCTGCTCCAGACTTGGATTTCACATGGTCTCGCGATGATGATGAGGAGGAATAACGGACGAGGAACCTTTTTTCACCCCTTTCTGGTCCCCGCAGGACAATCAGGCCTTCACACCCCTTCTCCACCCTCTTTCCCCGCCACAGTCACCCATTCGTGAGCCAAGTTTCCCTGACTAATCACCAAATCGAGATGCTTCTGGAGGAGATGAACACACTCTACGAGCAGATCAGGGCCTTGTTCAGATAAAGAGAGATCACATCAGTAGCTCTCTCGAGAGTCGAACAGGATCGTTCCGAGAGAGCTTTCCGAAAGAGAATCTCGACGTCATTCCGCCCGAACGTCCCACCACACCACCGATCTGCATCACCGACGAGGATGCCCAATAATTCATCGACAGTGGGCTCCTGGAAATGTGCTCGCACTTTTCTGACAGAGGTTCGTACAGTGACATAACAAGCGAAATGATTCAGATACTTGCGAGAAGAACTGTCGAGATTCGGCTGGAGTGACTGGGAGAGGAAAGGGAGGGATGATGGAGCCAGAATGCCAAACCAACCTCTTTCTTGTTCTGATCCACCAGCGTGAGGTTCTTCACCAGCAGGACAGCCTCCTTTGTGACAGACGGAGGGGCGTGTGGGGAGAGAGCCGCGAGGAGCACACCATTCGAACAGCAGTTTCGGGGTGTGGTGAGAGCAGTGTGGAGGACGGGGATGTGTTGTGGTGTGTGCGGAGTAATTTGGAAACGGGCCAGACCGGACACGAGCAAGGGAAGCCCGTTGTGCTCCCTCACGTAGCTCTTGTTCTCCGCTGCGAACAGGACAGACAGTTGAGACAGAAGAAGGAGGGCACACCGTTCACAGTCAGGCTCAACAGAGCGCCGAGAGTGGTCTCGATGGTCTGGAGATCGACTTCGCTGCGGATGGATGCATCGAGGAGGGTGTCGATGGCACCGACACTGCGCGAGATGTCTTTGATTTCTTCTGAGAGAGAGAAAGATGGGAGGAGGGAGACCATTGCGGGCACAGTTCCAGAGAGTGGTGAGGGCGTTCTGCGGGATGAGGGAGGGAGCGAGAGGATGGGTGAGCGAGAGAGCAGGCGGACGAGAGTTGGTAGGCGTCGCTCTTTACAATCATGATCTTGTTCCCATCTGAAGAGGATGAGCGAGAGGGGGCAGACTGGCAGTGCTGAAGAGGGTGAGGGCAGAGAGGGAGTGGAGGAGAGGATGAAGGATGGAAGACACAATTTTGGACGGTACTTCAACGAAAAGCGTGCACCACGCGACGAGCGAGACGAGCCGAGGGATGATCGAGCTGTCTGACGACATGTCTCGAGTGGCGGCTGGAGGGAAAGAGAAGGGGTTAAACTGAGAGTACGAACAAAAGCGAGGTCGAGTGGCATGAAGAGGAGGAACGGCACAAGAGCACAGAAGCAGGATCTTCGCATCAATAATATCGAAAATGGAGAGAATTACAGTGAGATGAAGATCAGAATGATGTGTTGAGTCTGAAAAAGAGTGAATTCAGAATAGGAAAAAAGATTATTAAGGGAAAGAGTAAACCTTTGATCAAAACTTGATGAGATATAGATGGAATGCTTGATGAGATATAGTCGTCCCCGTACACATCAGATCCACGTTTTGCTGAATTGCCTCGGAACTGCACTGACTCCATGTGAAGCTCGGTTCTCACGACGTACACAGCTCCTCCAGATCCAACCCCATCGCCGGCTGTACAATCCATGAACACACAGTCGGTGATTGTGGCTGAGATAGTAGTATCAAAACACACAGCTCCTGCACCTGATCCATCTGTGAGAGTCATGCTTTTGAAGAAGCATTTGTCGATGGTGTTGAGAGCGAAGCCAAAGCTGTTAAGAGCTGCTCCGGAATTGATTGCGGCGCAATTCACAAATGAGCAGAGCGACAAGGCAAGACTTGCTTCAGCTGCCTGTCTGCCGTTGATGTAAAGTGCTCCACCATAGCGGCCTTCGATGTCTTTGAAGGAACACTCAGTCATCGTCATTTCAATGACGGCATTCACATGTACACAAGCGCCATCTAATGAATACAGGGTGGTCACCCAAAACTTGGTCGGGGTGACACTTCTTGGAACATGCTATTCCTAAGTCATTTCACTTGAATTTAGATGAGATACCTCATTTTGTCTTTGGTTAGCTCGTCGAATCCGAGTGTCACACATCTGAATCTCGAGAATGAGATGGGTGAGAGATGTCTCGACAGAAGAACTTTCCGAAAAAGTGATAAAAACTTATACAAACACAAAAACTTGTATCTGAGTGTATTCCAATCCTGTTCAGAAATGTTGTCAGAACAAAACAGTTCCTGGGGTGAGAAAAACTAAAAAATGACTTTGATGGTCAAAATGAGTGTGCTATTGATAAAATTTGGTCAACCAAATCAAAAATTCCAGAATACAACAAAAGTTGAGAAAGAGTACAAAATGCGACGGTTAGATGTACTCGCCTTGATTCTGAATTACCAGTTCACAGCGTCTGATCCAGTTTTCGAATACTCGGATTCTTTTGCGGTGGTTTGCTCTGCCATGAATGAATCGATGTGTTTTTGAGTTCTTCGTCTGATTTGACTGTGATACCTTTCAGGCGCATCTTCATTTCTCCAAACAGCCAGAAATCGCACGGGGCGAGATCTGGACTGTAAGGAGGATGAGAAATTTTGGAAAATAGAGAAGTCTCGAGAAATGTACGGACCAGCTTGGAGTTGTGGCAGGGCGCATTGTCCATATGAAGATACCGGACAAAATCGTTGATGTCAAATGTGTCTTGCAAAAGAATCTCTGTTTCCATTTCGTCCAAAATCTCGTTCACGAACACTTGAGCAGTAATTCCTTTCCCTCTGGGGATCATTCGAAGGAAAGTGAAATCAATTCCAAAAAACGCCACCAACATCGTCTTCCCGCTGCCGATGTTGATTCGCTCTCTCACCGGTCGAGGGTCGTTTGGGTGAAGCCAAACGAAAGAATGAGGGTTTGTCCATTTGATCCAACTCTCATCTCCCGTGATCAGATACTTCCATCCTTTTCGTTTCTCTTTGTTGAGAGTGAGTAGTAGATCCTGTGCCAGCTGAATGCGATTGGTTTTTGAGAGTCTGTCAGAAGATGAGGGACCCATCTAGTGTAGCGTCGGACTAAGCCAAAATGTCCGAGAAGACATTTTTGATTGTTTGTGGATGAAAACCAGTAATTCTCCACATCGCTCGCAGAGATAATGAAGTGTCTTCAGCTAAAATTTGAGAAAGGGCGTTGATTAGAGTGAGGTTGCTTCTGACGTGATTGGGAACCTTTCCAGTAACTGAAAAAGTGCCGTTCTCCAAGTCCTTCATAACTTTTCTGCAGGTTTCCAAGCACGGTTTATCGTCTGGGTAGTAGGATGCAAGCAGAGAATGAGCTTCTTTGTAATGAAGCTGCATTCTCCAGCAAAATTCTATTAAAGTCCGATCTCGAATACGAAATTCAGTTGAGGACATATGATGGGAAGGATCAAACCACAAAAGTCTAAGTTGAACCATTTTTTTCAAAAAAATGAAAAACAAGCATAGAATGCAAAATGATGAAATGAACAGTCACAAAAAGAATCAAACCATGATTCCTGTTGAAACGCGAGACAATGTCCGACCAAGTTTTGGGTGACCACCCTGTATGTCATGCTGGTGAATGTGCAGAGGTGGAAGGAAAGAGTGTGTGGAGTTTGGGAGTATTCTTTGTATTCGTAGCGAGTTCCCTGTTTGAAGTGGTAGCGATTGTATGAGGTCGGATCTTCGTTCGATGAACAGTGCGAGAATGTGGTGTTCACACAACCAAAACTACCAAAGGCGTTGATGTCAAGACACCCTGTTCCAGACAGATGCGATGTGCTCAACGTCACGTCATTGGCAACCAACTTTTGAGAAAGGCCACGAGCAACAACAAGTCCACAACGAGAGCATCCACGCGACGTCATATTTCGAAGAACACTCCCAACAAGCAATGTCGACATCTCCCCCAAACCAATCTCATCTGATCGTGTCGAATCGTGGGAGAGCAATCCAAAGTCCAGCAGAGGGCCTGTTCCCAAAATCAGGGACACATTCGACAAAACAAGTCCAGCTCCACTCACGGAGAGGAATGGAGATGCATTGTCCGAGTGGGGTGTGTCCGTTGATGATGAATCGCGTGGGGGTGTTGGGAGACACGTGGATGTCCGAACCAGCGGAAGAAGAACCATCGAAAAGGATGAGATGTGAGAACAATCAATAACACTGATCGAACTCCCAACCCCATCCAGTCCTGTTCCCACCACAAATGCTGTCTGTTTCGAGTTCGACACAATCTTGCTCGAGGACACAACCACTTCGGACGATGATACTTTCGCCAAAGCCATCCCGTCACTTCCACAGTCAAGTATCAGCTTGTTCAGTGACACTGTGGAGTTATCAAACAAGAACAGTGAATGGGACGTGTCCATGTGATCTTTGACAAAGTGGTTGAGATGTTGCGAATGATCGTTTTTGAGTTCGTTCGTGACTACTGTTTCTTCAGGGTATGCATGAGAGATTGTGGATGTGGTTCCCTCCAGTTTCAGCATCGTGGATGTCACTGGGTAATCCAGGAGATCGAATACGCCCTGAGAGAGATGGAGGACATCATTGTTTTGTTCTCCGTTTCTGATATAGCGATAAAGATGGTTATCCATGATTTCAGACAGAGAGGTTGCTTTAAGTGATGCAACTATGAATAGGATGAGCCAAACAGCTTTGAGCATTCTGAGATGATTGATTGATTGATTTCAAAAAGAAGTCAAACCCATTTTTTTCAATGATCAAAAAAAAGTCGTAGACAACTCATTCAATTTCGCGCAGGAGAGACTAATGTTCTCTGATGCTGTTGATGAAATTTGAATAGTCTTCTTCGCATTCAATTCACATCTGAAGTCATTCTCCTTGTCGGGAGAGAATCCATAAAAGGGGCCTGATCCACATCTTTCCCTCTCTCTCGAATTGTGTTGACACTTCCCCTTTCATATTTTTCAAATGCAAACATTCTGATGTCATTGATGGATACTTTGTCTTCATTTCTGTCCTCTGGATCTCTTACCACAATCAGGACGTATACTCGCAGCCACAAGAAGCATTTCGTTGTGAACTATTTCACATATCGCAATATCCGATCAAGTCATCATATATATCTGACAGGTCTTGACACAACAACTATCTGCCAAGATATCCACAAACATGAAAACGATGAAAACTGGAGATCTCCGATCACCACAAATTATTGCCCGGAAACCTTCCCAACAGATGTGTTTCTGTTCTTCAACTCCACTTTGTCATTAATGCACATCGAAGTGGACAACGCTCAACGTGAAAGTCGACTTCGATCTTTGTCCTCCTCAAGCTTGACCCTGCGATGCTATCAGATCTTGTCGAACAACGAGTACCCGCCGTTTGCGGTGGGAGATTAATTTGGGGCAGATGGCTCTTCAATCTTCCTTATTGATTCGTCCCATCGCTGTCCAACATCAAGCTCGCTTCCCCGTTGGTCTCTCTGTGCCCTATCCAGCCACGCCACCCAATCAATTAGGTGCACTTCAATCTGATGCTCCTGTTTTTGTCTCAGCACTTGCCCTCTCCATCACAGACGTGAACGTTCATTTTGAAACAGGCCCTCTTCTCGATTCTGACACACTCTGAAAAGGAGAAGCAGAAAACATTGCCCCCAAAAACCCACTCAGCTCGTGTATCCTCTCAAACATGGCATCTTCACCTTCGAAACTTGCCAAGGCGGGTCTTTTTCCAAGGGGACCCCTGTGGAGACTGCCTTGGCCGCTTGGAACCTGACTTGAAAATGACTTGAAGGGATTGAGTTCGTATACACCGCGAGTATTTCTCGAGATATACTGCCTCGAACCATCTCTTCCGCATTTCTTCATTTCATTACGCAATTTTTCAGTACTTTTTCTTCAAATTCTGACCTAAAAACAGCCAAAATGGGCAGATCTCCGATTATTTCAAAATAGTGTCATGATCCTGCTTGTTGAAAGAAACTACTCGTGTCCGTCTTCAATCGACCCCGGAGTGTTCGATACGTGTCAGAATTTTCGATATCCCCCACATTTCCAACTTGTCACTTTATCTCGGCGTTTTCTCTGTAAATTACAAAGCGAAAGAGGTAATTCTCTCCACTTTATTGATCAAGTCTCTCTTTTTCAGATAAATCCGACATAAAATGCTCTTCTACGCTTCAGTGTTTTGTTTTTTGTCACATTGTGATTGTCATCACCTGATCTCGTAAATTCAAATGATCCATTAAAAATCGTGTCATAATCATAATCAAAACGTTGTGCTCGGTCATTCTTCACACTTTGATCAAAATGCAGGATGAAATGGTCGTTTCAGACAAAAGACGACTTTTTTTCACTATCACATCTTTTTGATTTGAAAATGGATTCGTATTCACTTAAAAATACGTTTTATGTGAAATGATCTGAATAAAACGAGTATTCAGATGTGAATGACAGTCTTGGTGAATTTGGAACCCTGCTTCTGGAACATCCACAAAGATCATTGACTGTGGAATATGAGCCAAGTCCGACCATGTTTTCAGCACAAACTGCGACCACATGAGTTTCGGTGGCTTCTTCCTCGCAAGCAACATCTCCTTCGCCGTTGGCTCCTCCACTTCCACCTCGAAGCTCTTCACAGCCCAAACAACCCTCAAAACTCCCTCCCTTCCGAAGAAAAAGTGATTGTCCGACGGGATATTGGTTACTTCATGTTGATTCTTCCTTCACAAAAGCCAATCCCATCATCTCGCCATGTCTCAGTTCTTTCAGCCCAATGTCGATCAACATCGTGATTCGCATTCAGAAGATGAGAAAAGAGGAGATCACTTCCGAACGATAATTATCGACGATCCTAACAGAAATCCCACTTACGATCAATCAACTCGGTCAGCAAGTTTCTCATCTCATCTTCGAACTGAAGAATCTCTTGTGCATTGAGAACGTCCAACACAAGTGCGATGACGTTCTGTGAAGCCGCATGACTGATTGGGTATTATCATCGACAGGATGAGTTTGATGATATCTGACTATATCAGTATTTTTGGATGCACGGTCAAATTGGGCAGAAATATTCCCTCTTGGAACATCATTTATCAATGCGAATGCAAATGGTCTAAATCTAACGAATGGAACACTGTGGAAGACACTTCGAGACAATTCACCAATATTGTTGGGAAGAAGCACGTATTTCCCACATGTTGCTCATTCAATGATATCTCATTGCACAAAAGATCGATGAACCGCTGACGAAGAGGAAACCCTCCCAAATCAAGACGCGTCTCAGATGTCTCTTCGTCAAACCCTTGACTTTGTCTCATTTGTTACTCCTTTCATCACTGGGCTGTGTCCGTCGAAAACTTTGCATCTTAGTTCGGTCGTAACGACTCTTGGAGATCACGATGAGAAAGAAGCACCTCGGCTGAGGAAGGAAGGGAAATCTTGTTTGGCCACCTGAATTTCACGCATTGGACCAAAATGATTGTTGGAAGAGAGTAAGTTGGAAGTGGAGAAGAGACGAGAATTCTTTTGACTTGTCGGCACAATCACGTGAAGACTGATTGTGAGAAACGAAAATCTGAAGCTACTGGAACCTGAAACGGAAGTCGATGAAGAACAACGAAAAAATGTTGATATGACGAACGAAAGCGAGTGTGGAAATCACGAAACCGAAAAAGAACAAGAAAAAGAAATATTGGCAGTGAGGGATGGAGAAGAGCGAATTTGATAGAGTTGAGACTGAGAAGAATCACAAAATTCGAAAACCTGGATTGATGATTACTCCTTCGTGTCGGACACATTGACTACTGGTTCGGCTTCCCTTTCAGTTTCCGTTCGATCAGAGGCCGCTTCTTTCATCTCGGTCGTTGTGGTGTCGTCTGCATTTTCGGTCTTTGCTTCTTTCATCTCGGCTTGTTTCTTCGAGCGACATCTCCAAATCAGAAGAAGAGCAACAATCACTCCAACAATCACAACAACAACCACAACAATGATCACAGGAATCAGCCACAACATGCTTCGTGGTATCTCTCGAAGAACAAGAGCTGTCCTTTCCAGCTTGTTGTCTCCGTTCAGTAGCCGCACTTTCCATTCTGATTTCTTCGAAAGATTCGCAACGTCGTTTGGTGTCACGATGAACTCGATTCTCGTTTCGGTGAACGACAATGCTGTGCTTGTGTCAACATCCAGAATCGATGAATCGACCACGCTCCCATCCTCCAATTCTGTGAACAGTTCCATTTTCAGTCCACATGGAAGGAACCCACTTCCAACCAGTTCCAGTTCGAAATTGCCTGTTTTCTTGTCATAAGTGATTTGAGAATCGTGAAGGTCCAGTGATGCCAGGGTCATTTTCGTGGTATTTCCAGACACGGAGCATCCCTCACCAGAGATTCCAGATCCAGGGACGTTGTAGCCGCTCCCATCTCCATTTAGTACTCCCACAGACAGCGTTCCATCTGAACTGCACATCACGTTTCGACGAGCTGATGGGAAATCAGTGATTGCTGGTCCATTCGACTCGAATCTCACTTCTTCGAGTGTGACATTCCCTCCACTTTGGATGATTGCTCCTTGGGCGAGGTTCTTCAGACTGCACGATTCGAACACGGCTGTCGAGTTCACAAGCTCAATCGTTCCTGTCGACCACAAACACAGATCGCTGTCTGCGTTACCAATCTTGGAGTTCGTTGTGGAAGATGTGTCGAATGCGATGGTTCCATTGCTGAACTCGAACGATCCTGATGACACAGAAACCAGCTTCAGGTCGAGTGACGAAACGCGAATCTGAACATCCACGTCTGTCAGCGTCAGAGACGCACTCGACACCGAAAGCACAACCTGTGGATCCGACGAGAATGTCTCAGGAACAATCAGCGATGGGGGGTTGATGTCGCCTTTCGTCACAAACACCTTTTTCTCGTCCGAAATCGTATGTGTCGTGGATATAGTGTCGGAGCTCACGAGTTTGAGCTCAATCGGTTTCGTTTTCAAGTGCGTAACTGCTTCAAGTGCTGCGTCCAACGATCCGCAGCTGTTGTCATCTCCTTGGCACTTTCCGTCTCCTCCCTCCGCTTTGTTCACTTCGATCACAAGTTGTGTTTCGATTGGATGAAAGTCAAACGAGAATCCAACGAACTCCATCATCACTGGCGTGTCTTCGAATGTGATCGTTTCCACTTTGTACGTCTCTCCGAACGTGAATCGAGTGTCTTCTCCGCCTGGTCCAACTGACACTGACGACGACATCTGATATGTTTTTCCTTCTTGATCTTCATCGATTGTGATTGTCAGAGAGAGACTGGAACTCTCTTCGAAGTGGATTTTGTGGTCGCCCACTTCCATTTTGTATCCTTCCAGCGAGATCACCTTCTCGCCAATTGTTCCTGCTTCACAGAGGATCTTGCGAACACGAGGAGCATCAGAAGTGAAGATCGATGGACAGACCTTTGATACATGAGATCAATCAAGCAGAAACTGAGATCGATCGATCTCAGTTCCGGTTTTTGGGACTGAGATCAATGACTTAATTAAGCGTATCTATAATTGTCTCAATGTTGTGTCAAATAGTCAAAATAAGAATCTTGAAAAAGCGAAATGGTTGTAGTGTGATAGAATAAACACTGAAAAGAGGAAAACCCACTCAACTTTTGCTTTAGATTGTCTGTCGTGTTGGCCAATGCTACGTCATGATCTCGGCATTCCACTGCATCGTTGCTGAATTCCTGGTGTTCATCAGATGGCTTTCGTCGATTCCGTGCAGCCTCTCCTCCTCATCTTCCTGTTCCATCCCCCAGTATTCGCTCTCGGCATCATTCGCATGTTCCACCTACTTGACTTCCTCTTTGCGCAATTTCTGCGTTTGCCTGCTCAGCTTCAGCTTATCGTGTGAGTCGCTGGTCTGTTTCTCGGCCTTTCTTCCATCGTCTGCTGGAACTGCGGCTTCGATCGCTGTGGTCGGCCTCGTTGTGGTTG
This sequence comes from Blattamonas nauphoetae, assembly GCA_033064195.1. NCBI lineage: Eukaryota > Preaxostyla > Oxymonadida > Blattamonas > Blattamonas nauphoetae. The sequence goes on from JARBJD010000334.1 coordinate 47,518, forward strand.
CACTCTTCTGAGGGAGTGTCTTCTCCAGATTGGTGGTTGACGAGAGCATCGACTCTAACTTCGGCCGAGCGAGGAGAAGGAACGGCTGAGGAGCGTCGCTTTTGGGGAGTGTCGGCATGAGAATCGACGACTGCTTCAGAAACTGCTTCATCTTCAGCACCACGTCTCGCAAGGAGCTCTCCCGCAGTTGCTGCTCGAAGGCGACAGATGTGTCGACAGCGTCGACTGCGAGTTCGTCGAGCACTTCGGTTTCGATGTGTCGCTGGTTCTCTTCAGCTGCCCTCGTCCCTTTGTCGACCTCATCCACCTTGTCCATCCTGTTCTTGAAATGCTGATTCTGACAGAATTCGGTGGAACTTCGTTGTCGCTGTGCTGCTTATCGAGGGTGAAGGTGGGGTTGTTCAAGGACGGCACAGTGACAACCTGAGTTGGGGCTCCATTCTGTCGTTTGGAGTGAAATGGACGGCTATATGAAGAGAGCGACGACAGTGTTGAGAAGAGAGCTCGTTTGGAGGAGTGTTGGCGTGATGGAGTTCCTAATCGTCGGTAAATGTGATTCAACGCATGCACAGTCCAAAGGACGAGAAATCGGAGGGATCATTCAGCCTTCAAAAAGTGTCATCTTAACATCTCCTCGTGGATTGCTTCCGATCCTTGCTTTCCGGTCATTGATGGTCAAACTTGGGTATTGTCCAGAATCGGCATCAGAGAGGTGTTTGATGGACCTGATGACAATCCTATTCGCTTCGGAATGTGAGCTCGCTGTTGAACGGCCGAAACATGTTGCGCAACAAGTTGTTCCATCTCTGACGATGTTAGTTGCAGAGCTAACCTTGTGTTGACCAACGGAGTTGTCTGGAGTTGTTTGTATTCTTTGATTTCGGATGGCTGTTTGGGCTTGGTTGCAGGAACGAGATATAAGACTGAGTGGATAGTCAACGGACTGGATGATCATGAAACAGATCGGAGGTGGCTGTAGAATGGCGGGAATGCGGAATGCATCCCATTTCGACAAGTAAAACGAGAAGTGTTTCAGAGATGGTTGAAAAGTCGAGAATGGGAAAGATAATCTGGTCACAATGTGTTGTTCAGGGACACCAGGAATTGTTTGGAGAGAGGACGGTTGACGATGGGACAGTCAAAGACAGCCGCGTTGAGAACGACGAACCCAAAAGAGCAAACCATTTCTGGACAATTGGAGGTGATTTCAGAATCTGTTCGCCTGCACCAGCAATCAGCGCATTCCCAACATACGAGGAGAGTCCGCAGAAACGAGTTGGGGTCATTCGAGAGGCGGCTTCGAAGTGTCATTTGAGATCTCACTGGTCACTGACAGATTATCTGAGAGAGATGGAAATAAAGAGATAAATTTTGGAAAGGACAGATTAACCAAGTCTAAATAGGACTGAAAATCGTGATAAAGAGAAGAAATCTCGAAGACTAATATACAATTAAACAACGAATGGTAAGCTGCAGAATAAATCACTCTAAGAGAGAAATAATCGTCGAGAAATGGTAGAGGAGATCCGTCGCGGTGGAATTAATAAATTATTGGATAAACAAGCGTGATTCATCCAGTTCTTCAATCGGATCGGGATGAAGAATTATTGTGGGACGATTCATCTCGAGATTTCAATGAAAGTGCTTATAAACAAAATTCTACACGGATAGCGGGTCTTTTACTTCGATATTTCGAGTTTTATGAGAATTTGAACACTAGTTATTTTCTGAGATCGAAAAAGCTGAGATCGATGAGATCAATCTCAAAGGTCTGTCGATGGAGGAGGAGAAGGGATGGTGAGAGGAGTGGTCGAGATGGATGCGGCTATGAGCGAATACGCGGATTTGGCTTGAAGTATTTCACTGTCTCCGAATGACAACTCTTCGCTGGTTCCTGTTGTGGAGGAATCGGGGAAGTCGACAACGACAACACGAAAGGCAGCAGGCGGAGAGGAGCCTTCATCTTTTGGAGTGTACGTGTCAGAGTTGTCGAGCAGCAGCAGCATCGTCCCTTTCACAGCAGCTGCTGTTGTAACTTCAATTGTCCCTTTGGTGTCAGGGTCAGAGAATGCGATTTCGAGATTGGTGATTGTTGTTGCTTTTCCAAACTCGACTATAATCCCAGCAATTTGACCAAAAGGATAGACACACAGACTTGATGGGCGGTTGTCGGTGTGACAGTCCGAAACAAACTCCTTCAGCTCATCCCAAGTCAGAGTGTTATTGAAAAAGATATCCTTTCCACGTTTTGCAGAATTGTTTCTGAACTGCACAAAAGTCATTGAAAGCGCCGTATTCCAGACCCAAATAGCTCCTCCCCGTCCATCTGACTCGTTGGTGGTGCAGTTCATGAACACACAGTTGGTGATCGAGGCTGTTGTTGCGACGCTGACTGTCACGGCTCCTCCACAACCATAGACATACCCTCCTTCCAAAACCCGTCACTTTCCAAAACCCGTCACACTTTTGACGGGTCATCTTTTTGTTGTTTCCACCTCTCATTTTCATCTCAAAATTGTTTTTATTCAACTTTTTTTTGAAATGAAATCAATTGAAAACAAATCGAGAAAAAAGTCAACATAGTAATACCTCCTTGTTCTGGTCAAGGTGATCAACCCTGAATTTTGTTGTGGGTGATCCTCCTCGACCAGTCATCGTACAGACCTCTCGTTTTCACTGAATCGAATGTTTTGGTGGAATTGAAGCTTTTCTGCCATTTTCATTCTTTTCTGAACAACTCTTAATTCTCATCTTTTTCTAAAAACTCATGTTTTCGACAGTTTTCACACAAATTTGGCATCTATCTAAACTTTTTTGAAGAAATTATCATTTGACCAAGAGAATGATGCTCTCCGAATGATTTTTACAAAAATTTGTGACAAGTGAAGAAGTTGTAGTGACGGAAAGGTTGCATTTTTGATCGTTGGGCGCAAAATGATGAAATGACGGAAATGTCTGTTGCATAAACAAGATTGAAAATGACAGAAAAGCTTCAATTCCACCAAAACATTCGATTCAGTGAAAACGAGAGGTCTGTACGATGACTGGTCGAGGAGGATCACCCACAACAAAATTCAGGGTTGATCACCTGGACCAGAACAAGGAGGTATTACTATGTTGACTTTTTTCTCGATTTGTTTTCAATTGATTTCATTTCAAAAAAAAGTTGAATAAAAACAATTTTGAGATGAAAATGAGAGGTGGAAACAACAAAAAGATGACCCGTCAAAAGTGTGACGGGTTTTGGAAAGTGACGGGTTTTGGAAGGAGGGTATCCTGAGGTCATGTTTTTGAAGACGCACTTGGAAACGGTGGAAGAAGTCGAATAGGAAAGATAAAGAGCAGCACCGTAATTATGTGAGGAGCAATTTACAAATGAGCAGAGTGAGACCTTGTTTGATAGTTCCGTGGTCGTGAAGCTGAGAACGGAAACTGCCCCTCCATTGCTTCCTACGCTGTCTTTGAATGAACATTCAGTTATCTCGACTGAAACAGATTTGGCTTTGATATGCACACAAGCACTGTCAAAAATACTGGGAACTGTCATTTTGGTGAATGTACACCGGCGGAAGGTGATGGGGATTGCGGCGGGGTTATTTTCAGATTCAAATTTGTCGCCCTGTTTGAAGTGTTTGTCAATGAATGAGATCGGTTCGTCGTTTGATGAACAGTGCGAGAATGACGTGTTCACACAACCAAAACTACCAAAGGCGTTGATGTCAAGACACCCTGTTCCATATAAATGCGATGTGCTCAACGTCACGTCATCGCCAACCAACTTTTGAGAAAGGCCAGTTGGAACAAGAAGTCCGTCAGGAGAGCATCCACGCGACGTCACATTTCGAAGAACACTCCCAACAAGTAGTGTCGAGGTCTCCCCCAAACCAATCTCATCCGATCGTGTTGAATCGTGCGAGAGCAATCCAAAGTCCAGCAGAGGGCCTGTTCCCAGAATCAGCGACACATTCGACAAAACAAGTCCAGCTCCACTCACAGACAAGAATGGAGATGCTTTGTCCGAGTGGGGTGTGTCCGTTGATGATGAATCGCGTGGGGGTGTTGGGAGACACGTGGATGTCCGAACCAGTGGAAGAAGAACCATCGAAGAAGATGAGATGTGAGAACAATCAATAACACTGATCGAACTCCCAACCCCATCCAGTCCGGTTCCCACCACAAATGCTGTCTGTTTCGAGTTCGACACAATCTTGCTCGAGGACACAACCACTTCGGACGATGATACTTTCGCCAAAGCCATCCCGTCACTTCCACAGTCAAGTATCAGCTTGTTCAGTGACACTGTCGAGTTGTCAAACAAGAACAGTGAATGGGCTCCGTCTGGATGATCTGTGGCAGAATGGTTGAGATGTTGCAGATGATTACAGTGCTCCGAAAAACCCGATAAGCACTCAAAACCCGTTTTTATTCGATTACATTCTGATTTTCAACTATCGTGCTACAGTTGTTGGACAATTTTGATAATTTGGAAACTTTGTTGATTCCATGCGCGTTCTTGGGCCGATTGATGACCACTCTCAACAGCAACTTCCTTCCACAAAGTCGAGTCCTCCCATCCACCAACTCCTTCTCCATCTCGTCATCAGCACGCTCTATCCAACAAAATCTGATTCAGCCGATCAATTCAGTAGGTCTGACAGTCCAACACATTTTCTGACATGGGATCAACTGCTGATGGTCTGTCGTTCTCCCAGAGAACTCCCAACATCGCGACGAATGGAAGGGTCGTACTGTGACATGACACGATTTGGAGCTGGAGAAAAGGTTCGCATTTTGTTTGTCTTTTTTCCGGCATTTTCCAATTTCCCAAAATTGTCCAACAATTGTAAAAATTTGTTTTCTAATCTCTTAAAAACATGTTTTCAATCGTTTATTGAGAGAGAGAATTACCAGAAATCACTCTAAACAATGACGCAGTTGATGAAGAATGGGGAACAGTACTAACTCTCCGCCGCTTCTTGATTGTTAAAACCAGGCTAGATCATGGTGTTTATGTCCATAAAGTCAAATTTCAAAAGGTAGCTTAAAATGAAATGATAATAGAGTATATTTCGGTTTATTTCGGGTTTTTCGGCAGAAACGGGTTTTTCAGAACACTGTTATTGTCAAGTTCGTTCGTCACTGCTTGTATTTCAGGGGATGCATGAGTGATTGTGGAAGTTGTTCCCTCCAGTCTCAGTGTCGTAGATGTCACTGGGTAATCCAGGAGTTCGAATACGCCCGGCGAGAGATGGAGGATGTTGTCCTTTGGAGTGTTTCTTCGGTTGTCGCCACCAAGATGATTATCGATGGTGCCAGACAGAGGAGTTGCTTCATGTGATGCAATTGTCAATAGAATCAGCCACATAGCTTTGAGCATTCTGAGATGATTGACTGATTGATTTGGAAAATCAAACCCATTTTTGAAAATGTTTGAATTTAAATTGGATTTTCGACTCTCAATTTCGCGCAAACCAGAATGATACCGTCAGATGGTGTTTATGAAATTTGACTAGACTTCTTTGAGTTTAATTCGCATCTGAAGTCCGTCTCCTTCACTTTTGATCATCGTTAAAAGGGGCTTGATCCGCGTGCTTCCCTCTCTATAGAATTGTGTTGACAATTCACATATCGTATTTTCGACTCCTGAAATCTTGATGTCGTTAACAGAAACGTTGTCTTCATTTCTGTCCTCTGGATCCCATACCACCATCATGACGCATTCTCGCAGCCACAAATAGCATTTCATGGTGAACATTTTCACATTTCGGACTCTCTAATCCAGTCACTATTTTAAGCTGACTGGTCTCGAAACAACAACTATCTGCGAAGATATCCACAAACTTGAAAAGGTTGAAAACTGGAGCTCTTCGATATTGAAACATCATCGCCCGGAAACATCCCCAATAGTCACGTCTATGTTGGCCAACTCCACAGTGTCGTTCCTGGACATCAATGGGAACAACGCTCGACGTGAAAGTCGATTCCGATCTTTGTCGTCCTCAAGCTTGACCCTGCAATGCTATCGGATCTTGTCGAACAAATTGTGTTCGGCATTTGCGGTGGGAGATTAATTTGGGGCAGATGGCTCTTCAATCTTCCTTATTGATTCGTCCCATCGCTATCCAACTTCAAGCTCGCTTCTCCCGTTGTTCTCTCTGTGTCCTATCCAGCCACGCCACCCAATCAATTCGGTGCACTTCAATCTGATGCTCCTGTTTTTGTCTCAGCACTTGCCCTCTCCATCACAGACGTGAACGTTCATTTTGAAACAGGCTCTCTTCTCGATTCTGACACACTCTGGAAAGGAGAAGCAGAAAACATTGCCCCCACAACCATATCCAGCTCGTGAATCCTCTCAAACATGACATCTTTACCGTCGACACAAACTTCTGGGGGTCCTTCTGGACTATCCCAAAAGATCATTAGATGTGGAATATGGAGCGACACAGACCATCTTTCCGGCCCAACCTGCAACGACAGGAATCTTGGTGGCTTCTTCCTCGCCAGCAACACCTCCTTCGTCCTCTGCTCCATCACTCACAAATCGAAGCTCTTCTCAACCCAAACAACCATCACCGCGTCCACAACCTTCGACACATGCACATTCAAACAGTGCCGAAGCTATCCCGGCTGTGGCGGGACCTTATTTATGAACGACTCGTCGGGTGCCGTCACCATCACACAATGCAGCTTCCACTTGTGCTCCTCGTCGGTGCAGGCAGGAGCGGTATATTGTGAGTCCGCTGGCAACACCACGCCTGTTGTTCTCAAAGACTCGTCGTTCGTTGAGTGTGATTCCACAACCGCGGGGAGTGTCGAGCTGGTTCATGTCAGCCCCTCCGTCTCTGGCTATATTACCTGCATCTTATTGAGAAAATATTCTACTGGTGCCCTTCTCTTGTCCAATTACATCTTCCAAACAGCCATCACCACCCTTCTATTCCACAACTGAACACTCAACAAGTCAAGCAATGGCAGTCCAAGGAGGGTCGATTGAAGTGTTGAATGGGGAAGGCTCTCTCTCGTTTTCGGGAGTCATTTTTCGGAGATTTCGGATGTCCACTAGCACATGACACAACGTATCCTTCAACAGGTTTAGCTTCGCAGATACGACTGAGAAAGATTGGGATACGAATGCAACATTGGACCAAATTATCACAGATTGGAACGGGTCGGATCGCACATCTGCAATATCCCTTCCAGCCAACGGAGCGAGAGTCCTTTCGCTGACAACAACGAAGAACGGAAACTCAGCCGAACTCTCTCTCACACTCAACACATCCGCAACTGGCACATTCCTCGCACTTCTGCACAACACATTCGGACCTACAAGGACTGACCCAGCCCTTCGTCCGAACACTTTTCGGTTGGTCGCATTCACGTTCTCGGGCTCTGAATCAAGCACCATTTCCTTCACAACAGGCAACAATTATCCTCTCCAATCGCCCCTCCACGAGTACATGTTGCATACTGTGTCCAGTCTGGGATGGGTTGTGGATTTTCCATTCATCGACACGATTCGAGTTTATCGCGAAGAGGACGGTGTTTTCAATCGATTCCCACTGAAAGGCTATGACGTTCCAAATGACAAATACGCAATCATTCTCAGCAACGGGAAGCGATTGGTCGTCGATGTGAACAACCACGGCCAGGTTGAGCCAGAATAATCACCGTTCATTCCATCGAGTCTGCTGTTCGACAAAGAGGACTCCATACCATCTGCCACAATCGAGACAGTGTTGGGGAACTCTGAGAACTCCCTCCACATCATGAAGTGGTCCAGTCTTCGCTACAACTCCCTCGACGGTCCATCCACTCTCGGAAAGCTGAAGAGCGCTTCATTTGTTAATGATGAAGTACACAGGAAAAGACGATTATTCAATCAGGATTGTGGATTCAGACTTCAAAATGCCTGATATCTGCCGTGCAGCTGAAGTCAATTCAACCACTCTGAACAAACAGAAGACAGAGCTGACTTTCGCAATTGAGGGCAAGCTGTTCAACTAGTCCATGTCGTCCGCATCTCTGCTGCGAGAAGATCGAGACGTCCAAGCATGTCCGTTGACTTCATCTCTACCCGAAAGATCGAAGCTGTTTTGGGCGTTACCTTTGATGCGACGGACCACACACTCTCCTTTGATGAACAATTCACACTCGTTTCAGTGTTGAGAGATAACGAAGTGCTTGTGTGTGGGGGTCTTGGAGTTGCTTCTCCTGCTCCTCCCTTCATCTCGTCCATCACCCATTCTCTTCACCCTTCCTCACCCTCTCAGTTCTCTCTCATCTTCGAAGGACTGAATCTTCCGAGCGGTCTCGTCTTCATCGCCCGCGTCGACTTCTTCCCGCCCATCCCTGTCACAATCTCCGCAGACGGCACACGTGGAACGACACCTTTTCTGAAAACTGGCGACACACCATTGATGCAATTGTCAAAAACATACACTGTGAGCTCGTTGACAAAGGAAGACCGTGTTTGTTGTGAACTCTGAATGGATTTACACAAGTTGGGAGTGTGAAAGCCCAACAACCCTTTCCAGTTTGTGGATGTTACGTGGAAATTGTGTCTGAGTTTGGCGTACGCCATCCCACAATCTCCATCCAAACAGCATCCATCCTCGAATCATCCCTTCTATTCGCCGAACAGATGAAAATAACGATTTCTAAAGAGGGAAGTGACACAGCGATACTCTCCATTCCTTCCACAACTAAACAAAAGGCGGACGAGGGACTGATCGCTGTGGAACGAGGAAATCTCAAGAGTGAGGAAGTTTAGGTCTTGATTGAATCTACTGACGTCTCGTTCGTGTTCGTCTCCGCACACAAAGCGACAATTTCATTCAGAGAATCATTTACTGGACACACCACACACGCCAACTCTATCTACGACAACGAGGGAAGAGCAGGAAATTTGCTCGTGGCAGAGTGGAGTTTTGCAGCTGAACAATTGTTCGACTTCTCTGACATTCATATCCTTCTCCCATCTTTCGCAAGGAGCGATCCAAATGAGAAAGGGGAGTCTGAACATCGACACAACCGCATTCCACGACAACTCTCCGAACTCGACGTCGTTTCCCTCGTTCCGACGGAACATCCACTGCAGCGACGGAGGGAAGGTGATTGTGGGGTCGCTGGGTGGGGGAGATGGGGTGCAGACACACTCGCCGTGGTTCTCACTGGACGGATGCTCGTTCGATGCGAATGAAGAAATCAAGAACACGCCGTTCTTCGTCCCAACGCTGTCGAACACGTCGACGAGCACGCATTCAAAGAAGGAGAAGGCATTCGAAATCGAAATCGCTGGAACGACGCTGGTTCCTTGTGGTGATGATACCATTGATCCTTTGGGTATCCAAGAAAATTCTGAATGAGAGATTGAAAAAGAACCCGAAAAAATACAGTGCCGACGAGGAGATTTGGAATTGTGAGATTTCAGATGAAATTATCAACTTCAGATCGAACGAGCAGGCTGGTTGGGTCTTTTTTGCCATTCCTTCCCAGCTATCATCAATATATCACAAATTATTGAGAAAATAAGGGTTTGCGATGGTCTGTGTGCATGATCAGGACTTTTTCGCTGAAAAAATGACTGAATCGAAGAGTCACACCTTCGTGACGGAGAAGCTGAGAGTTCGGCCTTTGATTGTTTCAGGTTGAAGGCGAACATGCGTAGTGTCAAGGGAACATGTGTTGGTTGTTTTGAAGAGATCCGTGCTGTTCACACGAGGAATGCTTTGAAGACATGGGTCAGATCCTAATGAAAGAATCTGTTCGATTGGCCAGTGCCTGATGATTGAAGCAAAAAGGGAAATTTTCGGCAAGGGTGGACTTTCTGGGCCAAAAAACTCTAAGTAGTGGCAAAAAAGTTGTGCTCGGCGGGAGTCGAACCCCGAGCACAACAGTCGACAGAGGGGTTGGCTACCCTCCTTCCAAAACCCGTCACTTTCCAAAACCCGTCACACTTTTGACGGGTCATCTTTTTGTTGTTTCCACCTCTCATTTTCATCTCAAAATTGTTTTTATTCAACTTTTTTTTGAAATGAAATCAATTGAAAACAAATCGAGAAAAAAGTCAACATAGTAATACCTCCTTGTTCTGGTCAAGGTGATCAACCCTGAATTTTGTTGTGGGTGATCCTCCTCGACCAGTCATCGTACAGACCTCTCGTTTTCACTGAATCGAATGTTTTGGTGGAATTGAAGCTTTTCTGCCATTTTCAATCTTGTTTATGCAACAGACATTTCCGTCATTTCATCATTTTGCGCCCAACGATCAAAAATGCAACCTTTCCGTCACTACAACTTCTTCACTTGTCACAAATTTTTGTAAAAATCATTCGGAGAGCATCATTCTCTTGGTCAAATGATAATTTCTTCAAAAAAGTTTAGATAGATGCCAAATTTGTGTGAAAACTGTCGAAAACATGAGTTTTTAGAAAAAGATGAGAATTAAGAGTTGTTCAGAAAAGAATGAAAATGGCAGAAAAGCTTCAATTCCACCAAAACATTCGATTCAGTGAAAACGAGAGGTCTGTACGATGACTGGTCGAGGAGGATCACCCACAACAAAATTCAGGGTTGATCACCTGGACCAGAACAAGGAGGTATTACTATGTTGACTTTTTTCTCGATTTGTTTTCAATTGATTTCATTTCAAAAAAAAGTTGAATAAAAACAATTTTGAGATGAAAATGAGAGGTGGAAACAACAAAAAGATGACCCGTCAAAAGTGTGACGGGTTTTGGAAAGTGACGGGTTTTGGAAGGAGGGTACCGCTAGGCCAAACGCGCCGCACGTTCATTTCCAAAAAATTGGTGTCTTGAAGGGAAAACGACCATAGATCGTCACTTCACGATACATCATGATTAATCGCAATGTTTTGATAAATTTTGTGAAAATACCAGTCATAATAGTGAAATGATTCAAGATAGCGAAAAGGTGAAGTGATATAGTTCGCCGATCGCCCACATCAAACATGATCGAATGAGCGTGACAGTCTCTGAGACGATCTTGACACTATTCTCACCATTTTGAAACGAATACCCGTTTTCAACTTTATATGCCACATTATTTCGAGAGAATAGCCTAGTTAAACAATAAAGTCACAACGCACCTCGATCACCTGTGGCCCAGAAAGTCCACTCGTGCCAAATTTTCATTCTGTTTCTTCCGAAGTGGATGCCACATTTCGATTGTAATAGTCCTCGAATCAGACCGGACTTGTTCATCAGGCCGTACAAATGAAGCGGAAGATGGGTCGAATGGTGTTTTTTCATGACATTGATTGTTAATTCTGAATCTTCCATCAGTGAAGAGTTCCTGAATGATCAAACCATTTCATGTATTGTTTCGATTGCCGATGTTCACCTTGCATTTTCACACAATAATCAATCGTTTCGAGACATAAAGTGATTATCCAAACTGAATATACCATTCAGGAGAGTGTTTGGCTCGTCCTCCCTGATCCTTTGACGAACATTCTGCTTTCGAAAACCCCAATGAAGGTGATGACCGTGGATGCTTGTGCCTCGGAATCAACTTCTCAGAAGGGAGGAAGGTTGATTTGGTCGATTCTTGTCGCTTAGTTTTTGTTGGAAGTTGGGGAATCGGATCCTCTTCATCGTCGTCTCGAATCATTTTGAGACGAGCGCGTGGTACAGGCCTCTGAGCGTTGTCCTTCGTCGAGGGTTGCTGTGCGGATGAAGGAGGAGTCTTTTCGTCGCAGGTCGGATTGAGTTCGCACCGTGCCTCTGTTTCAGTAATCAACAGATGATCAGTGTCATCATCATCCTGATCTTGTGTCGGAAACATGAGACGTTTTCGAAGAGCGAGTTGATGCGCCTCGAGAAAGGGGTCTGCCTCATCGATTTCCGCCTGAATTGAAATTGGACGTACAGTTTCCAGTTCTTGATCATCATCGCCTTCCGGAAGTTTGAGATGACATCTCCACCCACTTTGAACCAGTGGATCTGAAAGGATTTTTGATCCTAGTGGAAAGCTTCGTCTGGCTTCCTCAGCAAGCGATCCATCTCTCAGTTGTCCTGTGATGAGATGGGAGTTGAACGGATAAATACCAGCTTCTCTAAAACTTGCAACTATCTGCTCAGAATTGTCCAGTGCTGTTTTTGCAGCGGATTCCACCTTTAGTAGCCATGAGATGAGCTCAGTACGCTGTTTTGTTTTGGAAGGGAGAGGTGGGAGTTTTTGCAGGTTTCTTTTGAATGCAGAGTTTACATACAGATCACAGGGTTGGAGGATCGACGAACAATTTGACGGGAGACATATGCTGTCGATCCCTTGGTCCGCAAGCTGCTTCCAAAGATTTGGCTGATTGGGAGAAGAATGGCCGTCGAAAATTAACAGAGCTCTAGAAGTTGGTTTTTTTTATTTTCGTTTTCCTGTCCTGTATTTCTGGCGCTAGTCCCTTCAGGAGAATATCTGATAGAAGTTCCTTATTCATCCACCCTTTGGTTGAGGTGTGGAAAGAAAATCGTGAAGGGAAATGCCTCGACAGAGATTCCTGATTTATTTTTGCGGGGATGATTAGATGAGATGTCAACGCCTCGCCATCGGCTGCGATCGTGAAAAGCATCGTATGACTGAAGATCATCGAAGGAGGGGTAGAATAGACAACAGAACTGTGAAAGGTTGTGATCTTCTTTTCATGTATGAATTGAGTAGATACAAGTGAGGTCTCATCGAAGTTGTATATGAGTTCGGGAGGATAGTCGTACTTGTCAAACAACGATTTCAAATTGTCGAAGAACGGTTGTGTGTGAACTTTTGTCATGGCATTTTGTCTCCTCTGCTCCATGCAAATGGGTTTCAGGGCTTTGAAGAGTGGATGCTTCTTTATCCAATCCCTGACCCAACTGCGACACGGTTCGTGTATTTCGACGGAAACGTATCTTGTTCTTGACATTCGAATCGAACAGGCCTGAATGACAATAATTTTGTAAGATGAGGGGAATACCATGACCAGGGTTTGGATCGGGTCCTCCCCTGACTCACCCTCAAAAGACCTCACCTCTATTCTAATTTATGTTTTTGGTTTAATTTTCACGAGGATTCTCATTTCATGAAAAATTGATTATAGATTGAACAAAATTTCTAAATATGAGATGGATAGTGGAAAAAAATGAGGTGCTGTTTTTCGCTTCGATTATCTCAATAAGCTCTATCAAGGAGAAATTTCCTCTTTTTTTTCATTAAATGGATTCGAGAAGCTCATTTCACATCTAAAATCAAATTGAAAGTCTCGTTGGATCACTCGATGGAAAAACTGAGAATTGATCCAACCCACCAACTTTTATGTCATCTGGATCAAGTGACAATTTCTGTGTTTTTTGCGAAAAAAAGAGAAATTCAACTGTGTCCGGTGAAATTGAAGGAAATTTAAGGTGCGAAATGGTGTCGGAGAGTCGTGATGTGGTCGATGATCTCACTTTTTTCACATTTGAGTGTCCTAATTTGGACACCAGGAGACCTCACCTCCAAAATGGGGAGGTGAGGTCTTTTAACCTCACGTTCTCGTGTAAAGTGTCAGACAACTATAAACCCTGACCATGACTCCAACATCCTTGTAGGTTGGATGCAGACCATTGGAAATCAATTCCAGAATGTCTCTCTGCAGTTGCTTAGATTCACCTTCATTAAGATACAACCGTGTTCCAGTTCTCCCTATTTCTTCACCTTGAAGAAATGCAGTTAAATGTCGAAGTCTTGTTGGTCGGTGGAGCCCTTCCAGAAAAGGAAGTTTAAATTGTGACATCCTCACCACTGCCCCATCCAGGAGGATAACATGTGGTGAGCGCGGATGAATGTCTTTTTGATCTGTGCTGATGAACTCATGCAGCTCTGAGAGTGTCAATGGCTGTCCATCCTGCATTTTCGATTGAAAATGACCCATTGATTTCGTCTCATTCACATAAATGACGTAGAACAGACAATAGACACGATATGAAATGGAGAAAATGTGACTGAACGTGGAGTGGTTCTCGTACGGCCTGATGAACATGTACGGCCTGATTCGAGGACTATAAGCTCCATTCCATCCAGAAACCTGGTTTGATTTATGGCAAAAGGTGAAAATTAAGAAGAAGTATGCATTTGGGTGACCTGGCTGGAAACGCAATTTATTAATCGCACCCCTTTAAATGGAGGTGTTGCCAAAAGATCTCACTTCATGGATCACAGAGTCTCATCATTCCGACAGAAGAGTCACTTTCCATCAAGGACCAAAAGTTGCTCAACGTTCATTGGATCTCTGGAGCTGCTGCCATCCTGGAGAGCTCTTCCTCCTAGGAGTCCATCTTCCTGTGCAACGTCTCATTCAACTGTTAATCGTCTTCCAGTGGTGTTTCCTTCGTGTTCGATAGCCGTTCCACCGAGTTTCCAGAAGAATCAGCCACTACAGAATCGTTTCATAATACAATTTCCGTGTATGATGATTTCACTAAGGGCCATATTCTCGCCTTTCAACGTGGGGAACTTGATGGTCGCGAACTACTTCGTCCCCGATACTCTCGCCCAGACCGTTCCACATTGCGGGCAATGGTTGAGAAATCGAGTGGAAATGAACGGAGTTGATGATTAAATTGCATCTGATGACATAGTGGGAGGCGCACCCTAACTACTTGGTCATTAAGAAGAATGGTTGATCCGAAACCAACCCACAATTTTCTAACTGACATTTCGTAATCAATCGAACATTCCATTTTTAGTGAAATGAATCGACTCAAAAAACAAGTAGATCTGATCAAAAGGTTTCCTGTTGCTTTTGGCAGTACAGAGTTGGAATTTCGGATGGAAGATGGAGAAGGAATCTTGTGCAGCGCATGCAATGCCTTTTATAAAGATAAGCTGAAAACTTCAAAACTGTTCATCAATACACCTTCAAAAACGATAAATGGCAACAATCTTTCCAGACACCTCCAATCAAACCGACATTTGTCGATCTCACACAATGATATCTACCCTAAAACAGATAACCAACCTCAAATGTCTCTTCCACAACTGTCTCATACTCTCCAACAAAATCTCTTTCGATCAACATATTTCATAGCAGTAGTATAGAAGGCGATTTGGGAACCCCCGCTCCTTAGACACCACTACGATAGCTTTTTCTCCATGCCGATTGACAATTCAGAAAATACTTGAAGTAAAAGTCATTTTCATTTCAGAAAGTTGTCAATCTGAGAGAAATATTCTCTTCCAGAGTTCAGTTCCTTCAAACTTTCAAGTTGAAGCAAAATTTTGACAATTTTCAAAAAAGCAAAAACCTTGATTTTGGCGGAAGCTGGTGTATTTTTTCAAGGTTCCGAAGGTTGCGACCCTTCTCATCGGTCCCTTTTAGACCGGCATCGGAACTCATTTTTATCGGTTTGAGTTCCGGAGACGTACGTTGGTCTTGCCAAGGGCCTAGACCATGCCAAAGGGCAGTGATATGTGAAATTTAATGCTTCCGCCAGGAATTGAACCTAGGACCTTCAGCTTAGTAGTAGTAGTGCGTGCACTCACCATTACCACTAGACTATCCGGTCCTGAAATTATCCCGGAAAATCAGAAACTTTATATCCGAAAAAAAGACACTATAGCAGATTTAAAATTTGAAAACTTTGTCAATAAATTCAAAATATAGCAAAATCGCTCCCGTGAAAAAGTCATGCTTTTTAACGAGGGTAACAAGTGGCCAAGAATTAAGATTTAGCAGATCGCTCCCGTGAAAAAGGCATGCTTTTAATCGGGGGTAAAAAAGTCGTTCCCGTGATAAATCCATGCTTTTTAACGAGGGGAGATAGGTAGACGATAAAAGGAATATATAGCAGATCTGAACATTCGAGGTATAAGGCACAGGTCGAAACTAACATTTTCAGGAGCTAGTAGCTCAGTGGGTATGTTCCAGTGTCCACCCGTTTCTAGGGGGTGGTTCGATTCAGGCGAGGGGCAATCTTAATTTCAAAAAAATGAAAAAGTTTCAAAATGCCAAAACAATTTCAAAAATTTTAAAAAAAAATTCAAAAATTCAAAAAATTCAAAAAATTCAAAAATTCAAAATTTCCAAAAAAGTTGAAGTATGATACCTCGACGGAATTTCCCTTGATACTCAGGCAAAATGGTGCCCTCGTGGCTAATGCGTAGAACGAATTGAAGGTTGAATTGGAGACGGTGGATTTCTAGGAATCCGCCCCGGGGTTCATGTTGGCTTCAGATTCTCGATAGAGAGTTTGACCGTAAATCATGCCCACCCAAGACTTAACCCTTCAAGGAATTCGCCAGCAGTAGTCATTGAGAAGGATCACGATAGAATGATCCCCAAAGGAGTATCGGGTTGTCCTACGGTACAATCATACAAACTTGAAAAATTGAATGATGAATGATTGAAAGATTGAAAAATGAATGATTGAAAAATTGAATGAATGAAAAAATGAAACAAAAGAAGCACGATGAAAGCTGGCACAACAGGGAACAAAAAATAAAAAGTTCTCAACACCTCACTTCACAATTCATTTTTATTTTTTTGATTTTTTAATTTGTATTAAATGACAACAGTGAATACTACATATGTCTCGCTAAAGACTTCGAACCCTCCAAAGGGGAGCGAAAAACGTCGAACAGATGCCAAGCAAGCTTTGATTCAGTCAATGAAAGAAGAGAACTGTGAACTTGTCTCAGAGTATGTCAGACATAATATCCCAGTCATCTATGTTCATGAAGGTGTTGAGTGGAGGATTAAGCCAAAGTTGTGGAATCAAGGAAACAGACCACACATGTCACAACGTCGACACTACACTCAATCGTTTGTTGAAAATGAACTGAGGAAGTACAACTGTGAACTCGTCGGTGAGTACAAGCAGGTTCCTTTTCTTTCAGAGAAGAATTTGGGATGATTTGGGTGTTCACACAATTAACGCTGATTTTTTTTATTTGAATTTTTCATTCTGCATTTGAAGAGTAGGTCCAGTTAGTGCAAGTGCGAGATCTCGACGTAACGTTCCAAGATACTCAGGCAAAATGGTGCCCTCGTGACTGATGCGTAGAACGAATTGAAGGTTGGATTGGAGACGGATGATCGAAAGATTGTCCCCGGGGTTCATGTTGGCTTCAGATTCTTTACCAAGAATTTGACTGTAAATCATGCCCACCCAAGACTTATCCCTTCAAGGAATTCGCTATTCTCTGTGAGAGCGTAGCAGTCATTGAGAAGGATTGAGATAGATCGTCCCCAAAGGAGTATCGGGGTGTCCATAGGAAACTTACACGAACATGAACAGGAACTACTCAACGGCTATTTTTGTCTTTTTTTAATTTCAATGAAAGAGCAAACAAAAAATGAATCGACAAAAATACAATTCACAAATGATTGAGAAAATGATTGATCATAATCTTTCGACGATCACTGAGAATGCAGCAGTCATTCACTCACTACAGACGGAATTAGAAACGAATCAGGAAGAAGTCGACACACTAAAGAAGACAACTGAAGCACACAAGACAGCAATATCATCAATCCAAAACGTCGTTTCAACAAATGGATCAATCACTTGTTCAGCTGGTATTGCAACACCAGAAATTGGAGGATTGATCAATGTGAATGGAGCGAAGTGGAACATATCAGAGGGATCACTTCCGAAGTATCCTGGAACATATCCGGCTTCAACATTTAAGTCTGGTATTTCAATTTCGCAATCGATTGCAGAAACATCTGGAATTCAGTTCAATGGTGATGGCATTATTATGTGGTCTCCCTGTGACACACCAGCATTGTATTACTACGATGAGGATACTGGTTCAGGAGTGTTTTCAATATCATCAACTGGAAGTTTTTCTCAGCTTTCAGACAGAAGAGTCAAAAGGAATATTGTTCCATACCCTAATGTTCTTGAACAATTGAATAAAGTCGAAATTGTGCAGTATCAGTTCAACACATTCGACTCGAAGATCAGCAAAGTCACAAAGCAAATAGAGAATGAGACAGATGAAGAACACTTGAAGAATTGCAAAGAGAAATGTGAATGCTTGAAGAAGGAAAGTGAGAAGAAACACATTGGTGTGATTGCACAACAGATCCAAGAGATATTCCCTGAAGTTGTGAATGATTTCAATCCAGACTGTCTTCAAGTTGATTCTGCAGAACTCTCTTGCTTCTGTGTGAAAGCCATTCAGGAATTGTGCTCTATTGTTGGACAACAACAGACACTCATCACTGAACTGATCCAAAAATATAATACACTGATTAGTATTCCAACATGAGATCAACCAGAAATTCAGAATACTCTTTAATTATTTTTCCATTGATTGTCTCTGATGTTTCCATCTCGATTGATTCACCAGAACTGTCTTTGAACCAGATCTTCACAATAGATTGTCGAGTAGTTAATTCCCACTTCTTTCGCTTCGCAATCTGTTCGTTACAGAAAGCAACATATGAATCATTGAAGGCATCAGTCTGGATCCAATCACCGCGGATTGTAATGTGCTGCGGTACATCTTTTGAAATGACTGTCGATGCATCACTAATCTCTTCTTTCACATGGATGAGTTTGCAGTCAAGAAAGTAGATGTATTTTTGTTTTCTTGAATTGGTAAAATCAGGAGGGAGTTGAGCAGTGTGAGAATTCTGAATTGAGAAGTATCGCTTGACCATTTGTGATTTCTACAAAAATAAAATATTCAATTTAGTATCCTCTCTTCACTTCTTCATATGCTTCTTGGAGTCGGCGATCAATGACATATCGCTCTCGTGGCTGTCCATTCTCAATCCAGAACAACCAGTATGATGCTTGATGTAAGGCTAGAATTGGTGGAGGAGGACCTTCTTTGGTGGATGTGAAATATGGATCGAGTTCTCCCTGATTGATTGGTGATCCTCTGAAGACAATGTTGACTGATTCTGCTGTTGAAATACCTTCTTCACCACCAGCGATTTCACTTCGATCTGTTGGAACCATGAAAGTGAAACAAGTTGCATCTGTGAATGGTTTAATTTTCTTGTACCGTGCTATGGAATTCGAAAACCTTCTTTCCCAAATTCGAGGTTCACAAATGGAATTCTCAAACTCTTCTGTTGCTGAACAACCGATAAAATCACCATTCACCATCATCATTTGATAGAACTCAGGTGAGATGGTTGACATTGGGAAATTAGGGAAGTTTGATCCAAGCATTTCGAATTGACCAACATATTGAGGATTGCGAAAGACTGTACACTCGTTTGGTCTTTCAGGGAATAAGCACATAAGATTCATGAGATTGTTGAGTTTGATACTGATGTTTGATCTCACTCCCATGGCATTTGCAGATGATTGAATTGATTGCGTGTCAATTCTTTCTGCTTTAATCACATACACAGTTTTTGAATATGTGTTGAAGAGTGATTGTTTCGTTGCATCAGTGATTTGATATCCATAACAAATTGAAGCGACTTTATCCACAGATGAGGAGAGGACAGTTGAAGTTGTCTCTTTAGTTTCTAACCAATCCCAATGCGAAAGAACAGACGCTGTTCCTTCGGAGGTGGTTGGTCCTCTATGTCTTTCACATTGTAGAACTGGATTCCCAATTTGTGTAAACTCCATAGTTAAAGTTGACCATTCTCTATCATGCATCATCTGAAGATAACCTCGTTCAGTATTATGATCAATCTGCCCGTAAGATGGGATATCCAATTTTTCTTGAAGTGTTTTTTGAATGACAGTTGATGCTCGAACAGGACAGCACACAAGAGAATCAGTTGTCAAATGAAATCGTAAACGTAAATTGCCAAAGATTGAATTCGGATACTGATCAAAGGTACTTAGTGGAAGGAGATTCACAAATGGTATTACAAGAGGAATGGTTAACGGATAGGAGGTTTCTGTACCACCCATTGGTATTAAATATGCTCCACACACACTTGGATCCATTCTCTGAACATTTTCAAAAAGACTGTAGCAATGCTTCATGTTGTTTTTCTCTTCGTGTGACTTGAAAGTGTGATATAGAAATGATTCGTGAACATGATTATTCTGAAGTGAATTGTCAATGATGTTTCCTTTACTGTCCACCAATCTCATGTCTCGAATTGCATCTGATGATGACTTGAAACCGTAGAACATTCCGAAGAAAGATACAAAACTTCTCCCCCATTGTGTTGGTTGCTCATACGGAACAGTGATCGTTAGATCTATTCGTAAATGACTCTTCGCAAACTCAGTCACATCATGACCATCATAACACAGTGGAACTTCAATCTCATCTCCGATTCTGCAAGGCATAGGTGGATTCGTTGGATGCACTTCTTGGATGGAGTAGATGTGAGGTTCTGAATCCCATTGTTTCGGCAAGTATGATTGGACTTCGATTTGCTCAATTAATGTCGATGTTGGTTTGGATTGATTTGATCTGATACTTCTCATTTATTGAAAAATAAAAAATACAATATCATAATTTTCTTTTACTGTTTTGTCTCTACATGATTCCTAAATCTTTGTGCAACGCTTTCAATGTGTGATTTGGGTAGTACTCAACTTTTGGTTTGCCAGTACTGTATCGTAATACCCACCATGTGGTTGCGGTTGTTGCTAAAATTGGTGCAGGAGGATGAGTAAATGTTGTCATGTTTCCATCACTTTGACTTGGATTGTAGACATTGTAGTATGTGTCAAGCTTACCTTGATAAATGGGATATGATCTTAAAGTGACAGGAACGTTTCATTTGGAACTGATCGAATCATTACAGTTCGTTGGACATACACTTCTCTGTGTTGAGAAGCACAAAAGGAAGTCAGTGTTGTCATGAATCGGTCGAACTCTTGTCATTGTCTCATTTGGATATGTTCCGTCACCAGTGAGTTTCTCTTCAACAAGAGAATCCGTCAGTGATCGCTCCAAGTCGTCAGGAACAGCTAGATAGGAATCGAGATTCAGAGTCGATAATGCAAATTGATAGAAGCGAGCTCCAATTGTTGTTGTCGGTTGATCTGGATAGTATTTGTCGAGTAGATTCACTTGGATATCCTTCTGCATTGGATTGTGGAAACAAGTGACTTCATTGTCGTAGTGACGGAAGAGAAGCATGATGTCCTTGGCATTAACAACCACCATTTGTTGAGTGCAATTAATGCCTGTTTCAGTTGGTGTCTTCTGAAATGGATAGAACGATATCTTTTCTGCTGGAATAGTTCCTGGACGATCCTGATACATTTTCTTGAGATTCTCTTTCGCAATTTCTTTCATATTGTGTCCAGAGCTCATGCAATTCACATCATCAATTTGATACTCGGTGATGTTTAGTGAGATGTACTGATCCACGTATTCTGGTTCTGTCGTAACTGTACCAGCTGATGAATACACAATGTCTTTCGTAACTGATGGTTGCAGAAATGATTGACCAATATGAACGAAGTTCTTTGTGCATGAGGTTACGAGATTGTTTAAGAAATAGGGACGATGCTGAATACAATCGGCAATTGATGCTTTTATCTTAGGCGCTGCAGCAGTCCCAGGAACGATTAATGAAAGTGTTCTTCAGAGTGAGTTCAGGATTAACTGGACAACACACAAATGCATCTTCATTGATGTGAACGCTCAGTTTCAAATCTCCAAAGAGACACGCAGGATAGTCAGTCATTCCAGAGAAGATGAGAAGATCTTCAAGATTGATTGACACACGAATAGGTACATCAATACTGTCTTTGAATACTCCAGTTCCAGAAGTTGTTGTGAAATCAGAAAGTGGAATATAAACACCAGCAACAGATTCGTCATGATTCCATGCATTCTGCCAAGGTGTGTGACAATGTTTACGATTCTCCAATTGACTCTTTGGCTTGATCATATTGTAGATGTGAGACTCCATTGACACGTCATTAGTTGTTGTGCTGATGATTCTCTGATTGTTGTGAAGAACAGTAAGGTCACGAAAGATTGATGCCGAATGTTTGAGTCCAACGAATATGAATATCCTCTCATTCATGTACGATCCATTTTTACTGGAATTTGTCTTCCAATTATTCACTTTAAGCCTTGCTGTCATTGTGAACGTAATGAAGGAATCATCGATTTGACAAATGTCTTGATTACCAGTCAACGGAATGATTATTTCCTGTCCTTTGTAGAATCGTGAATTCTCGGATGGTTTTAATTCCTGAATGGAAGTACTGTGTGCTCCATCATTCAGAAGATAATTAATGTGATGTTCAGACATGAGTTGTTGTTGTATTTGACCAATATCATCTCGAGTGTACTTGATTGATCCAGTTGTATTTCCAGTCAATGACGATGCTCCAGTTCTTTTGTTTGTCAGATGTGTTATATGTGAGTTCATTTTATCAAAAATAAAAAAACAAGAATGCTTATTTCTTTTTCAGTTTCTTCTTCTTCGCTTTCGGCTTCAGCTTTTCTTCTAGCTTAAGTATTTCTCCTCTGAGTTTGTGTGCAACTGGTGTATTTCCTTCATTGATTGCTTGCTCATATTGTGCCATCTTTTCTGCATGGATTTGCTGATCCGACTTCACATCTGGAATCATCTCAACACCTGTCTGTGCAACCTTCGAAATCAGTGGTCCAACGAAGGGAATGAGATTCAGAAATGGAGCTCCAACTCTGAGTATGTTTTTTCCGACTGCTGCTAATTTTGATAACCAACCTGGTGCCATTTATGTAAAAATAAAAAACTAGAACATAAACAAATTATAATCCTTTGAATTGAATTTTGGAATTTGACGACTGGGGCATGTCATCATTAACATACCGAGCATTTCGTGGAGGTTCACAATCAATCATCTGTGGTTGTTGTGGTGCTCGATTGATTGCTTTGTTTTGCTGGTACACATCCATCATTCCGCCTAAGCCACTGAGGATTCCTCCTGCTGTTTGTCCAAACTTGTTGTTTGTCTGTGAGAGCAAGCCACCTCCAACCTGAAGCAGTGATGGAGCAAGCGGTTTGATGAATTGAAAGAACTGTTTGCCAATATTTTTGAGTTTGTTGAAACTTCCTGGTGCCATTTATGTAAAAATAAAAAAATACAATTCATTAATTTTTCTAACGAGGAATTGCCTTTGTCAATGAAATTCCATAATTGAGTATAGTGTTGTATGCTTCGTTGAAGGCAATGCTCATATCTTTTCCACCAACAAGAATCTTGAAAATTGTTCGAAAGATTGGTAGTTTATTCAGACATCGACACTTGTCAGACAAATCATCCAGTTCGATCACCACATCATTGATTCCAGTGAGAGTCGCAATCAGTGCACATTAATCACTTTGGTTTGTGATCAGTTTCTTCGATGGTTCAATGAGATTATTCAGTAGTTTCTTTTCACAAGCAAATGCATTCTTGTAAACAAGCAATAATTGATCTTTGAATGCTGCAATGTTGGATGTGTACTCACGAAGTGGGATTGAACGACTTTGGATTGGTGCTGATGGATATGTCTCCAGTGGTGGATCATACGTTCCTGGAACATTGTCTAGTTCGACATTCGCGCATTGTTCATTTCGATCTTCGAGTTTTGATCTTCCAGAAGTTGATCCTTTATTTTCGATGATCACATTGTTGGTGATTGACGTTGGAACTGAAGAAGAACTTGTGTGTTTCGTAAATTGACAACTTAGAATTGGCTGCATCACTTTCTATAAAAATAAAAAATATATATTTATGTTTTTAATCACTCATATCTTTCTCCAAGTGTGCGAATCGAGCATATTCAGACATATGTCCTGTTTGGAATCTACCGATATCTCCCGTTCTTGTTCGGTACGCTGCAGTTGTCTGTTCGTTCACAAATGTTGAGATGTTTGCTGAATAACGACCAAGGAAAGTTTGCAAATCTTCTGTTTTTGTGATGATTTCGAGGAACTGGGGATGAATTTGTTCCTTAAACGCTTTTCTTGCTTTCGTCCTCTGATGATCTGGATTTGAACTGATGAAACCTTCAACATAGTCTTCAAGCCACTGATCCCACATCTTT
Organism: Blattamonas nauphoetae; assembly: GCA_033064195.1. Taxonomy (NCBI): domain Eukaryota; phylum Preaxostyla; order Oxymonadida; genus Blattamonas; species Blattamonas nauphoetae. Next base: position 71,467 of record JARBJD010000334.1, read on the forward strand.
GATGCAATCTTGGATTGAATGGAATTGAAAACCATATTGTCCAACACATTTTTGCTGAGATCTGCTGGTTGATCTCGACTTGCCCGATACACCTTCAAAGTATCATTCATGAATTCACCAACTGCTTTCTTCATTATTGCATACGGTTGTTGTGATCGTTGTGCTTGCATTTCTTGGTAGTTGACTTCACGATAGTTTCCTGGTAAATCGTATGTTCCAGTTTTGAGGGAAGTTGTTGTGTGCAGCTTTGATTCTTCTTCCATGATCTTGACGAAATGATGAGTATGAAGTTTGTCTTCGCATATCTGGTGTTGGATTCATTGAATAGTATGTCTCGACGACAGGTCGACTGTTGCATGATGCAAGCATGAAACCATTTGCTGCAACCAGATCTCCATTGTCTTTGTCGTAGACCATCACATCAGGAACTTTTCCATGTTTTTCCATCTGAACCGTCCTGTTTTGTCCAGTCCTTTCAATGTATTCCAAAGCTGATGGAACACTACTGAGTGCAGAATTGAATTTGGTGCGAATGTCATCATCAGCATAGATTCTTTTCATTGCATCCAAAGCCCCCTGATCATATCTCATTTTCGGTTTCTTCGCTGGTGCTTTTCTCTTTGCGGGAATGTATTGTATCTTCGACATTGTGTTTTCATACAAAATAAAAAATCCAAAACTATATTTTAAATAGAGAGAAATCATAAATGAAAAGAACGAATTCCATTCTGAGCGCACAGCCCGTATCTTCAACAACAAAACCTTTGGTTTCGCGGAGGGTGGAACCCTCTTCTCTTACAGCATATGTGAATGCAAAACTGAGTGAAGCATCTAGTAGGAATGTTTCTCATGAAGTTCAATCACAGATTCATCCCGACCTAAATTTCAATCGCAACAATGTGAATGTCCTCGTTGGTACCAGAGGAAGTGGAAAAACATTCAATGCTCTTCGAGAGGTTGCCAAGCTCCAGAATGTTCAAGTTCGGAATGAACTATTCCATTTGTTTGTCTTCGTCACTGATAAGAACATTGATCCAACCTTCGATAAATTCAAACCAATACTGAACGTTCCATACGTGAAAGTGAAATATGATGAAGCACTACCATTTCTCTTGGAACTGTCTCAATCGAAAGCTGCATATGAAGAGATCATTGACAATCAGTGGCAAGACAGAATTACTGATGAGTGTCGAGAGGATCTCTTTGACTCACTATACATTGAAGATTTCTCAGTGAAGAATCTCCAAACGATTATCCTCCTCGATGACTGTCGCAGAATTCTTGGGGGAACGAAGAGCATCCAAAAATAGAATGACAATGATGGACCTATTATTGGAGAAACGACAACCGAAATTCACATTCTTTCTGACGATGCATGAGCTCTTCAGTTTGTCAGCAGACATGAAGTCAAACATTGATTCGATGTGGATTTTTGGAGGATTCAACAAAGAACGAATCAGTCGAGTCTATCCTCAGTTGAACTCGCCCATTGATATTCGACACTTCTGGAATGTCTATCAACGAAAACAAAAATGTGAAGCAGTCATTCTTCGATACAATACAGATGGAGTTGCACTGACTGAGATCAACAAAGAAGGTTTAAACCGAACTATCCGTTAACTCTTGGATGAGGTTGTTGATGATCTCGTCAAGACTTCGAAGTCTCATGCTGAGAGTATCTGTGAGCGTTCGGATTGATTCTTCAATGTCTGACAGTCTTTGATCAATCGAGAGTGAAGTGGAGTCACCGTTGTTCTCAGTACTTGATTTCCTTAGTGCTATCTCACCTCTTATTTTTGTGATTCTGTATCCATCGATTCTGATTAACCTATTCAGTTTCTGAGTTGTGTATTTATTCAGTTCTTCTCTGTTCTTTTCCAAATGTCTCTGAAAGTCATAGATGTTTTCAAAACATTTCTGTTCAGGATCAAACGGTTCTAAAATTTTCAGTGATGACATTTCAATGGAATAAAATATTCGAAACAGTTTTGATTTAAACCAAATTGACCTCATTAATGAACTCAGGAGTTAAATTGTCAATTGAGTCTGCATGGAATTTGGTGTGTTGGATTGGAACGTACACTATTTTTGGTAGACATGTGAGTCCATTCAAGTCTAGCTACAACATTTCCGTGTTTGTACTCAATGAACTGACCAACAAATTGAAACTGTCTTCGTTTCTTCTGAAATTTGGCAACAGTCTTGTTCAAGTCAAGGTGGATCAACAGAATGTTTCCTGATTTATATCGCCAAAGCAGTTGTGTTGACTGATGTCTCTGGATGTTCTTCAATTGTTCTTCACAACTGGAGATATACAGTGCCTCGATCTCTCTATTGTTTTGTGCTTGCTGTGGAGTGAACTTGTTCCAGTACGCTCGATGTGGTGTCATGTTGTAGTATTCCACCATCTGATTCATCATTGTATGATTTGCCATTTGTGTTGCATTGTCTTGGAATCCATCTCTGATTGTTCTGATCACTCGATCGACAATCCTGTTGTGATTTGTGAATGGTGAGCTTGTGAAATATGTACTGACTTTGTGTTTCTTAAAGAACGTTGTTGCTTCTCCACTTGTCCATGCTGCTTCACCATCACCACGAATATTGTTGATGCTAACTCCACGATGATGAATGAGATCGTTGATTGCTGTCTTGACTTTGCTCCATGATTTATCCAGAACAGGAATTTCTACAAGGTACTTAGTGTTTATGTTGATGGCAAAGAGGTAAATCTGCAGAACTGTTTTCGACGTTGGTGATTGGATAAAGACAAGATCAATTTCCCAAGATCCAAACTTGGGAGAAAAGTAAGGTCTGTCACATTTCTGTGGAACCTTTTTGTCTGCTGTCTGATGTGGATCTCCAGTGACGTCTTTGGACATAAAGTGCATCTTTGATCGAAACGGATATTGTATTTTTGTCACGGCTTTTGGAATCGTTGGTTGATCAATCATCAACGTGTTCCCTCCTTGTTCCCTCCTTATTTTCCGAGGATGTGTAGAATCCCATCGGTGAACATATTCATCGTACCATTCCTGAAGTGATCTTCCACCAAATGGAATTTGTTTAGGATGTGCTAAAATGAACTCAGTTTCGTCATTTCCGAGAGTTCTGCATACGTGTGAAAGAATAAACATATTTCGATTCAGTTTCTTTATTTCAACGATCTGTTTGACAATGAATTGTTCCATTTTCTGTTGATTGTCCATCATTGAATTCTCTGCTTTGATTTGTTCCTCCTCTGAATTGTCCTTCTGTTGATGGTCAAAATAGCCTTTCACTTGTTCCAACATGTTCAGTACTTGCCTTGTCGTTGGTTCGACCTTGTTGATCTCTCTCATATGGCACAAAACCTTTGTCAATCTTCACAATTGTTTGTGGATCTGGTGACTTGGGGATCAGTAGATCATCATCTTCAAACCTCATCTCTTTCATTGGAATTCATATTCTGAACCAATTGATGTCGGGTTTCTCTTCTGTCCAGGAATGATTGGAGATTCAGGAGGTTCAATAGCAATTGGTTGTGGAAGTTGTGTTGGAATTACGATGACTGGTGGTTGATTAAAATGAATATTCTGTGATTCCTGATAATACTGTTGATATGCTCTGTACGCTGTCTTGCAGTGTTGTTACTAAGGATCCATCCGGTGAATTGTTTCACAAATCTTTGAACAACTATTTTTCCATCAGCAATGTTTAAATCTGGGTAGTTCTCCATTCAGCCAATCATTGTAGTATGTCTCATCATTTGCGTCGTATTGTCCATTTGAATCATTGACATGATAGGTTGGTAGCATTTGCGAAAACGTCAATGTGCAGGCATCTGAGTAGTCCCATCAAAATAGGTAAAACTGGGATCAATTGATGTCAGTGCCTAAATTTGGACTGAGATCAAATTTCAACTCTTTTCCTTTGAGATTTTCTCATTATCACTTCATTGTCATGTTGGACCCACTTCTTGTTTTCACATAATGCTCTTCAATATTTCAGACAGCTCTTATTTCCCAAAAACACGCACGATCACAATCACCAACACTTCTTTTTCGATGTATTCCCTTCATTGACTTTAGTCAGTGAGAAAAACCATCAAAGAAGACATAATAACGCATTATCGACTTGTTTTATAATTATTGTTGTAGAACAAACTGAAACAGCAGCACCCAAAGTTTGCATTTTCATGACGATCTATGAAGTGACCATTTTCCTTTACTTTTTCCATTCAAATATCATATATAAGAAGACTTTTTGAAATGAAAGAAACAGAAGTGGTATTATGGTATTTGGTGGGATCAGATCCGACTGGGATCTGGGATCAAATCGAAGCCTGTCAGTGACTCTGTATATTTTAGTCTCGGAATGGAACGTATTGTCCAGGAGTTTCTTCACCTTTTGATCAATTTGTATTGAACTCAAGAAATGGTCTAGCCATTTCTACAAAAATAAAGTTTGTGTTTATTCAATTATATAATCAGTTGCTTTCAGTCCATGAATGAATGGAGGACGATTCATTTTCAAGTACGGTGCCTTCAGATGTATTCCACTGAGACTGAGTTTTTGCTGTTACTGCAATCTCAAATCCATTGCTGTCATCGTCAGTGTGAGCTCTTCTCGTTTGAGAAGGTTGTTGTCACAGTTTTCTCTCCATTCAGGCACTTCACATAGTCGTCACTGGTGATGTTTGTTTTCTTCAGAGAACGCTCCTTTGATTTTGCATTTCTCATCGAGCGAGTAACACTTGGGTGCAAGACAGATCATCTGTTCACCTTCTCAATTGCTAATCCCAACAGCTTCTTCTCATCATCAACTCCTTTTTCAGGATTGGGAAACCATTCATATTTGTGTGCATCATAGAATTCCTTGTCAGCAATCACGTGTTCAAATTGTTGATGAATTCCAGCATTCGGATCACTAATTGCCCAATAAAGCAGAGTCAGTGTCTCCCTCACAGAAGTGAATCTTGTTCATGTCAAGACACTTGTACATGAAATTGTAGATGAAATTCAGATACCAGAACTTGGCATTGTCGAGTGTGAACACCGCTTCTTGCAGACATGTTTTGCATGATGCTTTCTCTGTCTTCAATCACAATGTAGTTGTCCTCATTGATCTCTCTTGTCGCTACAAATCCTTTCATCATTTGTTTCAAGTATGTTCTCTTCTCATTGCAGATTGTGATTGAGTTGTACTTCTCAGTGTTCATTCCATCATATCCGTAACTTCCATTGAGGTTTGTCTTACAGAATTGTTCTTTCCTTTGTTTCCTACCTTCATTGCTTCTATTCATCATTCATGAACGATGTCACAAATGGTTCAAATCCAGTATGTCTCGAGAATACCATCACACTCTTAATGTCATCAATAATGAAGTGGCAGTCGATGAGGAACCACAGATAGTATGTCGAAAGAACATATACTGATCGTGCTCAAGAGTTGGGTCAGCTTTCTTTGTTTGTCATCAGTCTTCAATCCATGTTTCTTCATCAACAAATATGTCTTCTCTCAATGTTCTCTTCTGTTGTATTGACAACAATGTTTCTGAAGATTGGTGGGAAGTGAAATCATTTATACTTCTCATTATGTGTCCCTTCAATTCTGCAACGAACAGTGTCTTCTGATTCTTGTCTCGATGATCTCCGACATTCTTTATCTCCTGTTGCGGTGTACGAAGCATCTTCCTGGCATGTACATTCTGTGTTTCGTGTATGGATTGTTCTTGTTCTTGATTGATGAGAAAGCACTTGGATAGAGTGAATTAAAGTCAACACCACAGACGTGAGTCATGATGTGTTCAGTATCAGTTGATTGACAACACCATCTTCAAATGAAGTGGTTGATTGGAGTCACGTCTTTGATGTTCTGTCGATGTTGAACATTCGATAATCCACCAGTCACTGCTGCTCTCAGTTTGTGATAGGTTTGCTCGTGTGTCAGAGTCATTGGAAGTGATTTCCAGATGCAGTATTTCTAGTTGAATTCTCAATCTTTGTGAGATGAAGTTCATCATGGTCTGACTTGTAAGTGTTGCAGTAGTCACAGCAGATCTTACATTCTCTTTAGAATGTCCTTTCATTGTCGAGTCTATCAATGTTGGTTTGAACTTGCTTGTGTAGAAGTGACACTTGCAGATATAGCACACTCTCACTGCACTGTTAGACAAACCAGTCGTAGTCTGCTTT
>JARBJD010000335.1:0-77596 GCA_033064195.1 Blattamonas nauphoetae
GGGGTGGGGAGGGTGTGGGTGGTGAGGGAGGGGCAGGAGGGTGGGGGAGGGTGTGGGTGGTGGTGGAGGGCGAGGGGTGGGAGGGTGTGGGTGGTGAGGAGGGGCAGAGGGTGGGGAGGGTGTGGGTGGTGAGGTGAGGGCAGGGGTGGAAGGGTGTGGGTGGGTGAGGGAGGGCAGAGGGGTGGGAGGGTGTGAGTGGTGAGGAAGGCAGAGGAGTGGGAGGGTGTGGGTGGTGAGGGAGAGGCAGGAGGGTGGGGAGGGTGTGGGTGAGGTGAGGTGGAGGCAGAGGGTGGGAGGGTGTGGGTGGTGAGGGGGATAGGCAGAGGTGGGGAGGGTGTGGGTGGTGAGGGAGGGGCAGAGGGGTGGGAGGGTGTTGTGGTGGGTGGTGAGGGAGAGGCGGGGAGGGTGGGGAGGGTGTGGGTGGTGAGTGGAGGGGCAGAGGGAGTGGGAGGGTGTAGGTGGTGAGGGGAGGAGGCAGAGGGAGTGGAAGGGTGTGGGTGGTGAGGGAGGCAGAGGAGTGGGAGGTGTGGGTGGTGAGGGGAGGCAGAGGGTGGGAGGGTGTGGGTGGTGAGAGAGAGAGGCAGAGGGTGGGAGGGTGTGGGTGGTGAGGGAGAGGCAGAGGGAGTGGGAGGGTGTGGGTGGTGAGTGGAGGCAGAGGGGTGGGAGGTGTGGGTGGTGAGGGAGAGAGAGAGGCAGGGGAGTGGAAGGGTGTGGGTGGTGAGGGAGACGCAGAGGAGTGGGAGGTGTGGGTGGTGAGTGGAGAGGCAGAGGGAGTGGGAGGGTGTGGGTGGTGGGGAGAGGCAGAGAGGGAGTGGGAGGGTGTGGGTGGTGAGGTAGAGGCAGAGGGAGTGGAAGGGTGTGGGTGGTGAGGGAGAGGAGCAGGGGAGTGGGAGGGTGTGGGTGGTGAGGGAGAGGCAGAGGGGAGTGGGAGGGTGTGGGTGGTGACTGATCAGTGACCGAGAACGACCATGAATTCGGCGATGATATCTTCCGATCTTTCCGAATCGTCTTGGAGAATGCGAGAGAGGCGGTGAAAAAGATGGAGAGTGTGGCGAACATCCAGCGAGACTGGCGAGAGTGAATCCCAATCGTTTCCGCAAACGAAAACATGAGGTGATGCCAGAGCCCACAAAGATCGCACACAAACAGTGTTTGTTGTCCAAAAGAAGTCAGAAATCGTCCGAAACGTTCGCAGCTTCCTGTCTGTTTCTATCCACGCTGCGGGAGATTCATGCCCAGCAGATTGTTCCATTTGATCGAGTCGTCAACAATCCATCTTCCGCGCTCCTTTTTGTCGTTTTGCATCTTTTCTTCAATCACATCTTCGAAGCCCTCCATTCTCAACAGTCGATGGACTGTCTTCCCCTTCTTTCGTACTTCTCCGCTTTTATTGTTCCATTCTCGCTGGGCATCAACCATCAAATCCCAAAAAAAACAGATTGAGCGTTCACCTTCGAAGAATGTGAGACTACTGGGGGTTGCGAGAAAGACTGGCATATTACCAATGACGGCCATTGTTGGTTGATAAGAAGGACATATTTCGAGGAGTTTGGCGAGGATTAACAGATAATAATATGATTGGTCACCATCGATGATGGAAAATCGGTTTACGTACAAATGGCAAATATACTCCTCCGAAGGAGCAAGAACTTGCTTCAGAACCGTCTCGGGATCATATTGCTGTCCATTCCCTTCTTGAATTCCGAGACTGGCAAAACTCCCGGGAGTTGCGAGGCAGAGAGAAGTGCGGATGATTTTCATGAGGTTGATGTGGATATTGAACGCTTCGGAGAATGAAAGAGACTGTGGATTGAGAGATGTGAAGAGCTGAGGGATCAGATCAGCACTAACGAGGGCAAGGCGGCTTTTTGCTGAGCCGTGAATGAAAAGAATCTGAAGTATCTCCATTGCAGCTTTAATGATTGCCAGACAGGGTGAGGAAATGAGCACAACTATCGACTGGACGAAGTCTGGAGAAGAGTTATCAGAACTCGATGCAAGGCTGTTGAGAAAAGCATCTGCTGATGATCGAGCTCTGGTAGAGACAGATTCCAGAAATCTCACGGCTTTACGCTCCAGAGAGTCATCAAGAGCAGGCTGTAACTTCACTGTGGCAACAAGAGATTGAAAGATAACTGCGGTTTCGTGTTCAGATTCATGATCTTCTTCGCTCCAATTCAGGAATGGTAAACAATCTGTCGAAAATTGAAATAGACGAGAGGGCAAATCAGAGCGTGTTGGGGCTGAAGAGTTGTCTGTTTTCTTGTCAATCGCGGTCATTCAAGTTCTTGGTGAGTTCAATCGCTCGTTATGGGTCAGAAACAATCGTGTGAAATATCGAGTGTGAAATGACAGACCCATCGCAAATGAAGAAATAAATCATCCAACTTCGATTGAAGGAATCCATGAAGGAAGAAGAAGCCATTTAACGACAGAGATGTAGGTTGGCATCGGACAGTCGAGAAACAACGAATGAACCAAGTCGACAGTGAATATACGGCACAGCATCTTCCACAGCTCGATGAATCCAATCAGAATCCCCAAAGATCATTCCGAAACCTCCAGATTTCCCGACAAGGAAGATGATAAAGTGAAGTTCTCGAAAGCGCACTCGCAGCGCGAATCAAACGTCATTCTCAATCGAATCGTGGGCTTTCTCAACAACATGTCCTGCTCTGCTAGATTTCTCATTCGGAGAGACGGCTCATGAAGGAATATGTGCGCTGGTTCTTGTCTGCTGTTCGGCATGTTCTGGGATGTTCACGCTCGATATGTTTCAACGGCTCACAAAGGCGTGTAGTCACAGTCGAGACAGCTGAAGCGATCAGAAGCGGGTGTCGACCACGCTGGAACATGTCTGGCTACTGTCGTCATCCATCCAAATTGTCCATCGTTCAGTCCAACCAAGTTCCTCAACACCATCCAGTTCGACACAACTCCTCCTCCCCAATCTCCTTTGCGATCGGTCAGCAGCCTTCCTTCGACAGTGTCCTCCCACTCTTCCATTCTCATCTTTCGAAGAAAGATCGTCACTGATTCGCATTGTTCTCGATTGTTCATGTTCTGTTCGAGTAACATCGTGACTGTCAAAACAGAAAATGGATTTAACAAGTGGAATTTTGCAGTCGATTCATGGTCCGAGAAAAGGAGAAGGACTGGCAGGGCACAAACAACAGCGAGGGTTGGTTTGTGGTAACGAATTGATTCTGGCACAGCGGGGAAGAACAACCCCAAACTCGTCGAAGAGGTGTCGGAAAGAAGAAGACAAATCTGTTCGATTGGGATATCAGGATGGTCAATGTGAAGTGAGAGTGGTGTTGAAAGCGAGTGAAAACGAAGAAGATGGGAGGGAGATGGTTCAATGTGGACAATTCAACGGATTGGCTGTGTTCGAGTCTTCGCTGACCCTGTCTGATTCCAAACACGTCATTGCCTCGAGTGTCGTTAGGGTTGACTTTGGCGAAGAGTGAGGTGATAGCGAGTGATCAGTTGTGGAGTCGTCGGCGAGAGAAACGAAAAAGTGACGTCGAGCTTTGTCATTCTGATCTGAGATTGTCTGGAGAGTCGTGCGAGAGGGGAGTGGAAACTTCCTCCTTTTCTGTGTCTCTCCTCTTCTTTTCATTTTCCTCGTCTTCCTCTCGTTTCTCCGCTCAACACATGCTCCCCTTCCTTTCTCCTTTCCTTCCTCCACCCTTCGCCCTTCCACACATCCATTCCTCCTTTCTCTTCTTCCAACATCTCAGATTTCCACTTTTAAGATTCTGACTCTCTTATATTTTCTTCTGGGTTCCATTGTTTCTGCAAATCGGTGAGTTATTTCTCGTCCGTCGCTCGGGGTGGGTTGTGAGGGAGAGGCAGAGGGGAGAGGGAGGGTGTGGGTGGTGAGGGAGAGGCAGAGGGAGTGGGAGGGTGTGGGTGGTGAGGGAGAGGCAGAGAGGAGTGGGAGGTGTAGGTGGTGAGGGAGAGGCAGAGGGAGTGGGAGGGCGTGGGTGGTGAGGGAGAGGCAGAGGGGAGTGGGAGGGTGTGGGTGGTGAGGGATAGGCAGAGGGAGTGGGAGGGTGTGGATGGTGAGGGAGAGGCAGAGGGAGTGGGAGGGTGTGGGTGGTGAGGGAGAGGCAGAGGGAGTGGGAGGGTGTGGGTGGTGAGGGAGAGGCAGAGGGGAGTGGGAGGGTGTGGGTGGTGAGGGAGACGCAGAGGGAGTGGGAGGGTGTGGGTGGTGAGGGAGACGCAGAGGGGGAGTGGGAGGGTGTGGGTGGTGAGGGAGAGGCAGAGGGAGTGGGAGGGTGTGGGTGGTGAGGGAGAGGCAGAGGGGAGTGGGAGGGTGTGGGTGGTGAGGGAGAGACAGAGAGGAGAGGGGAGGGTGTGGGTGGTGAGGGAGAGACAGAGAGGAGAGGGAGGGTGTGGGTGGTGAGGGAGAGGCAGAGGGAGTGGGAGGGTGTGGATGGTGAGGGAGAGGCAGAGGGAGTGGGAGGGTGTGGGTGGTGAGGGAGAGGCAGAGGGAGTGGGAGGTGTGGGTGGTGAGGGAGAGGCAGAGGGAGTGGGAGGGTGTGGGTGGTGAGGGAGAGGCAGAGGGAGTGGGAGGGTGTGGGTGGTGAGGGAGAGACAGAGAGGAGAGGGAGGGTGTGGGTGGTGAGGGAGAGGCAGAGGGAGTGGGAGTGTGTGGGTGGTGAGGGAGAGGCAGAGGGGAGTGGGAGGGTGTGGGTGGTGAGGGAGAGGCAGAGGGAGTGGGAGGGTGTGGGTGGTGAGGGAGAGGCAGAGGGGAGTGGGAGGGTGTGGGTGGTGAGGGAGACGCAGAGGGGAGTGGGTGGCAACGGAGCAGGGATCGAGAACGATGAGGTGATGCCAGAGCCGACAAAGACCACACACAAACAGTGTTATTTGTTCAAAATACGTCAGAAATCGTCCGAAACGTTCGCAGCTTCCTGTCTGTTTCTATCCACGCTGCGGGAGATTCATGCCCAGCAGATTGTTCCATTTGATCGATTCGGCAGCAATTCTTCCTCTATAGGGGAGGGTTTCGCCGTTTCCCAGTTTTTCCTCAATCACATCTTCGACACCCTCCATTCTCAGCATTCGATGCATTTTCTTCCACATATGTCGCTGATCTCCCCTTTTTGTGTTCCATTCCCGCTGGGTAGCGATCATTGAACCCAAAGAAGTCCAGATTGTGAGTTCATGATCGAAGAATGTCAGACAACTTGGGATCGTGAGAACGACTGGCATATTCGGGACGAAATCCATCGTTGGTTGATAATAAGGAGCGATACGGAGGAGATTGATGAGGAGATCCAGAAAACACTTGGATTCTATCGTTTTGGTGATCGAATAGCGGTTCACACAGAAATGGCAAATATATTTCTCCGAAGGTACAAGAACGTGCTGCAAAACGGTTTCAAGAACATCTTGTTGTTCATTGCGATCTTCAATTCCTTGTTGTGTGAGATAATGTGGAGTTGCGAGCCAGACAGACATGTCAATGAAGGTGAGGAGACCAGTGCGGATATCGATTGCGTCGACAAAAGAAAGAGACAGAGGATGAAGAATGTTGATGAGTCGAGGGAGAAGATCAGCTTTCACGAGGGCAAGTTTGACTTTATGGGAATTCCGAATGAACAGACTTCTGAGCAAGTTCATTGCTGCGATGGTGATGGTCCGACTTGTTGATGAAAGGAGAACCAGAATGGATTGCAGGAAGTTAGTCGAAGATTCATCAGTAGTTCGCCCAAAGCTGTTGAGAAAAGCATTGATTGATGACGGAGTCCATTGATACACAGATTCCAGAAATTGTACAGCTTTAGCTTCCAGAGCGACATCTGACATTGGCTGAAACTGCACAGTGGCAACAAGAGACTGATAGACAACGACAATTTCATGTTCAGATTCAAGTTTTTCTTCGTACCAATCCAGGATGGCAGAACAGTCTGAAGAATGTGAAATGAAGTGTGAAGACATACCAGGACAAGGAGAATCAGTGGAGGAAGATTGCTGCGTGTCAAAATCCGTCATTCTTTCTGATTCACAGTTCAATCGCTCGTTATGGGTCAAAAGCAAAGTGTGGGTAACAATGCATTTGAGATGAAGCAAACGTCCACAAAGAAGAAGAAACAGCACGTCTCGACGAGTAAATCGATAAATGAGCAAGGATTGAAGCAGAGAGCGAGAAATGAAGTTGATCCGCCCATTGTGTGTCATCTTCAAATGTCAAAACTCCTCTTTCAACGTCAGGTTTTTCGAAATTCCATGTCGACATGTGTGCACTCTTGATCTTTTCTATTCTTGACTCTCTTTCCTTCTTCTGGAAGATCGAAAAGGAGCAATGATTGGTCGAGGGTCACTAGGAACATTGATGAGACTGCACAACGGTCAAACCAAAGATGAAGTTGTGATGAAGCATGTGAAGCAGAGTGGAACGATTTCGTCATACTCACTTGGAAGCACACTCCAGCGACTCGTCTCGCTTCGTTCTGAGACACTCCTGCCCTATCTGTCGTATGATCGTCACAGAGATGGATTTGATGTGTTTATGTCGTTTTGGGACAAAAAGACACTTGGGAAACATGTGGAACGGCAGCAAAAGAATGGAGTGAAACTGTGCGAATCCACGATGACTACGCACTTTTGAGTTTCGTGATAATATGAAAACCATAAAAGTTATTTGTCTTTGTGATCAATTATCATGTCATCTTTTTCCTGTTTTCGAATCCAGGAGCGTGAAACATGTCATTTTTTCTTTGAGCTGACAATACGTTCTTGATAGTGAGATGATGGTTATGTGAGAGGGAGATATCTGAGAGAGTTCCTGTTTTGATTCGCGAATATGAACTAGAAAGATCAATAACCGTTTGATCGAGATATCCGCTCCTTTTGTCTCCTGGCAAAACAGCACTTTTCATGTGTCTCACACGCTTGTCTAAATGATCTTCATCGAATAAAGTGCTGTTTTCTGACAGAAAGACTTGCAGAGTCGTCTCAAATAATAACCAATTTCAACTACAGTTGTCCGCTGATGAAAATAGAGTGATAGAATGGTAAGATGTGACTATAGAATCTATAAACGATGAATTGAGTGGATGTAACTTGAAAAAGAACGGCAGACTCACGAAGTTTCGTCCAGTTGAGAAAAGAAGGGATATGTGGTGATTCGTCTGTATCTCTTCAGATTGACTCCATCCATTCTCAGACAAAATACTCCAAATGATAAGTTTCGTTGAAAGCACATTAACGCGTTCCATTATGTACTTCGAATGGAATTTGGCGAAGAAATGGCATGATTTTGAATAGGCAGTTTGGATGTGCGAATTTTGCAGAAGAATGTGTGAGATGAATTGAAAACATAGAAAAGATGCTGGATTGTGTTGTCATAGTATCAATTGTTGGGCATAAGGAGGTAATTTAGACATCGACTTTCATCCAACACGTTTCACAACGAGAAAGGCTGTTTTGATGAGATCTTTTGATCTGAAGGGGACATATTAGAACTTTCTGAATGAGAATCGAGTTGACATGTGGAGAACTGTTTCTCAAAAGTGTTTTCTGTCATGATGAAATTTCAGAAATGGGCGAGAGAATGTTCAGGAACAAGGAACGAAATGGCAAAATAAAGGTGTGAGACGTGATCTCCTCATCATTATCTTTGTCTTGACTCAGTCTGGGGTTAATTTGACGATAGTGCGAAGTCATCGTGGATTCGCACAACTGACCGAAGGAGTATGCCACTTGAAGTCCAACTAAACTGTATTTCGTGCTCTTCTTCTTGTTTATCAGTGATCCTCCATCATCCTACTTTCCATCATTTTGATCATTCCTCTTTCTATTCACCGATCTCCACTCATCTTTTCTTCATGTCTCGCTCAGCAAATTTATGGATTCCTGTCGCAAATCGTTCCTGGACTGCTTTTTCTTCATGAGCACGGTATTGTTCACGGTCTTTTGAAGCCCAGTAATGTTCTTGTAGTGTCACAAACTCGCTGTCTTCTCTGTGTGCTGTTCTATCCTCACATAATATTCTCAATTGACCCTCGTTGGATGCAATAGGTGATTATGGGCTCGCAGAGTTCATTCCTCGTTTGAAACTCGTTCAAAGGTGTGTGCAATTCCGCATTGATCGTCATTTCCTCATTCTTGTCCCCTGCGCAACACCAACCATTTTTAGTCCATTGTCAGCACCCGAATTGCGTCATGACGCCCCGTATGCGGTCATTCTTGATTTTGTTCAACTTTTTTCATTATCTCCTCTTTCCCAATTCTGATTCTCGATCATCTTGGATCTGTCATCTTATTCAAATGTTTTCCACTCTCTCCCCAAACAGATGTGTTCTCATTGGGTGTACTACTGTATTTCCTTTGCACCTGGGCCTTTCCGTACGACATGAAGACGTTGGAGAAAGTGTCGAAAGGGACGGACAGTGAGAAAGGACTGAGCGAAATGTGGAAACCTTTGCGATGGATTGGGAACACATATTCACAGGGATTGTGGAAAACGGTGAAAACGATGCTTCATCTTGTGTGTTCACTGAGTTCTTGATTCTTTATTCATTCTGCCTTATTCTCCTCACTTGTTCGTTTTCAGGATTCCTCACACCGCCCACGTTTGGATTCACTGCCCCTTCTCTCCCGACTCAACACTGTCACAAAAGGAGCTTTGGATTGCTCGTTGACGCGCCATCTTTCCCACTCGCCCCTTTCAACGCCTCAAACGACCGACCGAGCACCAATTCTCGTCGATTCCGAGACAACAAACGATGATGTCTTGAAAAAAGATGACGTTGACGAAGATCGGGACTTCGACCGAAATGAGGCTCTCCAATCTGTCGCCGAGCCAGTCCCAACATCGCCTGAATTGATACTCCGAAATAAGCCCCCAAGTTTCTCCTCTGAGCCAGCTGTGGACTTCTTCACTCCGAAAACGAAAGCATCTCGCTGTTCTCAGCGCAGAGGTTGCGAAGGAAAGGCTGAGGAGAGAGGGCGGAGTGGAAGAAAGGGGGAAGGGAGTGTTTGGAACGAGCCAGACTCGTTTCCAACAGCCCAACCATTGTTGCCTCCAATTTCAACGTCATCTCCTCGTTTGGCGCCTCTCCACGTCCTTCCGCGTCCTTCTGACGTGTTCGGGAGGCAGGGAAGAGTGGCCAACGGGATGGGAGGGGGAAGAGGGCGAGGAGAGAAGGAAGGGTGGAGGAGGAAGGAGAAGGGCACGAGAAGGGAAGAGCGAGGAAGGGGGAACCAGCAAGCGATGAGATGCAGTGAACACAAAGAACAGGCCAGAAATGAGGAAATGGAGTTCCCTCGAAGTGAAGATGTGAACATCGTTGTTTGTCACTTCAAATCTTTCGATGTTTTCAAACCGACTTTTCTCCTCATATCTCTCTCTTTCCCCCTCATCTCTTCTCCTTCTCCTTCTTCATCAGACTGTCAGCTCGCTTCTCTCTTCCCTCTCCTCGCTGTCGCTTTCGATGAAAACAACGAAAACAGCGATGACAACGGAACTCGACGAATTTAGTGCGTTTATGAGAGAGTGGGAAGCAGAAGGCCAGGATTTGGGGAACGAAGCGGACAACACGGAGTTGGAGGCACTGATGGGTGTGTGAGGGGAGGGAGTTCGATTTGGAAAAAGGAGCGGATTCTCCCTTTCTTTTGTTTCATTCCTGTTTCCTCAATCATTTGTCTATGTTTGTCTCAGGGGTGCTTCAGGAGGAAATGCGAAAGACGGAAGAACTGGACTATGTGGTAGCCGACGCAGAATATTCGAAGTGTGTTCCCCTCCTCTCCGCCATTCTCTCTTCCCATCTCTCTCCGCCATTCTCTCTTCCCATCTCTCTCCTCCATTCTCTCTTCCCATCTCTCTCCGCCATTCTCTCTTCCCATCTCTCTCCGCCATTCTCTCTTCCCATCTCTCTCCTCCATTCTCTCAGAACCCATTCGCTTCGCCTTTCGAGTTTGGAGGAGCAGAACCGCTCTTTGGACTCATGGATAATGAGCATATCGCGAACCATGCTGCGATGTTTGGTTCTTCCTGTTGGAAATGTGTTTCATTTAAATTCCATGGTTTCACTCACACTTTTTCTCTGACCCATAACGAGTGATTGAACTCCGACTCCGGAAGGAATGGGTGTTGTTGACTCAAAGATATCTTCCTCCACTGATTCTCCTTGTCCTGGTATCTCTTCACACTCTTTTTCATCTTCGCCAGATTGTTCTGCTCTCCTGAATTGGAATGAAGCCAAACAAACCTCTGATCGTGAACTAGCCGTTATTTTTCGCTCTCTCGTTGCCACCTTGAAGTTACAGCCTGCCCTTGATGTTGCTTTGGAAGCTAAAGCCGTGAGACTTCTCAAATCTATACATCAATGGACTCATCCGTCAATCAATGATTTTATCAACGTCTTTGGGCGAACTACTGATGAATCTTCGACCAATTTCGTACAATCGATTGTGGTGCTCATTTCATCACCCAGTCAGGCAATCATTGAAGCTGCAATGAAGATGGTCGGAACTCTACTCACTCATTGTTCCCGTGACATCCGACTTGCCCTCGCCAAAGCTGATCTAATCCCTCAACTCATCATCACTCTCAATCCATTGTCTCTTTCATTCACCGAAGCAGTCGATATTCACATCTATCTCTTGACAACCATCAACAAGCTTGTCTGGCTGGCCACTCCTGATGGACTGGTAACACTCGGAATTAAAGGTAAGAACAGGCAACAAGCTGTTCATGAGACACCCTTCCAGCAAATTCTCGTGCCTTCGGAGAAATATATTTGCCATTTGTGCATGAACCGTTTTTCGATCATCGATGTTTACCTATCAGACACTTTTCTGGATATCCTCGCCGCACTCCTCGAAATATGTCCTTATTATCAGCCATCGATGGATTTTGTTCTTCATATGCCTGTCACTCTCACGATCCCAAGTTATCTCGTATTTTGCGAGTTAGATTTCTCAATCCGGAGTTTTCTGTATGAAATGGTCATTGCACAGCTGGAAAGGATCAGACAAAGGGACGAAGTTCGACAGATGTGGAAAACAATGCATCGAATGCTGAGAATGGAGGGCGTCGAAGATGTGATTGAAGCAAAGCAGGGAAACGACAAAGAACTATACGGAGGCGGGATTGTTGACACGTCGATCAGCTGGAACAACCTTCTGGGCATGAACCTTCCTCGAATTCTGTAGAAACAGACAGGAACAACCGAACCATTAAAATTGTTTCTGCCTTCTTTTGGTCAACTCTATTTGTGTGTGATCTTTGTCGGCTCTGGCATCTCCCTCGCTCATCAGCTGACTCTTCAGACGACGATTCAAAATGATCGGAAGATGCCGTCGCCAATTTCATGGCCGTTCTCGATCGCTGCTCCGTCGCCAGCAAAACCCTCCCTCTCCCCTCTACCTCTCCCTCACCACCCGCACCCTCCCACTCCCCTCTGCCTCTCCCTCACCACGCACACCCTCCCACTCCCCTCTGCCTCTCCTCTCTCCGCACTCGGTCTTGTGCGTTCTGAGAGCTGTTCAATCACAGCTGAAGCTGTACTCGCCTTACCTGTCTGCTTCCTTTGCTTTTTCCTCTTAAAACTCGATCGCCTCCAAACAATGGAGGAGGAATGTAGACAAAGAGGGGAAGGGGATGGGACGGAAGAAAGCGGAAGATTAGGAACGACGAGACACCGTCGACGAATTGAGAAGGCGAGATTCGGAGGAGTGGAAGGGTGAGATTGATGATGCCGAGGATGAAGGCAGGCGACAGCAGACTAACGGAGAAGGCGAGAGGAAGACAAGGAAGCGCAACAGAGTCACTCGAAGTGGGTGGATGCTGGACAAGCAAGGCAGATCCTCGAGGCACAGATGTGAAGGAGAGAAGTAAGAGGAGTGAGAAGGCGAGGAAGTGGCGAAGGACAGGAAGTCCACGACACACCTCCCGCACATCTGTTCGCCTGTCTCCGCCGCGGAAGACGAAACTCGACCTCACTTTTCGTCGCTCTCGCCGACGACACCGCAACTGATGGCCAGCTGTCACCTCACACTTCACCAAACAAACCCCAACCGCACTCAAGGGAATGACGAGAAGGGAAGAGCGTGGAAGGAGGAACCAGGAAGCGATGAGAGGCAGCGAACACAAAGAACAGGCCAGAAGGGAGGAAATGGAGTTCCCTCAAAGTGAAGATGTGAACATCGTTGTTTGTCACTTCGCCAGTTCCCCCTCTTTCTCTTTATGTCCTTCCCTCTCTCCATCCTCATTTCTCTCTCTTTCCCACACATCTCTTCTCGTTCTTCTTCATCTGCTTCTTCAGGCTGTCAGCTCGCTTCTCTCTTCTCTCTCCTCGCTGTCCCTTTCGATGACAACAACAAAAACAGCGATGTCAGCGGAACTCGGCGAATTCAGCGCGTTTGTGAGAGAGTGGGAAGCAGAAGACTGGGATTTGGGGAACGAAGCGGACAACACGGAGTTGGAGGCACTGATGGGTGTGTGAGGGGAGGGAGTTCGATTTGGAAAAAGAAGCGGATTCTCCCTTTCTTTTGTTTCATTCCTGTTTCCTCAATCATTTGTCTATGTTTGTCTCAGGGGTGCTTCAGGAGGAAATGCGAAAGACGGAAGAACTGGACTATGTGGTAGCCGACGCAGAATATTCGAAGTGTGTTCCCCTCCTCTCCGCCATTCTCTCTTCCCATCTCTCTCCGCCATTCTCTCTTCCCATCTCTCTCCTCCATTCTCTCTTCCCATCTCTCTCCGCCATTCTCTCTTCCCATCTCTCTCCGCCATTCTCTCTTCCCATCTCTCTCCTCCATTCTCTCAGAACCCTTTCGCTTCGCCTTTCGTGTTTGGAGGAGCAGAACCGCTCTTTGGACTCATGGATAATGAGCATATCGCTAACCATGCTGCGATGTTTGGTTCTTCCTGTTGGAAATGTGTTTCATTTAAATTCCATGTTTTCACCCTTTGTTTCTGACCCATAATGAATGATTGGACTCCGACTCCGGAAGGAATGGGTGTTGTTGACTCAAAGATATCTTCCTCCACTGATTCTCCTTGTCCTGGTATCTCTTCACACTCTTTTTCATCTTCGCCAGATTGTTCTGCTCTCCTGAATTGGACTGAAGCCAAACAAACCTCTGATCGTGAACTAGCCGTTATTTTTCGCTCTCTCGTTGCCACCTTGAAGTTACAGCCTGCCCTTGATGTTGCTTTGGAAGCTAAAGCCGTGAGACTTCTCAAATCTATACATCAATGGACTCATCCGTCAATCAATGATTTTATCAACGTCTTTGGGCGAACTACTGATGAATCTTCGACCAATTTCGTACAATCGATTGTGGTGCTCATTTCATCACCCAGTCAGGCAATCATTGAAGCTGCAATGATGATGATCGGAACACTGGCAATGTTCTCTTCCACAAAAGTCCAACTTGCCCTCGCCAATGCTGATCTAATCCCTCAACTCATCCACAATCTCAATCCATTGTCTCTTTCATTCACCGAAGCAGTCGATATCCACACCAACCTCATGAAAACCATCAACCGGACTGTCTGGCCCGGAACACCAGATGATCTCACACGAATCGGAATTGAGGATGGGAATGAGCAACAAGCTGTTCACGAGACGGTTTTGCAGCGAGTTATCGTTCCTTCGGAGAAGTATATATGCCATTTGTGCATGAACCGATTTGGGTGATTCTCAGTGAAATAAGGCAAGCGTCGCCAAATTACACAGACGCAGAAACTCTCCAAAATAATCAACTATTTTCGTCTATCATCTCGAAATACATCATTTGTGAACTTTTTTCATTTTCAAAAAAAACATAGAATTTGTCTCGATCAACACATAAACATCACGTTGTTTCCATTTTTCTCTTTAATGGATGATTTATCTCCGTTCTATCACACAGATACATCTTTTTTTGTTGATTTACATCCTTTCTCTCTCTTTAAACGTCTTCTGTGAGAAAAAGTGTGCAAAAATGTGCTGATCTTAAAACGGCTATTTCGAGCGCGATCATGCTTGAGGGAAAACCAAAAAACCCCTCAAATCCAAAGAAATCAGATGTCCTGGAAAAAGCGAAAGAGAATCACAATAGAAGTTGATGAGGACAACAACTTGGGTGCGCGTTTCAGTTCTC
Organism: Blattamonas nauphoetae; assembly: GCA_033064195.1. NCBI lineage: Eukaryota > Preaxostyla > Oxymonadida > Blattamonas > Blattamonas nauphoetae. Next base: position 14,110 of record JARBJD010000335.1, read on the forward strand.
GAGGAGTTGGAGCCCATTCTTTATTTTGAACCCATAATCAGTACGATTTCCGATTTGAATCGAAAGATCGTTGTTTCCAGTTTAAATCACATCAATCTACATGACAATCAACTTCTTTCTGCTTTGATTCAAACAATTCAATCTCGACCACAACTTGATCGGTCTTGAGTTCATCACCCGTTCTTTTCTACCATCCTCGGCCAACACTCGTCTCACTTCTTCTTATTGAGGCGGTTCTCTCTGCACAATCACGTGTACACCTTCCAGTTAGTCCGAGAGCCTTCGTTCAAGGAATCAGAACCAACAACGAATTGTGAAGAGCCATCTTCATTGTGATGACGATCCATTGAATTGAACAGCGATCTGTGACATTGGCAATACCATGGAACCCGAAGTACCGACACAACCCTCATAGAACGTGACCAACATTATTTTACGAACCAAAGCCAACAATCTCCCAACCCAGTGAATAAGAACAAGACAATCTCAGCTTATGCCGACCGATATTCATCATCTGATAGTTCATTGGACATCATTTTCACCAACTGCAATCTGACACCAACAACTCAAACAGGTGGAACAAACATACAAAGGATCCTCGCAAACTTATGCTGTTTAACCATACTGTTGTCAGGCTGCACAATCGAGGGACAGAATAGAATTTCAACTGATTTAACTCCTGAGACTCTTCGATAGTTCAGGATGCACCATACAACAGCAATCAACACCTGGATGCGAGGAACTTGTTGATTTCCGTCAATTAGAAGTACTAACTGTCTTTGAGTCAATCTTCATTTCCAATTCAGCTCCCAACGGAGTGTGAACCGATCTTGATCACGATCTTGCGTATTTAGATCGTTGTTACTTCAATCGTAATACTACAACTGTTGGTGGAGGAACAATGCATCTTCATTCACCATCAGTCATCCACACCGAAGATTGTGGCTTCAGAAGCAATTCAGCTCTAAACAACCTACCAACAAAAGATAAACGTGCTCACTGTAGTGGAATTGACATCATGTAACAGCTTATATCACAAACTCAACAAACTCAGAAGCAAACATGGTCGACTACAATTCCACGCCCATCTCTCCAAAAATTGGACATTCCAACAATCCATCGGAAAATAGAGTTTCTGTGAATGAATCTTCACTTCTTCCCAATACTGATACATGATCTGGCCAAACACCTAGATCTCCTGTTTTCTTCGCCAGTCAGACACACGCTCGATGAGCTTTGCACCTCTCATCCCTCTCCAAACGACTGAAAACTGCCACTAATGTTCACATTTTCATTTTCCTTCGAAGCTCTCCCCGCCTTCAGTAGCTGCGGCAGTCAATCTCAGATCACGCCTACATTTAGCACTTATTGCGAAAGATTTGCATGCGACTGACAATCCGGACATATTTGAAACGAAAGAAAGCTATCTGCAGATGATGGCATACCTATTTCTCTTCTCTACGCGGATATTGATGCTCAACAAGTTCTGCACTGATTTTGTCGATGTCAGCACAAAATTTGAATATATCGAAGCCTCTCCCAAACTTTCCGACCTCCCTACGTTCCACAACCCATCTGCTTCTTCTTTTGGGATTGTTCAGCCAGGCTTTCACCCTCACATCACATCGACCACCTTGATCACCCTCCGTGGTCTCTTCATCACCCAATAGAGATCTTTCCCTTTGCCTTCACCCGTCTATCGTATCCTTTCCACTCTGGGCTCGAAAATTCCCTCAGAACACGAATTCCACGCTCAGTCGACACAAATGTTCATTGACTACCGCCGCACAATGGAAAGACTGAAGTCGCCCTCTCTTCATCCCCTCTCGCTGCCCCTGCTTCAAGGACGACACCCTTTGAACGATTTAATTCTCTCTGTTGGTGAGACAATGGAAGCTAACGATCAGAAGCTCGATCATCCCGAACCGACCCTTCCGCCATCACTCCAACTCGACGACGAGCTGAAAGAAGAACCAACCCCTCTGAGTGGAATCCGTGTTCCAATGTTCGTCCCATTCCATTCAGCACCTGTCACGTATTCTCTCTCACCACACGGTTTCAATCCCATCCTACACATTCTAACGATCAATACCAATTTGGTCAATGGAGATCTGATTCACTCACAGCAGCTTCAAGAGGACACCAACACACTAATTGTCGTGCTTCTCACAGCTTCCTTCATAACATTCGTCGTCTTCACTCGTCTCTCCTCCGGTCAACAACCAACTCATGAAACAGTCGTGGATGCAGACGGTGAGTGTTGGAGAAGAGTGTTGAGGACAGCTTCGAATCGACGAGCTGTCGCTGCCAATACCCACTCCTTCAATTCTGCTTTCCACGAAGATTTCAGAATTGGTTCTCATCCACTTCCTCCACCTCGTCCCCCAATTTCTCTGTTTCCTCTTCCATCTGCAACCAACCTCCTCTTCTCCATCCTTCCACTCAACGACGAGATGCTGATGAGCGGAGAGTCGAGTGGAATGAAGGAGATGGGAGAGAGAAGAAGAGCAGACTTGTACGGAAAGAAAGAGTCGACAGAGCTCAGATTGGACAATTGTAGTCTGTGCACTCCAAGACCACGTCCATGAACTCGAAAATGGTGTGAGAAGAAGATGAAGGGAGTGGTGAAGATGGGAGTGGAGAGTGGTGGAAGGGATGGTTGGGATGTTGGGAGTGTTGGAGGAGGGAGGACGATGAGAATGACTCACTGAAGGAGTATCAAACAAGCGAAGAGAAGGAGGAAGGAACTGTAGTTCGAGAACGAATGGCTGAAACAAGAATCCAAACGGTTGAACGAGCAAAACAACAACTCGAAGCCTAAAATTGCACTGGAAGAAGAGCGAAGAAGAGGAGCAAAGAACGAATGGGACATTCCTGGTGAAGAAGAAGCGGAAACAGGAGGATTGGCGAAGAGGGATAGGTTGGACTCAACACGGACTCGACTGATCGTTGAGACACCCTCTTCCAACCGTCTGAAAGAGATGGGACAGAACATGAAAGGAAGAGCGTTTGAGAGAGAGTTTGTGTGGAGTGGTGGAGGAGGAGAGGAAGAAGAGAGGACGAGCTCACAATGTCCACACTCGCTGTTGTCTCTTCTGTGGAAGGTTGGACTGTGCCAGACGATGCAGGTGACACTGTCAGCTTGAAATGTTGTGCTTCAAGTTTCGCGAGCCTGTCGAGTGTTGGGAGTGTGTTGGAGAAAGATCAGCAGATTGTGGCTGCGTGTGAAGGGGAGAGGAGAATCTTTCTTCCACCAGGTCAGATGGGAGAAGAAGAAGAGAAGGAATGGGCGAAATGGGAGGGTTTTAGACAGAGGGGAACATTCTTATTGTCACGTGACAGTTTCACTGTTGCGTCGGAAGACGACGATCAATTTGGGGAGTTCGCTCAACCAAGCGCGTCGTGTCCAACTCACACACACCCCACAATCCCTTCTGGATTCACCACAATCAATCACACTCACCAAACAGATGAACAGAACAGAAGATTTGTCGATGTTGGATGCTGATTTAAGAAGGGATGGACGCGGACAGATCAAACCCCGCTTCTCAACCACTCACCCTTCATCTCTCTTCTCCATTCAACACAATTCGGAGGATCGATGACATGATGCCTATTACGGGTGACAGGCACTTGAGGATTAAATCGATCGAACATTCATATTAGATCTCACAAGGTTCGAACACAACCTGTCTCCCTGTTTGTTCTTCGTCGCTTATTCATGTATTCAGATCTCTCGTTTTCAGCTTTATCTCACCTCCCTTGTCTTTCACTTTCACGAATGAAACAAACTCGACAACCAGGGACCACAAACTATCAAACAACGACATGGTATGAGTGATTCGTTTTGAACTTGTCTTTTTTCATTGCGTTCAATCTCATTTTTAGATCAGTCAGTTCATTGTATTGTTGTTTTATCTCAGATCATGATGTGTCCAGAACAATGTCACGATCGAATCCTCTGGATGTCTGCCTTGTTATCTATTCATTTTATCTTTTATTTTCAGACTCTTATTTAACAGATGAAGTTGATGAAAGATTGTCCCGGCCCCCTCGACGTTCGTGAAGCCACAAACGGTGATTCCTCGTGTTATTCAGTCTTCGCAACTGTAAACATACCGATCAATGGTCTCGAGGCAGGGAAAACAGCCTTGAACATACTTGCACGTCATCTCAATCACATCATGAAGGAATAGAGAGATTATGACGATCAGGACAGATCAGTTCGAATATCTCCAATTCATCGTTTTCCTCCTGTTTATCAAATTCTTTCTTATGAAACCGTGAATAGGAGAGAGAAAAATGAGTATTGTGATTAAATTCGCTTCAACCGTTCCCCATAGAACAGTTTTTACCAGTCGATCAGGTCATAAAGATTGACCTTCATCTCCTTCCACAAGTGAAAGCGCAAGCTAAGAATTGTAGGAATAATACCTCGTCACAATGTCTTTCCATTTATCCTGGACATTTGAGTTCTTTGGATTTGAGGGGTTTTTTGGCATACCCTGAAATCCAAAAATTCAAATGTCCTCTGTCTGCAGAGCAGATGTGTAAGAAATAGGGAAAAAATGAATTTTTCAAACGCACCATAGTGTTTTGCCTTAATTGACTGAGAATCACCCATTTTCGATCATCGATGGTGGCCTATCAGACACTTTCCTGGATATCCTCGCCGCACTCCTCGAAATATGTCCATATTCTCAACCGACGATGGAATCTGTTCTTCATATGCCAGTCACTCTCACGATCCCAAGTTGTCTCGCATTCTGCGAGTTAGAATCCTCAATCTTGTGTTTTCTGCATTCAATGATATATGCACAGCGGGAAAGGAACACACAAAGGGAAGAAGTTCGACAGATGTGGAAAACAATGCATCGAATGTTGAGAATGGAGGGCATCAAAGAAATGATCGAAGCCAAGCAGAGAAACGACAAAGAAGAATACGGAAGATCTATTGTTGACAAGTCGATTGAATGGAACAACCTGCTGGGCATGAACCTTCCAAAGTTTAGGTAGAAACGGATCAGAATCAGCGAAGACTCGAACTGTTTCTTACTTCTCTGCCTCTCCCTCACCACCCACACCCTCCCACTCCACTCTGCCTCTCCCTCATCACCCACACCCTCCCACTCCCCTCTGCCTCTCCCTCACCACCCACACCCTCCAACTCCCCTCTCCCTCAGCCTCACCACCCGCACCCTCCCACTCCCCTCTGCCTCTCCCTCACCACCCACACCCTCCCACTCCACTCTGCCTCTCCCTCATCACCCACACCCTCCCACTCCCCTCTGCCTCTCCCTCACCACCCACACCCTCCAACTCCCCTCTCCCTCAGCCTCACCACCCGCACCCTCCCACTCCCCTCTGCCTCTCCCTCACCACCCACACCCTCCCACTCCCCTCTGCCTCTCCCTCACCACCCACACCCTCCCACTCCCCTCTACCTCTCTCCTCAGCATTCACACCCTCCCACTCCTCTCTGCCTTTCCCCACCACCAACACCCTCCCACTCCCCTCTGCCTCTCCCTCACCACCCACACCCTCCCACTCCCCTCTCCCTCAGCCTCACCACCCTCACCCTCCCACACCCTCCCACTCCCCTCTGCCTCTCCCCTAACCGCCTTTTCCCCTATCCCTCTGCGTGCACGCACACGCCCGCATCAGCGTTTCTTCGTTTCGTCTGTTTCTGTCCCCATTTGGGCAGAAATTTTTTAAAAACTCGCACCCGTCCCCAAAGTCGCAATATTGGATAAAGATTTATAATTTTTCAAAATTCTGGGATAAAACGGGAATAGAGATAAATATAAATGAGAAGTGAGGTGTTTATTTACCTTCTCGAGATAAGAGAGTGATGCCTCTTTTTTCAGACAGGTTTCCCAGCCATCGTCCCTGAATCATGACCCTCCGATTGCGTCAGATATAGAATCTGGGGTTTCTGTATCCACAGACTTGTCCTTTTCCGTCGTTTTCTCCTTTTAGTCTGCCCACGCCGCTCACCACTCAACCTCCTCAAAAACGCTTATGTATATATCTTTCACTTTGTCATTTCTTCCTTCACCTTAAATCGGTCGGTTTAATTCCCCTGTCATGTTTGATGACTCAGATCATGGTGAATTATGACAAAACCTGCTTGTTTTTGGTGGTGATCCCTAGAAAGGGTACCAAATGGCAGAACAATCACCAAAATGGAAGAAAATGGATAAAAGAGTTGAAATATCATGATATACCTTTTCAATGAACTGATATATCATATTAGTCCAATTGTGTGATCTGACAATCGAAAACTCATTCACGCTGATAAAGGCAGATCAGAAGAAAATAATGAAGGAGAGGAATATACATTTGATAGAAGCAAAGTTTGTTGAGGCGATAGTCACGGAGTACCACTCGATATCACAAAAGAGTCTCGATCTCGACATCCCGCACTTCATTCTAATGTTTTCTAAATCGACTGAATCCAATAAAATGTGACAAGTAGTAACGCAGATAAGCTGTTTTTTCATATTAGAGCACTCAATGTCTTCTGGGGGACAAAAGTGTCAAAATGCGAGTTTTCAAAAATTTCTGCCCATTTCCTTATGCTTGTGAAGTTTTTTTGTTCATTGCCAAAGTTGATGAAAGAGGGCACGATCGAACTCGACTTAGTGGTAATAGTGTGGGTTGAAAAAATGGATCAGACAACTCATCTTGAAACAATGAACATAAAATACATAAATCGAAGAATTAGTTGACAGTCACTTCGGGAAAGTGAATTTCTTATATCTTGTTGAAGATCTCTCCGGTCTTCTTTTGTCTCTGTCTGCAAACGATGATGATCACAGCGATTGCAGCAACAACGACGAGCACAACAACAACGGGAACAATAACCGCCGCAGCGATTGCACCATCCGACATTGCTTTTTTGTTTCTCAGCACCGACGTGGCTGAGCGGGCGACAACCGTCTCGTCAACAACCACTGCCAAATCGACTCGCCATTCGTCGGGTGTGTTCAGGAGTTTCTCGGGAATACGGGCAGTGATGTGTTGGGAATCGAATTCTGAGTCGATTGCGACAAATATGGAGAGAGGTCGCTTCTTTTCGTCTTTTGGAACAGACGTCAGCTCGACGGTGAGTCCACAGGGGAAGAAAGACGAGCCAGAGAATGTTGTGATGTACAGCTTCTGCTCCTTTTTTGTCTTCACGACACTCAAATTGGGGACAAACCAGGTTGATCTTCGAATGTCGAAATCAAGACCTGTGATATCGCAGGTTGATGTTTGGATGAATGCATCTTCGGTGTCGAAGGGAGTGTGGCCTTCATCTGCTGATAGGGTCACTTTAGCTTCATCCGAACAGAACATGTTCTTCCTGAATCCAGGGAAGGTGGTTGAGGGTGGAGTGTTTCGGGCAAAAGAGGGATTTTTGAGGGCTAACGTCCCACCCTTCACCTCCAACGCGCCTGAAGCAGAATCAGTGAAGGAGACGTTGCTGAGATTTGATTTGCATGTGTCGAGTATAACGCCTGTGGTCTCCCACAAACAGACAGAATCGGGGTTTGCTTCAGATTCACTTGGGGATAGATTAGAAGAGATATGAGAGGTAAAATAGTGAGAGGATGTTGACGCTTGTGTCTGAGCAAATGAACACGATGAAATGGTGACAGTGGAGTTGGTGATGGCCAGATTGAGGATGGGTGACTTGGAAGGTGTTGGTCCTGGTGTCTCCTCGAACTTCATCCTCCACACTTCCATCACGCCGTCATTCAGAGAGAACAGAGTGCGAGCCACGAGGTCTGATTTGTGTTGGACGGTAAAATCTCGAAGCATCGCGTCTGTTTTGCATGTGATGCACGCATTGTCAGTTTCTGCGGTCGTCCCCGAATTGAAAACCAACGTTGAGCCTTCCTTCTCACCTTTCATGATCATCTTTTTCGTCAAGACAACATTTTTTGTGCATTCTGCAGCCTCTCCAATGTCAACGTTGACAGTTGGTTGAACTGGGGTGTCGATCTGCTCCAGAGCATACTCAAACGTGCGGCAGACAAAGTCAGCATGCCCACAAACATCCACATCATATCCGCTGCTAGAAAACCGAACCTTGTCTGGTTTTGCTCGAGAATACAAGACAAGAGGGATGGGAGCCTCATCAGGAACAGAATATCCGATGTACCCAAAGAACGAGGGATACTCGCGAAGCTGTCCATTCAAAAACGTGGATTCCACCAGCTTTCGGACATCGGAGGTGCGGATGTATGCAAAATAGCCCTTCAGCCCGTCGCCGTTGATGAATTGGGTGTTTTTGATGGTGAAGACAGACTCGGCTCCATCAATCAAGACGTACAAACATCCACCGAATCCTTCGTCTTTGCCTTTGTTTGCTCGACAGAACGAGAATTTCATTTTACTGTTGTGTGCTTCTGCTGTACCTGCGATTGTCAGTGACCCTCCCTTTACAACATTAACACTGCAAACACCCCCATCTCCATTCAGCGTCTTGACCGAATCGAAGACAGTGTCGACGATGGAGATGACTTGATTTGTGGAGATGGTGGATTCGAGGATACCGCCATTCCCTTCGGTGCGTTGGAGTCCTTTAAATGAGCCGCCCGCAATGGCGACCGATCCCCTGACAGACTTGATCAATGAATTCTTCTGAAGTATGAATTTGGGACACGACAGTTCTTTCAACGTTAGTTTAGATCCATCCATGTCGAAGAGGCTCGCGTGCACTTTGTCGGTGTTGTTGATGAAGATTGAGCATTTTGTGAAGGTTGCCTCAGCTTCTCCCCTGGCATACAGAATCGGATTGGGCGTTGTGTGGAGGATGATGTTGAACTGGATCTCTGTCACACGGAGCCCACCGTTCGTCATATTGAAGGCGCATGATTCCACCACAGGCATTACACAGAAGAGTCCTTTCCCACTTTCTTCTTTTTCGACAGTTAGGCTAAAATCTTTGTTGTTTGGGAGGACGACGGTGAGATCGTCGTTCTCAACATCGACCTTCACAGTAATCGCTGTTTCGTCGTAATAAGTCTCCAGAACAGTCGAAATGGTGGGACAGGGGTATTCAGGGCTTCCACATTTGCATCCGTCGATGTATTGCTTATTTGCTGCGACGAAATATGGCGAATGGATGTCTGTTTGGTAAAACTGGTAGAAATCAAGAGGCTTGTAAGGCAGTTCGTATCCGGCGATCATTGTTGGAATTGGATTGTGTCTGTAACCATCCCAGAGGCATTCTTCAGCGAATTGTGAGGCGTTGACGAGTTGGATGAACAGAAAGCGTCCATTGAGCGCGTGTGTCGTCGAATCGATCTCAATATTGTCGAATGTCATTGTTGCACCTTTTTGTTGGCCAAATTCAGCATAAACACAGCCCCCCGTCGAGTCTGCCCCGCATCCTGTGAAATCAGCGATTCCAGTCTTGTTATCTCTTCCTTTGACAGTGAAAGAGCCTTTGGAGTTGAGTTGAATGAAGAATATTCCACCGTTGCCGTTTTCGTTCTGGCATTCGTCGAATATACAGTCAACAACCGCGACCGATCCCTCGTCGGCAATATCAGCTGTCAGAAGCGGCGAAAATCCGGGTGGATTTCTCCTGCCTCCCCTGATGAATGAGAAGGTGGATTCTGAAAGCAGAACCTGGGCTTTGGGGGCAGCCTGAATGAGGGGCCACCTTGTGACGTTGATGTCGTTCATAACACAGCCCTGAAAAGTTGTCTTTCCATTGATAACAAATCGAGCACCGATTTGCTCAAGTAATCCGGTGATACCCTTGATCTCACAGTTTGTTAAGATGAGATTGCCAGTCTCTTGGACTGTCACGACAGGGTAGAGTGCCCAGTATGTTGTGACTAGAGGGAGGGTAAACGAGTTAATTTCGAAAGGGTCTGCGGAGACTAAAAAGATTGAGGTATTTTCGGGTGCTTTGCTATCTGTCGTGAGGGTTGGTTTCAATTCGGCAGCCGATGGACGTAAAACGATGTTTGGTTGGTGTATTGAAGTTTCTTCAATTTCAATAAATCCACCACTACACAGAAAAGTGGATGTTCTTTCAATTGCGCAGTTGGTGAGGGCGAAAGAGAGCGTTTTGCATGGATTCTCGATTGGTCCACATCCTTCAATATCTGCATCCATGTTTGAATCAACATAGTGAGTGACATCATTGCTTTGGGATAAACATGATGGCACAATAAAGACCCAGAGTAGAATCTCAAAAATCATTATGAGTTTGATCAACCCATTCATCCAATGTTTCGGTGTGCGTTTGATAAAGGCCTTTGGTCGTTCCAAAAAGTATCAAATTGTCAGTACAAATGTTTAAATCTGAATTTGAAGTGATTTCAAGCTTGACGAATCGTTCGTTCAAGATCAGTTCTTGAGATCATTCAGTTCTCTCTTTCCACCTAAAATGGAACATTCCCACCCAAACTGGAAATCATCTTCGCTCGCAGGGATGAATACTGGCGATCAGAGTAATCAAAATCATCGAATGGGCTTTGGAGCTCGATCTCATCTGAAATCCCTTCTTCGCGCAGTTTGGCCATAATCTGTTGTCTTCGCTTCCGAACAGCTGGATCCCCCATCTGCCAGGCATTGATTCCTTTTATCAGACCCTTAAGAAGAATGATGATCAAGCAGTTAGATTCGAAGATTGTAAAGCAGTCCGTGATAGTCATAGGCACTGAAGAAGACAATACAAACTGGGCTATCTGCTCCAGAAACGGCAATGATTCGAGAATCGTTCCCAAAAGCACGAAGAAAATGTGGGAAATGGCAGAATCTTTGAGCCGATGTCTCTTCTTGCAGACAAACTCCAGGAAGGGGTCAATGGGACGGAGAAACTTGTCGATGAAGTTCCGCTGGAAGACGTCCATCGAAAGTTGTCTTTCATCGCAGACACTTTGAATCGATGGTTGCGATGAACACGACATGACACGGTCCACGATATGCAGGAGATATAAATTGGGTCGGGGTAATACATCAGTCATTCCGGCTTCCGGTATTTGGTTCTCATTTTTTTCAAAGAAAGGGTTGATCTCAATTTGTCCGCGAATTTTAGAAAAATAAACAATTAGAGCAGTGAGTGACATTGATATGATCACACGAGATGGTTGTTTGTTCCTCAATTTCAATTTCTTCCTGCTGAAGACGGTGTGGAGACTGGTCAACCGGACTCAAGTTGAAATTATGGATTGAACTCAATCTGAACTCATTAACGATTGCTTTATTTTCATTTTAGCATCACTTGTTCAATAATTACTGGCCTTTCCTGCTGTTTGATTGAAGAATGATAAATAGAAATGGAATTGAAAGCTCGTTCTCATTGATCACCCCTTTCTTGTTTTTTTTAAGAACCAAATACCGGAAGCCGGAATGACTGATGCATTTCCTGTTCATAGAACTCTTTTTGGAGGAAAGAGAAGAAGCCTGTTGCGAGAAAGTGGAAGCGGGTCGACGGAGTGGAGTGGGACAGCAGCATGTCCAGAAGTAACAGTGTGGATTGTATAAGTCGTTCGTTGGAGGATGAGAGAAGCGGAACGAGAGATTCTGCAAAAGCAGTGCAGGATCCATCGAATGTCGGGACGAGTTCGTAGAGGATCTGGTCAGCTGTGAAGGTTTCCTTCCTTGATGAAGTTAATTAGGGACAGGAACAGCTGTGATGCGTGTTCGAGAGTTCTGATCGGTTGTGGATTTTTTCCCATAAATAAGGGTGTTAAATCACAGTGTGTATCTCTGTTGGAGGACTGGATGGAATAGTGTTGATCAGAGTTGGAATTGGGTTCCATTGAGCAATGATGGGAGAGAAGAGCTGTTGATCGGAACCACAAGACCAAATTTTCTTGGTGGGTGATCGATCCAAAGAAAACTGAAGAGAGGTTCCGGCTTGGGTTTAGTATGTCGGGTTGGGTTTAGTATGTCGGGTTGGGTTTAGTATATCGGGTTGGAGGTTTAGTATGTCGGGTCGACTGTATTTCAGATATCATTTCCAAAATCATGATAGAATTGTGATATTCCTCTTTTTTGTTGACAATCACATCGTTTTCCAGTTGAAAGATCGAGAAAAGTCTCTCTGATTCACTTTGATCCTCATCTCTTTGTTTCACTGTTTTGTGTTCTCGGTTGATTCAAAAGCTATGATCGAACAAGTATTCGAATATTGATATAATCTCACAGATGGACGTATATTTTATGTAAAATTCACTTTTTGTTGAGAATACAGTGAAAAAAATGACAATGAAAAGGTCCAAATTTTCCATGTTTTTTCTCGACAGTCCCTCGTGAAAAGTCATCTCGAGAAATGAAAACAACATTAAAATGATTCATAGTATCCCTTTCAGTCATTGTTTTTTCAAGATTCTTTCTTCACCGGGCGTAAATCAAGAGAAAAACATCAAAACTTTCTGACCCGACATACTTTTTTTCGACCCGACATACTAAACCCATGCCGAGGTTCCACATAATGTTGTGAAGAACAGTGTCAGGGAGGTGTGGAAGAAGGGAGAGAAGTGGAAAATTCGGTTCTTTCGCGTGGATTCAGACAGGCTCTTCAGATCCATAGTTCGGCCGAAAATGGAACATTTCCTCCAAAATTGTAAATCAATTGTGCTCCCAAGAAGACGCGAAACCGCATAGAGAAGTCAATGCTGCGAAATCGGAAGTGGACTTCGATCTCGTCGATAATGCCTTCTTCTCGCAAATTGGCCATAATTTGTTGTCCTCGCTTCCGAACAGCTGGATCTTCATCCCGCCATGTTTTTCCGACATCTCGTACATTCACAAGAAGACGGCCGGTCAGATGATCTTCGTCGTGGAAATGAAGAGAATCAGTGAATGCCACGGCCAGTGAAGATGTTGACGCAAATTGTGTCATCACTTCCATGGATGGTGAGCTTTCGACTATCCAACCCAGCAGTTGTGATAAACTTAGAGCATTTTTTGAATCGGCGATTCGTCGTCCATTCTTGCATATTAACTCAAGAAAAGTTTCGATGGGATGGAAAAACATGTCGATGAAGGTTTTCTGGAAGATTTCCATCGAAAGTTGTCTCTGTTGGCATATAAATGTAATTGAGATTTGTGACGAACTTAAAAATGAACATGAGCACAATGTTCATCAGATACATTTTGGTGTGGGCCAATAGATGGATTTCCTGTTCGTAGAAGGTATTTGGGAGGTGTTTAAAGAGTGCATGCTGGTCTGTTTCGATGTCGTTGGGTTCAGTTCCCAAAAACAAGGGAAGTGTATCCCTGTTGAAGGGTTGGATGGCATGGGGTTGGTCTGAGTTTGAGATGTCTCTCATTGAAAATAACCATCCCACAATAAATATGTTGAGAGGAGAGGCGCCATAATATTGAGTAGTTCGGTCCTAAAGCATTTTTCATGACAAATTGGTGAACTAAATGGATCAGGTCGTCCTTATATTCTTGAGGTGTCGTCTCCATTCACGAAAATAAGGGCCAAGTTAGTTCTTCACCTCTCTCCAAATGCCTAAGACATCAACACCAAAAGCAAGTGATAAAACTGCAGCATTAGCCAAATCAGCGTCAATTGAAGCAAAAGCCGAAGCCGTCCAAGCTCAAACCACAGAGCAAAAAGGAGAAAAGGACAAATTCGAAGTCAAGCCGGCCTTTCACTGCCGTATGCGGGCAATTGGACAGAAAGTGCTTACGACGATGGCAGATGTTCAACCAAAAGCTGTAGCCCTTTGGGAGGTCTTCACCAAGCGCATGACCGAACCCAAAGTTTTGTACCCAGGTTCATTCGGCGTGAGTGTTATGCTCTCCGAAAAACCTGAAGATGCATTTGAATATTGGGCAGTTGTTCCAGCAACCCCAGATTCAGAGGTTCCAGAAGGAATGGAGGTTCTGATTGTCGAACCATGCGACTACGTTGAAGTGACCACTACGTTGGACAAAATGCAGGAAGTGTTTGCCTTCATGTTTGGAGAGTGGGCCCAGAAGAACCCAGAACAAAAGTTGAGCACAACACTGCCCAATCTCGAATGGTACCCACCAAACCACAGCGACACGCAGGAATTAACTATCTGCTTCCCATTGGAGAAGAAGAAGGAGTAAGCAATGGCTTTTTGAGTCTAACATCGACTCTCGCTTTTTCTTCCGTTTCTAAGTCATTGTCTCCATTTATTCTCACCGGACTTCATCTCCTTTCCATTTAAATAACTTTCGTCCTTAGCTTTCTCCTAAACTATTTTGTCATGCAGTATGACTAAAAAGAAATATTAAAGGCTATAAACAACGTGACAGGTCGGGGGTTAACGAAAACAAAGAACGAAAACACTGAGAGGCATAGAATGCCTGAAACTGTAGAAATGACATCAAATTGTTGCGTCTTGTTCGGAGAGATGAGATGGAGTTGCTTGCAGAGTCGTGATCACATACAACGAATGCGGAGTGATGTGATTTTTGATAACTCCGGAATAGGGTCGGATGTGGATATAAAACAGAAAAGAGATTTGTAGTCGTTTGATAGTGGAAGATGTGTGAGACAGCGAGCGTTAAAAGCGAAAAGTGTCTCAAGGGAGAGAGTTGTGTGACTCCGGTGTGTGGCGTGATGTGAATGCTGGCGGAAGGAGGTCTTGATGAGCAAAATAGCCCGGTGAGTGGTCACCAAAGACATTCTCCACTTCCGCATGTCTGCCAGATCGCGGATATGGCCAAACGAACAGAACGAAAGAAAAGGAAGAAAACAGTGAAAAGAAGGGGAGTGGACAAAAGTAGACGTCGATAGGTATCAGATTTACCGCCAGATTGCTTTCTTGGCCTCCTGCACCGTACGATATTGAATGCTTTTTTTATTGGGGAATAGATCGAGTTCATCCTCAATTCCTTCGGCCTTCAGTTGCCATAAGAGTAAGTTTCTTCTGGATTTTCTGACACCTGTTAGATGAACGGGATTGTGTGCAAATCCTACCGCGAGATTTCGAATGAATTGGTTGACCAGGGAGTTATTCTCGAAAGTGCAGATCGAAGTAGTGAAGGAGAACATAATAGGCACGGTGAGAACAAAGTACGTTGTGAGGCGGTGGAAGGGTGCAATATGGAGCAGAGAGCCCAGTAAGCGCGGAAAAGGGCGAGACGACTGATGGTCGGTCAGCTTGTCCCGGTTGGCGCAGATGAACAAGAAAAACGGCTCCTGTGGTCCAACAGTCATGTCATATGTTGATTTATGTACAGTATCCTCGTCGATAGCTAAATCTTGGGTAATTTCTCGGATGGACGACTGGTTGGCAACAAGCAGGCATTGCCAGACAAGGTCCATCAAATGATAGCGATATTGGGAGAGCATATGCATGGGGTTCTGGAGAAACCGAATCGAGAGGAATTCAAAGAAGTGAGAGGAGATAAAGGCGAATCTCAGTGACATCGATGTGTTCTTCTGAATATTCAATGTAAGAAGGAGAGCTGGCTGAGTCAATTGAATATTGTTGGTCAATATGATAGAGACAATGCCATCTGTAAATCCCTGACATGTTCCGTCCTGGGTTGGGACAAGATCATGGAGAAGGATGCGTGAGTATCTCGTGCCTTGAGATTTCCGGCAAATATCTGTAAGGAGACTTGCAGCTCGGTTAAAAATTGCCGTTGTGAAACGCCGTTCGTCTTGGATGAATGATAGAAGCGAGAGAAACGCCCGTGAAATTTCTGGGATAGAATCAGTTGGACCTCGCATAACAATAAAATATGGAGGTGACAGAGGATGATTGTGAGCTTTAGGAATCGCTGGAGGCTTCGGTCGGGTCAGTGGCTGCGGAAGTTTCAGTCTGGGCGGAGGGGGAGGCTTGGATTCATGGCAACCCATGGAGATCTGACCCATGACATATGTTGATAGATTACTTTGGTTGAGCCACAGATATTGTTTTACATAACAATGAGAAAATGAAGAAAAGTGAATTGTGTTGTGAAATGAATCTCCACAGAGAAAGGTACCAATCAATGGTGAGATGGTAAAGAGAAGGAATCGAGTGTCCGGAACACAACGACATTCGACTTTGATGTGCTGAAATGGGTACGTGAGAATTCTGAATGGCAGAGGATGAGAAAGGACGATAGATTGTACTGACGTGTTGATTGGAGATGAGATGAAGAAAGGAGCTGCTTACAGTCTCGGTCACATGGGTTCGCGGAAGGAGGATGACATTCTCCTCCTTCATTTCACATGCTCTCTCATTATATCCCATTTTTTGTCACAAATGACTCTTCGACAAACCGGAAAAAGTGTCTTGTGATGCGTGAAGCGAAAAATAAAAAGAATATGGGTTCATCTCCTCCACCCACAAACAGTTCCACATTTTCAATAATGTGTCCAATATCCTTTGTTGTCAATTACTTCATTGATCCTCCTCGGCATTGACAGGATTGAAGATTGAACACAGTTCAGAAGGTCCCGATTCCAAACACTTCTGATGGCCAGTCTCAGTTCGTCAGTGGTATGAAGTGCTCTTTTGTTCAGCTTATTTTTCAGAGTGCGCCAGACATTCTCAATTGGTGAGAGATCTGGACTTTGGGGAGGCCAGACCAAAGTTGAAAATGGTTGTTTGGCGATCCAACTTTGGATGCGCTTTGAGGAGTGTTTTGGGTCGTTATCCTGCTGAAATACGAACGGTTGTTCACAAAGTGACATACCATTGTCGTGAACGTGTGTTCTAACAATTTTGTGATATTGCTTTTGCTCTAGGTTGCCTTTGATGAACACCAAACTTCCAACACCGCCCCAGCCGATGCAACCCCAAACCATCAGATGGACAGAATGTTTCACAGTATGTAGAACACACTTCTCATTGAATTCTTCACCTTTTCTCCGCCAAACGTACACTTTTCCCTTCGGTTCACGCAAACAGATCATTGCTTCATCACTCCACAACACCCGTTTCCAATCCTGTTCTCCCCACATCAGGTGTTCACGCGCAAACAATAGCCGCTTTTCGACGTTGGTGGCTCGAAGGAGTGGTTTGTGTTTCGCTGGGCATTACGAGATCCCGTCCTCCTTTCCACGTCTACCAATGGTAGACTCCGAAACATTGAGGTGGTGTGACTTCAAGAGTTTTTCTTTGATTTCTTTCTTCGTCTTAAAGCGATTGCACTCAATCTCCGCAAGGATCACGGCATCCTCACGCACGGTTGTACACCGTTCGTATGTCCTTTTCGTCTTCTTATTCGATCTTGGATTCTTCAGCCAGGCTTTTATGAAGCTCCGTATTGTGCTTTCCGGTCTATGAAGTTGTCTTGCAATCATAGCTACCGTTTTCCCTGCCCTCCGCATCAAAAGGATCTCCTTTTTAACTTGAGGACTTAGGTTCCATCTTTTACGCTTCTACAGAATTGGAAAGGAGAATGGAATGGAACAGGAATACATTTTTTAAGGGCAAACGAGGCACCATTGAACTCCTTTTTCGATCAGCATGTACGAGAGTTTTGATTCGTTCGTTTTCTACTACAGATATGTGCATCAGTGTTTTCTTTCCAACCCAACTCATACTCACATCTAACTTTCATTTTAATCCATGTCATTTCACTTCAAACAGTCTCAATATTTTGGTCGACACTTTTTCAACTTTCTGGGTCAGATCAAGTCCACCGTGTTCCTGCAAAAATGGTGAGTGTCGAAGAGCTAGCTCGATTTGAAATGATGAACAAACCATAAAAATGTGAAAAGAAAGAAGTGATGAAGTCGGATGTAATCGCGAAGTCATGTGATTTCGACTGTATATGGTGAAGATGGTGGAGAACGAAATGCAAAGGAGAGATGAGATCAGCAGATGGCAGCTGTTCATCTCTCAGAGATGCATGAGCAGGCTTCTGATTTGATCCCAGTGATCCCAGTCGGATCTGATCCCACTAAATACCTACAATACCATTTCGTTTCTTTCATTTCAAAAAAGTCTTCTTATATATGATATTTGAATGGAAAAAAAAGTAAAAAGGAAAATGGTCACTTCATAGATCATGAAAATGCAAACTTTGGGTGCTGCTGTTTCAGTTTGTTCTACAACAATAATTATTAAAACAAGTCGATAATGCGTTATTATGTCTTCTTTGATGGTTTTTTCTCACTGACTAAAGTCAATGAAGGGAATACATCGAAAAAAGAAGTGTTGGTGATTGTGATCGTGCGTGTTTTTGGGAAATAAGAGCTGTCTGAAATATTGAAGAGCATTATGTGAAAACAAGAAGTGAATTGAACATGATTAATGAAGTGATAATGAGAAAATCTCAAAGGAAAAGAGTTGAAATTTGATCTCAGTCCAAATTTAGGCACTGACATCAATTGATCCCAGTTTTACCTATTTTGATGGGACTACTCAGATGCCTGTGCATGAGACTGGAGTCATAAAGAAGGAGATGAAAACGAGGATGAACGTGATGAAATGGTTGAAAGGTGGTTGATAATCAAGACGAGTGATCTCACACGAGATGAAGAAACGAGTCACTCAAATAGTGAAAAATGTATAGAACGAACTGAAAGGATGAAGTGTGGAATGAGATGATGACGGATGGAGTGAGAAAGAAAGAAAGAGAGAATGACATGCAATCAAGAATGTGTTGAATTGTGGAGACGACCGAACTCAACCATCACGACTTTCCATCAACCACCTTCATTTGTTTCATCTCTTCTGCATGTGACGGTTTCTCCAGCGAAGGATGATCCAGAAATCGTTCGATTTCTTCAAAAGTCGGCCGGTTCTTCGCATCCAGAGAGAGACACTGCGTGATCATCGCTGCGAGAGAGGTGTCCAGTCCTGCCATCGGAGGAAGCACTCCCACTCCCAGTTGGCGCTGAGCATTCACTGCGTCCACTTCCCGAAAAGGAATCTGAAGTGTCTCCATCTCCCACAGAATCAGACCAAGACTGAACACTGCACACGCTCCACCATCCAACTCTTTCCCCTCCCCTGTTTCTGGCGCGTTCCATCGGTCTTCCTCGTGCTCTGCTTTCGTTGTCGACTGGTCTGCCTGTTCTTTGTTGTCTGACAAGATGCGAGATGGAACGAGTTGATCGTTGTCTTGTCCCGACTCTTTCAGTGTTGGCTGTGTGTTGGTCGTCTTGTTGTGCGGGCGTTGTTTGCTGCACAGACACACAACACCCGCCGAATCGAAAAAAACTTGGTGAGGCGAAAGCTGACGCAGAATGAAGTTGTGTGTCCCCTTCGCCGAGATCGACGAGAGAGCCGCAACCAGCTGCTTCTGAACTGCCATCTTGTCGAATGACATTCCTGGCGTTGGATGATGCAGTCGGTTGAACAGCGTGTCGTTCTTGTTCACTGCCCGTGTTTCGTTCCCATCCACACCACACGCCATCACAAAGTCTTCCATTTTGTCATCTTCATCGTCTTTGTTTGAAGGAACATGAGTCCCGACTCTTCCAGTGTCAACAAAAACGAGATCTTGACGCATGGCTTCAGTTGGAGTGGCAAACGACGAATTGTGTAGTTGATCTGTTTGATTGATTGTTTCTTCTTCGAATTTGATGTCTTCGACCATCGTGTTGATCTCTGTCATTTCGTTGGATTTCGCTGTTTTCTTCTGTTTGCGTCTTCGAAGTTGGAGGACAAGGATGACAATGAAGACGAGAAGAGCGACAACGATGACGATGACGAGAGGAATCCACCATTTCATGTTGTCTCTCACCGCTTCTGAGAGTTTCTCTGCTGAACTCTTCTGAATCACGAAAGATGTTGGTGATCGAACTTCATTCCCAAAAATCAGTCGTCCTTGCCATTCCAGTGACGAGTCCAGATCTTTCACGAGCGATGGCGGGATGTCGAGAGAGATCGAGTTTTCTGTGAGTGACTTGCATGTCTCAGATGTCAGTTCCAACTGGGTTGTGTTTCCATCTGTTTTCGATTTCGTGATTTCCACAATCTCGAGCCACAATCCACATGGAATCAGAACCGAGCCGCTGATCTCAATCGAGAACACTTTGCTTTTCTTGTCCAGAGTGCTTTTTGAATCTGACGAGAGAGTTGGGATGAACAACGGTGTGTCTGGGTGGGCATCCTCTCCTGACAATGAACAGTCGTTCAGCGAAATCCACGGCGACGGATGATCCTTCGACCCATCACCGCCATTCAGATTCTCAATTTTGACGTGGCCAGCGTTCGAGCAATAAATGTTGCGTCGGAAGGAAGGAAATGCAGTGTCGTGGTGAGTGTTGGAATTGAACGATCCTGTCAGGATCGAAAGATGTCCACCTTCTATGTTGATCGCTCCTTGCGAGAGATGCGTGAGTTTGGAAGTGTCGATTGTTGTCGTGCAGTCCACAAGACGAACAGAACCACTCGACCAGCTGCACATGCCTTCGGTCGATTCTTGTGAATTCGATGTTTGGGCAGAGCCAATAATGGAACTGCTCGTCAGAAGAACACTGCTCGAGTCTCCAAACACGAACACGAACGAGTCAGACACACTTTCAATCACAACGAGGATGTCGCTGATCTGGAGTGTGGCTTCTTTCACTTCAATCATCCCTTTCCGATCTCCCATCGACGCTGCTGAAGGAATGAGGAGTGTTGGTCCAGCGAGTTGATCCTTCGACAGAATGAGGAATCCATTCGACGGGACGACGAGCGATTTCGATTGAGTCGTCGAATTCTTCACTTTCAGCTCAATTTCTGAGATGTCCATGTCTGCTGCAATCTTCCACGCGATGTCAACTGTCGCACAAGGAGAACTCGTCTCTCCGCAGAAGAGTTCATCATTTCCGGTGTTCTCATCAACGTGCAGTGTCAGATTCGTCGGCTTCACTCCTGTTTTGAACCAAACTGTTCCGTCGAGAATAACTATGTCCTTTGCCGGGCTGACATTGGTGATTGATTTCAGAGTGTAGTTGGTGTCGAACTGGAGAGTATCCTGCAATCCAATCAAAAGTGGAGGAGAGGTGACTTTGTTTTCAGAGTTGAACAGAATCGTGAAAGACGGCCCATCGACGAGAGCGACGGAGTATGAACCCTGAAGATTTAAATCCGATCCAGACAGAGTCACAATGCACGAGGTGTGGAGGGAACTTGGGAATGAGAACGATGCTCCTTTCACTTTCGGCTCATTTGGGATTTTGAGACTGACACCAGAAGTGACATGAACGGGTGTTCCATCGCGATCAGCTGAGCTGATCGAGTACGTCTCTCCGAACACGAGACTGTCGGCCTCGTTCGCGTCGACAGTGTGAGAGCATTCCACATTTCCATCGCTGTTCACACTTCCAGTGATTGTTCGAGTCTTGCTTGGATCGGAGTGGGTGAGAACAACAGAATAATCTCCAGGTGACAGCACGCGACCAGTCAGCGTCACAATCACTTTGTCGCGCTTCGAGTTCAGTCGACACTTTCCATCTTCAATCCGAGTTGGTTCTTTCATCGTAAAGAAGGTCAGACCACTTTCGAAGAAGATCGCGTTCTGAGAACTGTCTTCCATCCCAACAATCTTGTACAAAGTGTCGTACGTCATGTTCATCGACAATGGCAACGCTTTCGAGTAAAGAATCCCTTTCAGTTCTCCAATCCCAGATTCTGAGAATGAAACTGACACATTCACATCGGGAGTGCTCGTGTTGCTTTCAAGAACAATCCAATATGTCCCCGAGAGTTTGATTCCAGACAGAGATGTCGACACTTCTCGATCCTCATTCGAATATGTCGCCAGACCAATCGATGTCAGACGAGAAGGTTCAGCTGGCACTTTGAATGTCACATCACTGTCCACAACTGTACTCATTCCAGAAATAGAAATATCCGTGATCACATACGATTTCTCATACTCAAGTTTCGCACCCGTCTCTCCGAAGATCGGTGTGGTCATCGTGTGCGATGTCGATGATCCGTCAGCTGCGAAAGAAGACGACAGTTCAATCGACGATCCTGTCGGCTGTGAGAGAGCATCCAACTCTCGAACATGGATCGTGAAATCTTTCGATTGAGGGAATCCGATCCCAGACAGCGAGATTTCTGCTGTTTTTCCTGTCTCTGTGTCGAGTGAACCAAACGCTGAGATGATGCGAGTTGGGGATGCTGGCGTTGTGATGGACACTGTCGTCGGGATTGAAACAGGGACAGTTGTGCTGGACATTCGGAGCA
The DNA here is from genome assembly GCA_033064195.1 of Blattamonas nauphoetae. Taxonomy (NCBI): domain Eukaryota; phylum Preaxostyla; order Oxymonadida; genus Blattamonas; species Blattamonas nauphoetae. Next base: position 36,183 of record JARBJD010000335.1, read on the forward strand.
CAGAATACGCCGTCGAGTACTTCAAAGTGGAAGAGGGGTAGGCCACTGCTTCTCCCCCTCCCAGCCAGTTTGTGCTGAACGACACAGGAATCGAGATCTCTGTCGACTGATCCTTTTCAACAACGATGAGCGAAAACTCGGAAACAGTCGCTTTGAGAGGCATTCGCTCACCATTCAGAGTGAGCACGATCACATTCGGGTTGTCGCTCTTCAGTGTCGGTGTGTCGATCGAGAGCAGAGTTGGTCCTTCAGTTGTTGTGAACGTCTTCAGCTTCACAAGAATCACGTCATCGTCATTCGCGAGTTCAATGATTGTGGACGTCGTGTTCAATTTCATCCCATCCACCCCATCTGACAGCCACGGCGTGGTTCCGACTCTATCAACAAAGTTCACAGACATCGTTGCTGCGGGAGAGAGAGTCGCTGTGAAAGAGCCAGTCAGTGGAAGATGCGATCCGGTCATCGAAACTTGGAATGTCGTGCACGATGGAGAGAGAGACGAAGTGATGGTGTCGACAATTGGAGCAGAAGGAACACTCACTTCCAATCCATCATTGAACAAGAATGAGCTCAACCCATCCACCGAGGCAACCGACGTCACCAGATAATCAAGTCCAAACTGGAGGTGGGTGTCATCTTCGAACTGAGCAGTCGAGAAAGACACCGAACAGCTTTCAGCATCCTTTATTGTCAGACGCGATGAGAATGCTCGACCTGTGTTTGTGTTCTTCAGGTGGACGAAGAGGGCAGGAGAATCAAAGAACTTCACTCCAGTCAGTTCAACAGTCACTTCGCTCTTTTCTCGGATCAGCCTGGTTGATGCAATTGACTTGATTCGGGTTGGTTCGGCTGGCACAGTGAATGAGAAAGGGTTGAACAAGACAGCATCAAAAGCAGAGTTCGTCACAGACACAACTCCATACGTCTTTCCATACTCGAGAGGCACTTCACTTCCACTCGCCGAATACACTCTCCCAACAAGTGTCCCAGAGTTGGCTGAGAAGACAGCGGAGAGTGGTTCTTCGAGCACGACATCCGAAAGAGAGACCTCAACGAGATATGTTGTGTCTTTCATGTCTGCTCCAGAAAGAGGCACTGAAACTGAATCTTTCTGAGGCAGTGTCAGCGTCTCCTCTCCCATCCCGATGATTCTGCTGGTGGCTGCAGGAGTGGTGAACGAGATCATCAGCCTCCCAAAATTGAGTTGTTCTTTGGTTGTTTGGTGAATCACAGCGTTAAGCTGATATTCGGTGCCGAAGGTGAGTGTGCTGCCTTCTCCGAAAAGTCGAACTGATGTCTCTTCCGAGAGAGGTCGTCCTTTCTCATCTGTTCCATCGATGAATGTCACATCAAACGAGAATCCACTCATTCCAACCAGAGTCACTGTGTATGTCCCTGGAGCGATGTTCAGACCTGTCAGTTGGATCCACGCATGGTTCGTTCCATTTCCGAGTCGACACGACGCTTTCAGGATCTGGGGAGTTGGCAAGGAAATGATGTGACCAGGAAGGAAGGCAGCGACGACGAAATAGTCAGAGAGATGTGTCTGAAGAAGACCAGTCTCACCGATCAACACAGAACACGATCCAATCGACGACGACATCGAGAACTCCAAAACGCGACCAATGTTTGGAATCCCATTTTTCACTTCCTGTCGCTCTCCCCCAACATTCGACACGACAACCAGCAATGTTCCAGACACTGCCTTGTTCAGTGCCACTTTCACCGTAGCTCTTGTTCCTTCCACTTCTGCGGTCAGCGCTGAGAGAGTGATTGTGGTTGGAGATGTAGAAATGAGGTCACTCCGATCTGTCGTATTTTTTCCGACGTAGAGAAGATTTGAGTTGTGGGTTGAAGATGACGCACATTTTGTAACGGATGTTGAGTCAAGCGTTGGAAGCGGAGATTCATAGATGTAGATAGCATGCCCTTTTCCCGTCGCAGCATAACAATCTTTGAAGAGGAGAGACGAGAGTCGAAGTGACGAACAGGCATGGAAAAACAATGCCCCTCCACCCCACGCAGATGTTGTCTGTGTTTGTTTGCAGTTCTGGAAGAGGCAATTTGAGATAGCGCCTCCAGTTGTCGCTGGTGTCCAATACATGAGGCTAAGTGCCCCACCATAAAACTTCGCTTCCGAGTCGATGAAGACACATTCTGAGATGGTTGACCCACCGGGATACATGATTCTCAGATCGGCATCGTATTGCGAGGAACATGACGTGAAAGACGACGCCTTGACTGTGACAGTGTTCGGGGATCCTGATTGGAAAGCGACGTAGAATGCTCCACCATACTCAGAAGCAGAACAAGAAGCAAACGAACAAGACTCGAGGTTGAGATTGACATTCTGATTGACGCTGGAGATCGCTCCTCCACTACCAGCAGATGAGCAGCCTTTGAAAGTGCAGAGCTGGAAGGAATATTGGGAATGGTCGGCGGTTAGGATGGTCTGGGATGTGAATGGTTGGTTTTCGTGGGTGGCATCCACGAGGCAGGAGACGAAGGAGGAGTTCAGACTCAGAAGACTCCCGCCACCATTCAGCGAACGAATCGATGTTCCATAAAGATGGTTCGAACACGATGACACAACACTCCCAACAAGCGACTGACCAAACCAACTCCCAACTTCGCTTCCTTCCTCTTCGTACGGCGATGTCATGTTCACAAGAACACAACCAACCAACGATGTCGATACGGACTTCATGATTTCTTCATTTCCAGCTCTGTCCAGTGACCGAATCAGAGGACCAGTCCCCAAAATCAATTCACCATCACCAAACTCAATCGAAGAGCCTGTGATCGAAACAGACGGTGTGATTCCATCAGTTTTGTCTTGGTTGTCATTGCTGTCCAATTGTTCATGCGATACAGTCCTGCCAGAGTTCATCGAGTCGTCACAAATCTCAACCAGAGGAAGAAGAGAAGGAGAGTATGATGACACGTGAGAACACGATGTTACGGTGATCGAGCTCCAGTCTGTCTCTCCCATCCAACAAACCACAAATGGCGAGCATTCCATGTTCGAACGAATCGAACACAATGACACAACCACACAAGACCCCAACACACGAGCTGTCCCAACTCCAGACATCCCACAATCCAACTCCAATGACGACAGACAGACTGAGCTGTTCATGAACACGAACATCGTCTCAATTCCGACGACATTCCCATCCAACTTGCCAGTCTCTTTCCTTCCGCTTCTATCATCCCAGAATCTGATCCTTGTATCATTTCCTGTCATCATCAGATCACTCGATTCCACCACATGATTCGATACGAAGAAATTTCCTTTCGGGAGCATCAGCAATCTTGCCTCCGCATTTCCATGTTGAGTAGAGTTTGAGAATGATGTCAGGATTGGTGACAGCGACTGCAATGTTGTGTCACTGCAATCATCCCAATCACAGTTCAGTGAACAGATGATGAATAAAAGTCCGAATGGGATCATTGTGAATGCGATCAATTTCATTCAGTTCCCATTATAACACGAAATCCTTATGGTGAAGTGCAGGATGAGTTGAAATTAGGTGAGACCCTCTCTGAAGATATTGAAGAAAAGGTTCACGTTATGTAAAGTGGGGTTAAACCATTCAAGTTTCCATTGATTAATCAGACCATGACGACTGATTCTGATGTGGAGACCAATCGGAATGAAGACGTGATGTGTGGAATGGCTTGATGGGTGAAGTCAAAAAGTGGAAGAGAATGAAGAAGAATGAAGTGAAAGCGAGTGTGAAAAGAGAAGAGCTCGGAATAGTCCATCACCACGTCCAAACTCCCTCCACCCATCTCGGCGTCTCTCAACACCTCAGTTGAAATAATCTCGACTGAAGCACCGTTGAGTCTGGTGACGAATCGGAAGGGGACAGGAATGGTGGAGAAGAAGGTTGGTTGTGCCTGTCCATCCTGTGACAGTTTCAGTGTTCGTTTTCCTTCTCGTCCATCTGCCTCCATCACCACTCTCTGTCCATCAGCGACGGCCTTGCACGCTGAACCACTATGGAATTCCTTTCCATGATGACGTGTATGGATCCATGATGAGAGTGGAACCCAACTTGCAGCTCTTTTGAGATTTGAGAAAAAACTATTTGTTGGTGAGACCTGTTCAACCAAGTCGGCGGCAATCACCACAAAAAGAAAAACGTTCCTAGCAAAATCTCTGACGACAAATGTGATTCGAACAATGACCGGTCCAAATGAGTTGGAGAAAAGAGACGACCAATCATGGACGAGTTTGGTAAACACATTTCCAGAAAGTGTGATACTATCTCGGGCGAACACTTCGATTGCAGCGGCTCCTTCCTTCACGTTTCTTCGTCGCTCTTCTTCCTCAATTCTCTTCCTTTCAGCTTCTCTCTTCTGCTCTTCTCGTCTCTGTCGACCTTCTTCTATAAGCTCTGCATGCATCTTCTTCAGCTCCTCCATCTCTCCCATCTTTCTCACAAACTCTCTTTGTCTCTCCTCTTCTGCTTTCCTTGTGGTTTCTCTCTCTGCTTCCATCTCCCTTCGAAGATCCACCAAGTCAATCCCTCTCCAGCCACTCCCCCAACCCTCAGTCCAACCAGTTCTCACAAGGCGACAGTCAGCAGTTCGGGTACTACCAATACGCGGAATACCAGCAGAGCCCGCACACGCAGCAGATGAGCCCGTATCAGACGCGGTTTGATGGGCGGATGAACTCGGGTATGTCGGTGTCGCAGCAGGCGACACAAGCTTTCAGCCAAAGTGTCCACACCGTTCAGCCATTCGTCCCACGCGGGAAGCTGAAAGAGAGCTCGCAGATGATGGACCAGTCGCAGAACAGATACGGCTATCAGAACCAGATGCTCTACTCGCCGGTCGCACAGACGCCACACTCAGACACTCGTCCGAAACAAGGCCAGATGTCCATCACTATCAACCCGATGGAGAAGCCGTTCCCACTCATCCTTCCCAAGAACTTTCAGTCCATCGAACAAACACACTCGCCGACATCAGGCTCCACCTAACGCGGAGAACACTCGTCGACATTTTCTTATTTTTCGTATCAAACAGCCAATGAACATGTGAACCACGAAAGATGATCCCTCAATGAAGGACCTGTCAAAGAGACAGAACAACAAGATGGAGCAACAACATTAACCTACATAGTTCGATAACGGAATCACTGATCTTTTTCGGCTAATAGGCTTGTCTGACCGGCCAAAAGTGTCGGTCAGTGTCAGTTCAAAAAACTTCAAAGGGTCAGATCTCGATATATCTTTTAATTGTGAGCTATTTCCCTAAAAGTCGAAACTCGGCAAAACTACATGTCCAGAGAATCTTCCTGAAACCGTTTGATAGCCTCATTTCTTTTGTTTGTGCAATGCACATCTTGATCACCATCTTTATGAATATTTAGAGCTCAATAGTCTCACTATATTCTTCTCTACCTTATTCATGCATTTGAGACGCTTATTTCTCTCTTTTTCTGCCACCTTCTCATTGTTCTTTAGAATACACGCAGATCCAACCTCTCCCTCGTCTTCCTCAAAGCTGTCTCGTCTGATAGCGTTTTTGCAAGCCCAACTATCAGAGACGGAAGATACGGACTTGATAATCACCAACTGCAGCTATTCCAGCTGTTGGGAAGGTTCAGATCGAAAGCAAATCACAAGGCTCAACTTTGTTCGTTTCGAACGAGCGAATCTGCTTATTTGTCACTATTATCTGTGAAGACTTTGGTATCATGCATCATTCTTTATTCATCACATCACTTTTCTTTCTTATTGTTGCTCAGAAACGAAGATATCATCGATCCACTGTCAGTCGCACCCGATTGGAGAATACAAGATACCAAATGTACAATCTCCTCCCCCGACTCATTAAGAAAGTGAAAAAACTCGGTTCTATCTTTCTTTTTAGGAATTCCAGTTTCACTGATGTCAAACTGAACTGCGTCCAAAAATATCACATTTTCTCAGTCGTAGACGTGAAAGAAGCAATAGAGGAAAAACCTGCAGCAGAAGAAGAGTCACGACAGATGAAACAAGCAGTTGTTCAATCTGTCTCGATGTCTGTCGCACTCTCAATCACATCCTGCGACACTCTGGCCCTCTCTGGTCTTCTCTTCGAAAACTGTGCTGGGCAGTCGGCCTCGTCGCTCTTCATCGATTCATCGTCGAGTGTCTCCCTCACCACTCCCATCGCGTCGTCGTTCAGCGTCTGTTCATCACCGCGTTCTTCAGTCAATGGAGACATATCAACTGTCTTTCTCCCTCACGCAGCGTCCATCACAATCGACACAGAAGATGGAACAGACGAGCAGTTCTGCTGGTCAACAAGTGTCGGGTGTCAATCACTCTCTCCATCACCAGCAAGAAGACCATCACTGTCACTGGGTTGGGATCAGCACGTTCGCTGATGGTCATGCAATCGACCGCTCAGAGCTTTGCTCATCTTACTGATGGCTCTCTCTCGCTCACCTCACTCGGCTTCACAGAAACAGCTTCACAGATTGGAGTATCTCGGCAGAAGTCGTTCTTCGATGTGAAAGGTGGATCTCTTCGTCCCGAATGCGTCGAATTCGTCCCTCCTTCATTCTCTGGAACCAGCAGCTTCGTCAAGATGAGTGGAGCGTGGATACTGTCGCTGAAGAGTGTTTTCATCTCTCGCGAATCGTTCTCGTCTGGGGATGTTGTGATGAAGAGTGTGTCGATCAGCACAGCTGGGATGACTGGAAGTCATGAAGTGTTTCTGGAGGGACAAGTTGTGGGAGCTGTCATTTCTGATGATTGGACGAGTCTGATTGGGACGAACACCACGATGACTAAAGCTCAGTTGGAGCAAGTTTTTTTTGGTCAGATTCGATAAACACGACGAACATCGGACCGCTTGGGTATCATTTGTATCCACACACGAATGGAGCTGTGTTTATGTCGGAAGGGTTCTGGGATCATGGAAAGTGTGGTCAGGAGCGTCTTCCTTGCTCGTCACTCGATTTCGCCTTCTCGCTGCTCACTCACACGAAGACCGAAATCAGCCTGGGCTCAAACATCACTCTCTCAACTCTTCTCGAATGCCCTGAGACAGGTGCGTCGATCTCTTCGTCTTCTGAGGCATCACTGCTTTTTGAATCTGATGGACAGATAATTGTGGAAGTTGGCTCACTCACTTTGTCGTCGATTGACATCACACTTCCCTCATCGCTCTCACAGTCTCTGCTCGTTGTGAAAGGAAGCACACTGACCCTCTCCAGCACAGTGACAATCACGACCCCTCCCTCAGCCGCTCACACGGCGTCGCTGTTCAAGATTGAAGGAGGGAGACTCGCACTATCAGGAACCGTGTTCGATTTCGCTGTTCGCTTCTCGTCGTCGTCATCTCTTCTCACTCAAACGGGAGGGAACATTGAATTGAGCACTATTGCGTTGTCGTCGCTCACATTGACCTCGGCAAGTATGATCACAATGGAAGGAGCATCGACAATGTATGTGTCTACTGGCTGTGAATTCAAAACGATCTCTGGCAGACAGAAAGTGGAGGAGGGGCGTTCCTGAGCACAAATGGAAACAACAACCAGATTGTGTCAATTACAAACTGCTCGTTCGAGTCGGTGTCGTCGGAGGGAGATGGAGGAGTGATTCTGGCTCAGCTGGGAGCAGGATCGAAACTGACGGTTTCAGACACGACATTCAAATTGTATTCGTCGTCTGGGAAGGGAGGAGCTTTGTCGATTGTGCTCTCATCGACAGGTTCATTCGCTGTTGAAGCAGGGACGTCATTCGAATCATGCTCAGCGATTATGAGTGGATCTGCAGTGTTTGTGGAAGCACAGTCACTGGCCTCAGCCATCACCAAAACAAGCATGACATTCCTCTCGCCTTTCCCACTCACTCCAACGGCAGCGCCGGTGGACATGCATCGAGGATGGAACACAGTGAACTCGTCAGACGATATTCCTCTTGTGCTGTTCCTGGCTGATGTGAGATCGACAGGATTCGCAAGTTCGAGTGGGTCCGATGGGGAGCTATGTGGCTTCTCTGTGAATCCTTGCTCGTCAATCGATCTTGTTCAGACCCGACTAGCAGCGAATGACTCGAAAACGGAAGGAAAGCTGAATCCGATCACGCTCGAACTCCAAACTGCTCTTGACCAATCGACGCCGTTTTCGTGTGGTGGACACAAAGCGATGATCACTGGAAACACAATCACACTCTCGAAGACGGGTCAGTTCACAACATCCTCAGCCGAATCTGTCCTGACTCTCTCCTCGCTAACCATCCTCTTCGCCTCTTCGCAGACCAAACCAGCCATTTCAGTGTCGTTGGGGAAGATTGTGGTTTCTGGTTGAACAATCAGGAATGGAGATGCAGACATTCCTGCCGTGTTTGGATCGGTTTCGGGAGGGCTGTTGGAACTGAGTGGGACGAACACGATGAAATTGGTGTCCCCTTCCTCCTCGCTCTTCGATGTGACATCTGGGACTCTGAAGATAGAATCAGGAACGGCACTGACTCACTCAACCACACAACGGACATCATCTCTGTTCGTTCGGAATGGAGGATCGACTCTCTCCTCGACAGCCTGAAGTGGATTGTTCAGATCTCGTCCACTCAACTCAAAGCAAGACAAATATAAGCGAGGAACTGATCCAATATGGCAGCTATCACTTTTTTATTGAGAGAGGATGTTAAGCTCGATCTTGTGCCCGTAACTGTTTTTTCTGAACATTTGAGGAATTACTCTCCGAAAATAAGAGTGATAGAGCTGAAGTGCAATGATAATAAATCAATTGTGGCATATCCGAAGGAAATTCAAGGATTCTTTGGTTAATGATTCGAATTTCGGTTGTTTTGGAAACCACTTCGGAGAAACGATATCTCTCGACTATGGGTTCAGAAATTTCTCCGGTCAGTGACCGTCAGTACTTTTCGGTGAAAACTGACCGGTCAGTGCCGGTCAGCCATGCCTATCGGCTAATTGATATAATTGTCACCTGGTGGTCCAACAATTCAGAGTTCCGACTGATCGAACTGTCATTCTTTTTTGACCATACTTTTTTCAATGGTATTCTTCTCCTTGTCGCTAATCCCATTTTTCGGTACCAACTATATTATATTGCTGTTTTCACGCTCATTCTCCTGTCTCTCATAGTAGCGTCAATAATCCACGAAAATCAATAATTCACGATCTTCAAACCAGACAATACTACCGATGGTGTGATGTTTTTCCTTAAGTGGTTAAGCTATTTGACACTTTTCAACTGGGATGAGAACTGAAGAAAGTGTGGGCTGAAATACCTGATCAACATTGCTAAGTCAAATAAGCGGATAATGGTGGAAAAACAAGTGAAAATGGAAAGCGAAGGATGAATTGAACTAGAATTGATCACTAAGAGTTATTTGTTCAGAGATCCCCCAAAATGCTACCAATTTATGGGAATGATCAGCATTGAACAGAATCGATACTCACCATTAATGAGATTGAATTGATTCTTTTGACTCGTTATTCGAAGATATACTATTGTTATCACTCTTCACACTAATTGACCGCACATTCAATAGCTGCCATGATTACAAAACTCTTGATCAGTTCACTCATGTTCATCTTCGGATAGTGCTTACAAGCAACAACGATCTGACAGATGGTGTCCTTATGACAATCCCTATATGCCTTTTCTATTTGAAAACCGGGTTGGTCTTGATTGAAAACAACTTTCACAAAGCGATCGTTCGTTGTGTCTTCGAATCTGTCCAACTAATTCTCCACAACACCTCTCACCAAAATGGAAAAAGTTGTCTCCATGTCATGGTGCTGTAACACGCTCCAATCATGATCACCAAGCCATCTTTCAACGAGGATCATTCGGAAGCCATGGGAGGTGTTCTGTACACCAAATTGGATTCAAGCACTCGCAACAGCTCTGACATAATTTGCACTGCTGTGATCTCAACAGCGGAGACAGGAAGTCAAAGCAAGTTGACGAATCAGCAGCGATCCGAATCTGTCACGCTGATACCGTGATGTTCTTCTTGCGTTCGATTGTTGACCAGCTTGTTGTACTGTCGAATGGAAACTCTTCTGTTGAAATCATCGGCACGATTCTGTCGCGAGAAACAGACGAGCGTGAAGATATGGTTATTGAAGAGCGAATGAGGGCAGACGGAAGAGTCAATCTTGACAAACCTATTCAGACCCCGTCACCCATCTTTTTATGCTCCTCTGCAATGTTTGAAGCGAGTGGAGTCTCATTCAGTGATTTATGCCGCCGTCGAACAACGTCACTATTTCTGCAACATTTTGTGTCGATCGCGCCTTTTTCCGTGACATGACGTCATCTGACAAGCCATCTTCACACTCTAAGCTGGTTGAAGTTTGGGAGTAACGTGGTGGAGGTGATGAACAACGAGGGCATCGTGTTTGTTGTACTGGACATTTTTGGGCTGTTCGATGAGAGCTTGGGATTCCGCTGCTTCCGAATGAACAAGACACCTCCACCACACTCTCTCTGCAGCTCTCCCTCGCCCAACCCTCTCTCCATCCCTTTGCAACAGAGCCAGCTGTTTCACCATGGTGCCATGGAATTGCCTCCAGCTGAGGCTGGCCCGACCATCACTACTGGCACAGCAGACTTCTTTACGCTTCTGTTCCACCCGTCGAGCTGCAGAACCCAAGCCCAGTCTGTGCTATCTCGCCTCTGCTAGCACTGGCAGTGACTTTGTGGTCACAGCTGAATGGGCCTTCGTGGACGGCTGCCTTGCACGTGGGACAATGACGGAGCTATCGAGTACGAGGAAGAGACAAGCGAATGACGGACGAGTTCTCATGGAAGCCTCAGACTGAGTGAACAAGCGATGCCAAATATAACTACATTCAAGCGGAGGAAAACTCCAAGCGAGGGAGGAGTGTAAGCACAACATTCAGCAAGTTCGTCCTCGCCCGCTCGCCTCTCCTGCCGGACCATCACACTCTGTCCTTGTCGGCTCGATATCGTTCTCGGATTGTTCAGCTGTCAATTGTGGAGTGATCTTTGCAGAAATGGATGACGCATGAACCCTCCTCTTCGTTGTCTGACTCGATCCACTCAGGAGTTTCTCGTCTGCTGCTCCACATTCTCGTACTCTTGCCTCTCAAATCGCTCACAAATTGGATGACACTGAGACTACGTGTTTGAAGGCGTACTACATCACCAGAACAAGATACACTGCTGAGACTTGACATCGATCGTGAGAAACGAATTGGGTTTCGTCTTCAGTTCATCAAGCGAATTGAAGAAGAGGCGATGAAGGTGAACGTTGACCTATTTGCTCCCAAACGAACAGTTTGAGCCACCTCGACATTGCACGCCGAAAGAGAAACGGCAAATTGAACTTCGTCTGAAGGAGCGGCGTGAAATTATGGCAGACTAAGTGATCAACAACTGGGCGGATTCAAGGAGATCCCGTCTTCTGAAATCGAACAAAGAACTGTCCAACGAGCTGAATGTGTCGAAAGACTGGAACAAGATCCGCCCACTCCGACCTCGCTTTCACCGCCTTTCAACCCACACGCCGCCCGTCGTCCCACCACTCGTCCTCCCTCAGCCGCTCTCAGCAGCTGTCATTCTTGCTCGAAGCGAGGAAACACGCCTGATCTCGGATTAAACTCCCACTGAGATGGACAATCAAGCTGCACAACCAAAATCGGGAGACGATAAGGAAGAAGAAAGTGCGAGCGAAGCACAGTTTCGGTCACAGTCACTGACTAGTCTGCGGAACAGGCCAGCTCGGGTTGGAGGAGGTCCAAACTTGCCTACTGGTTTCTTTGCTGGTTGTTCGCACTAGACAGGCACGTTGCCAACAAAAGTGAAGTGGATGTTTACGTTATCCGGGTCAATAGGCATCCCTGAATCGACGACACCCTTTCTCAACTGAGGGTTCTGGCACATCGGATGAGTCGGAGACAGATCATACCACGATACGCCAATCTGGACAAGATGAACCACATCAGACTACGCATCCAGCTCAGATGAACAGACTAAATCTGAAGATCGACGAGAAAGATGATGACGACTCATCGTCATCGACAATCATCCCCAACCACATAAAACTCGCCAGAACATCAAAACAACCACGACGAGCTTGGACATGGCCGACTCGTCGAACCCGCTGCTTGGTGAAGGAACAAGGAATCGAGCTGTGTGCTGCAGTCGCTGATATCGAGTGTTGTGTTTCCGTCGAAGGATGGTGGGCGCAGTGTGCACGAATCTGACTGTCCATCTGCGCACAATGAGCTGGTTGAAGTTTGGGAGCACCGTTGCGGAGTGAATGATTGGGAGAGATCGAGAAGACGAGTCATATCTGGGAGACATCACCTCTGTAACCGTCAGAGATGGTCGCGGTTGGGCAGACTGGGCTTTCAAGGACAGGTGCCTAGGACATGGGACAGCGACTGAGTGAACTTTCAAATCTTGTGGAGACAGACCTGAACGAGTAAGCCGATTTTAACAACCGCTCTGTGAGTCTGCTACTCAACCTCGCACAATACGAAGCGATGACAGTCGAGATTGTGGATGTAACCAGTTTGAAGTCGCCTTGTCGCATCTGGCTGGTGTTGTTTTTCACACACTCTCGATCACCGATTCAATGTCTCTGAGCGATACGCTCTCGTTCTCGACGAACGACATCGCATTGTCAAGGAACTCGCCGACAACGACTATCTCAGTCTCGTCAACCGCAACAATCTCTATATCTGGGTACACTCTGACACTCTAGTCACTTCTCTTTGATGGAGGCTCTCAAGATCGATCGACTGAAGATACAGACGCGAAAGAGATTGTAATGTTTCTGGCTGAGCTTTTGGAGGGAATACTGAAAGCACACTGGCCAACAGCGGATCCGCTCAGGGGTCTCTCGTCTGCTGTGTCTCAGCGAAGGGAGCCCCGCTGTTCGTGGATGTGTCTGACTCGACAGCAGCTGACCAAGTGACATCGATGACGTCCGCCTTCGAAACTAGAATTGCCTCGTCGAACACCGAAGTATCACTGCTTCTGATTTGGAATGCGCACACGAGTGGGGATGTGAATGTTGTGACATCTGGTCATTCGTTTGCCAACTGTGGGCTCGTCCAGCTTCCTTGCTCGTCGCTGGCACAGGGACATTTGAGGGTGAAACTGAGTGGGACACAATTGTGATTGCGGACATCGGAGTCGGGTAGTTCTCCTTTCTGTGTCAGCAGGCCTTCTCACTATCTTGTCTTGTGCATTTGTAGAAGCATCAGACATCAACGAAGACTCCGGTTGTCGCACCTCCTTTTCAAAGCACTCACAAATGGGATGACACAGGAACTAGCATGTTTGATGGACTGCTGCATCGTTCTGAACACACAAGTACTGTCGCTCCAATAAACAGAAATCACGAACACTGAATCTGTTCAGAAGATGAAGGTGAACGAGGAGTTTGGGGAAGGGATACATGCAGAACACTCTGACCTTGTTCAACCAAGTCTTCTCATCGTCGTCCAAAACCCATGATGACCAATCGCCCAATGCGCTCTCCCATCCCCGCCATCTTCATCACCTACAACACAACGAAGATCTTCTACAGAAATGAGCGATCTTGCGTCGCCAGAGACCATCCACCCAACACTCTCTATCATCATCGCCGATCAGATCAGATTTTCCCCACGCCGACGCAGGTACGTACGGTGATTTTGTTTTGTTTGAATGCGGATTTGATGGAACAAGTGACGAACGGACAGATCTAAAAGCCAATCATCATGATCGACCAGAGCAACGCTTTGTTCATTTCATTCCATTCTTCTCCTCTCTCTCCCATGTTCTCTCTTCCAACTCTTCATCCTTTCTATCATTCTCTCGTCTCTTCTATTTCAGATATTTTAGACGAATCTGTTCGGCGACGACCTTCCTTGAGCTGAATGCCAATCCCCTCCCACTAACACCAGAAGGACATGATTAAAGTGGAAAGTATAGAGAAAGAAGAAGACTAGGCAGCCAAGAAGACACTGCAAAACGAAGAGAAGAAGAAGGAAGAGCAAAACAAGAAGAGCCAATAAGGAAGAGAGAGGAAGGAAGAGCGAAGAAAGCAAAGCGAAGAAGGAAGAGCAAACAAAGAAGAGCGAAGAAGGAAGAGAGAGGAAGAAAGAGCCAAGAAGGACGAGCAAAGAAGGAAGAGAGAGGAAGGAAGAGCGAACAAAGAAGAGCGAAGAAGGAAGAGAGAGGAAGAAAGAGCCAAGAAGGACGAGCAAAGAAGGAAGAGAGAGGAAGGAAGAGCGAACAAAGAAGAGCGAAGAAGGACGAGCGAGTGAAGGAAGCTCTACATATGGAGATTGAGACGGAAAGACAGCAGGGAAGTGAGTCGATCAATCCCAATTTGTCACTACTTCCACCCATTCTCTAAACATCTCAACTCTTCATTCAATTCAAGTTTAATGTTATTTTCATCATAATCCACTTGCTTAATTGATGTGTAAAGGAGAAATGGACTTAATTCGTCTTGATCAACCCATTGCACGTAAAATGGCACCTTCTCCTCAGATCTTTGACCTCTATATCTCGAAATCGTCCAGCCCTGTCCTTAGAATGTCCTCACCAGTCATTTCCTCAAAGATCGTGAATTATTGACATGGCGTGGATTATTGACACTACTATCAACTACAGTCGAGAAAGCAAAACTGCAAGGTTGTAATATGAGAGAAAAGAAAGTCACACCGAGTTTATTCTGTTCACTGAAGAGTTCTGTGGCGTGATTTTCGACGCCAACAGCTGAAGAAGTCTCGAGAGTGTGTGTGGGCAGGATTTGTCCAAATGGGGGACAGATCTGAACTCGTTCACGACAACTCGTATTCATCTCCCAATTAAAGATTCAGGAACTTTTGTGATGATAAAACACCGAAATTTAGTATTGTTGTTGAGATTGACAAATATCCAGAGAAAAGCGAGAAAAGTGAAATGCGAGTGTTGAGATCTAGTATTGTAGTGCATAAAATTTGATGGTTCTACGCTTGAAAGTTTGATGCTTGCCGTTTGGTTCATTTCTGAAATTTAGACGAGGAAAAGAAGGCGACATATTGGGCCAGAGAAAAAGAAGGAAGTCCTGATCCTGTGGAAGCACGGGTATTCTCCAACGAGAATTGCAAAAAAGCTCCATCTTGCCGAAGGAACTGTGCACTCAATGATTTCTCGATTGAGGCACAAACGAACATCTACAACACCACCGGGAAGGAAGAGGAAGACGACTGACGGGCAAGATGCAGCAATTGTTCAGCTCATCGAATCAAATAGATTTGCTACAAGATGTGAAATAAAAACTAAAATTAAAAGCAAACTGAAAATTTCGATGTCCGAGCCAACGATCGCCAAGCGAGCACGGGAAGTCGGCATTCAACAACGCGTGGCTAGCAGAAAACCACTACTGAGGGAAATAAATCTCACAAAGCGCCTGAGATTTGCGACTGCTCACGTATCCTGGACTTTCAACCAGTGGAAAGGGGTCCTTTGGTCAGACGAGTGTACCATTCACTTATCAGAACCCCGAGGAAAAGTCTACGTCTGGAGGCGGGAGGACGAAAAATATCATCGAAACTGCGTCTTACATACAGTTAAGCATAGTGCTAAAGTTAATGTCTGGGGATCGATCGGATATAGGGGGATGGGAAGCATCGTGTTCATCACCGGGAACTTGACGAAGGAGCAGTACCTTCAAATCTTGAAATTGAATTTGCTAGCAAATCTAGAACAATGTTGTTACAAACCTTCGTCATTCATGCACGACAATAGCCCAATTCACACGGCACAGTTGATCACCGAGTGGCTCGAAATGAATGATGTTGTGACGTTGGACTGGCCACCCCAAAGCCCCGACTTAAACCCCATCGAGAACATTTGGAGGATATTGAAACAAAAGTTGAACAAGGAAACAATTCATACCGTTGATGACCTGAAGGATCACATTCGAAGAATCTGGAGGTACCACTTGCTGGACGGCGTTCGAAATTCGATAGCAAGTTTACCCGAGAGAATGTCGCATGTGGTAAAAAACAGTGGCAGCTGGACGCGATGGTAGCATGATGAAAGGATGATCATCCCATGTTGATTAATTTTCTTGACACGTCACCATACAGGGTGATCAGTGAAAACTTGGTATGGGTTTATCTCGGTCAACTTAACGAATTGTTTGACGTGGTTTGAGCTAGTCTCCTATTTCACTGAAAGCTACCAAAAATGTCCAAATTGTGGGTTTGACCCAGTTGAAGGATCGTCTCCATATTTTGATGTCCAACAAACAAGCAAGATTTCGAGATCGTGTTCTTATTGAACATTGTAAACGTCAAGAAATGACGTACACTCAAACTCATCGTCACTTAAGTTTCTACTGGCCAGAAGACGCCCCATGTCTCGAAACCTGCCGAACTGTTTTCAAAGAACTCGATGCCGGAACCTTCACGTACACAGGGAAGAAACCAAATCACCATCGCGAAAACCAGCGTCTCATTGAAGCGCTTCAACGCATTCTGGACGAAAATACCCATTATTCCCTTCGACATATGTCGAAGATCACAGGAGCTCATGTTTCAACAATTAAAGGATGCTTATTCTGTCATTTCCACCTCGTAAAACGTAGTCTGCGGTGGGTCCCTCACACTCTGAATGACCAACAGAAGCAAGCAAGGGTTCAAGAGGCCACCAGACTGATTGCAACTCTCGACTTTCATTCCAATTTTAACTATCAAATGCTCTTCACTGGCGATGAGTCATGGATTAAATATGACTCTCCTTACGATTTTGAGTGGATGAGAAAAGAAGATGAGAGACCAACGCGTGAAAGGCAAAATATCGGAGCGAAGAAAGTTATGTTGACCCTTTTCTTTTCTCCCAAGTTGTTTTTCACCCGTCTCCTTCCAGCTAATCAAACAATCAATGCGGACTATTTCCAAAATCAAATATTATCGCCGTTACGAAATCAATTTGATGCCGAAATGGGAGAATTCTATCACAACATGCCGATCGCTCTGCACATGGACAACGCACCGTCCCACAATGCTGTTTCAACACAGCATCACCTCACACGACTCAACATGACACGAATTCAACATCCAGCGTATTCCCCAGACATCTCTCCTTGTGATTTTTGGATTTTCGGTTCACTGAAGGCAAGTTTAAAAGGAAATCACTGTCAGACCGCAGAAGAGCTCCAGATTTTAATCAACAACTTCCTTCTCACTCAAACAGAAGAAATGCGTCTCCGCGTGTTCCGCAATTGGAGAGCAAGATGTGAAGAGGTGGTTCTCCGCCAAGGAGACTACTTATAACGTTTTTCTTTGATTCAACTCATTTTTTCAGGATACTCTGTATCTATTCTCATTCAATCACTTTTATCACCCAGGTTTGCTCATAATTTCATCGTTTTCCTGGAAGTCATGTTTTCAAGCTACTATTCGGAAATCAGATCGAATTAGGATGGATTTGATTGGAGGAAGGACTGTTGAGTGCTACCATTGCTTTGTACCATGTATCGTTCACTCACTCAAACGATAATTCTCATTGAATCCATTCCACGCCTCTCCGACCTGCTCTATTTGTTGACGCCTGAAAAGTCATTGCGTATTACATCGTGCTGATCACTACTTACGAAAGAACCATTTCTGCACCCGTCTCATTGCAGGAGACCCACATCCAGTTCTCAGCCACACCTCTCTTTTCCTTCCCATACAATATTAACTGTTTTTCTTGAATGTTGCAACAACAACATGATGAGTATGACGCTGTCCTTCCGTTCTGTCTTTTCTCTTCTCTGTTTTAGAAAGTTAGAACCGAACAAAACAAGACGTCAAGAAATGGAAATGTCAGACTATTCATGAATAAGGAAATGATCTCAAGCCTAGATAAAACAAAAAAGGCATTGTCCTCCATTTTCAAGTCTCTCAGTTTTAATCCCGTCGCGAAAAGTCTCCTCGCAACATTCACCTTCAGACCGTCTCCATCCTCGTAGACTTCTCTTATTTCAATCGTCGCATCTTTGAAAGCTTCCTTTTCCCCATGTGATCTGAAAATTCTGAACCCATGATCTCAACAGTCAACCAGAACGCCAACTTATCACTCCACATCTCTTTCTCCGTTGGAATCAACATATCCGTCCTTTCCCTTATCCATCAGATGGAATAAGCAGAAAATCAACTCTTCTCCACTTATCCATTTTACTATAGCGTCATTGGGTGTTCTTCAACCTTTTTATTCAAAAGATTCACTACAATCGGAAAGACCAGTCTATTAAGCGGAATAATGATCATATATTGTTTGGTAGTGCATTTTTTCAAAGAAGTATCATTGATCGACCATCATGAAGTGAATAAGTGGGGAACCACATTGAACATCGATTTATCCAAGACTCAAAGGATTTCATCCCCCTAATCCAAGTTCAAATGAGAGTCGAAGTTGGTGAATGGGGATAGCCTTTGTTGTCAGCCTTGAGTTTGACGACATCGATCCTTGGAGCTTTGAGAACGATCGCAATGGCAGAGAAAGATGGCGACACTTGCGAGATCATGACGGACACGGAAGAGCATTTAGCGATTCTGGGAATGAGGTCGAAGGTGTACTGAAGAGTGGTAGTACGAAGATGGAGACGGTCTGAAGGTGAATGTTGCGAGGAGACTTTTCGCGACGGGATTAAAACTGAGAGACTTGAAAATGGAGGACAATGCCTTTTTTGTTTTATCTAGGCTTGAGATCATTTCCTTATTCATGAATAGCCTGACATTTCCATTTCTTGACGTCTTGTTTTGTTCGGTTCTAACTTTCTAAAACAGAGAAGAGAAAAGACAGAACGGAAGGACAGCGTCAGACTCATCATGTTGTTGTTGCAACATTCAAGAAAAACAGTTAATGTTGTATTGGAAGGAAAAGAGAGGTTCGACCCATTGTGATCGCATTTCAACGTCACTTTTTGTTGTTCTCTTTGACATTGTTCGAAACTCGAGATAAGGTCATTGTAAGAGGAAAACCAATGGCAAATAACTAATTGAGAAGTGGTGATGAAAAAAAACCGGGCCCAAGTTTTCGCTGATCACCCTGTACTTATCTCCCAGCTTCTATTTTATGAAAAGTTCAACTCAATACAAACAGTGAAATGGAGGAGAAAACCAAATCGGAAGCTTCTCTCAGCCTTGCAGTTTTGCTTTCTCGACTGTATATTCAGACTAAATATTTGTGGATGCATATTGCCCTTGCAGGGGTCAATATGATATTGAGTGCAATTAGTGCCACAATTGAAATCGTCCTTCTCGTCCTTTTAGATAATTTTAAACACGAAGACTCGAAGTTTGTCAGAATATTGAAACTTTTTTTTGATTCTTGACTATTTTTTCCTTCATACTTGTGCCATCTTTGGTTTATCTTTATCTACCATATTCACAGTCCTGTACAATTCTCCAAATTGTACAATAACTTTTTTATCCTCTGTTTACTCCTCGACATCGGAGCAGCGATTGTTAGTGCTCTCTCACTCTATCCATGGATTCTTGTGGCATATCTTCCACTAATACTAATTAAAGGAATGAAATTGGTTGCTCAGACTTGGAGAACAAACCCGACTGTGATTAGAATGAGAAATATTCGAGAAAAGAAAGAGAAAGCGACTGTGTATCGGTATGAAGCTGCTTGTGTTTTTCACTCAGTGAATGAACACAATTTTGAATGAATTTTCGATTGCTAATCTCAATTTAATCATGTTCTTGTTTTTTATCTCCAATCATTGCATCTCAAATTCAATCTCATCCTCATGCAATTAGGATTGCATTCTATTGCATCATGTTTGTTGTATGGATTGTCGTGTATGTCTTCATTTCCTTCATCATCTTTCATGATCTTCTGTTATATTTCCAATATTTTCTCCGTTGTTCTTTTTCTGTGGTTGCAGGTTCATTTTTTCCGTTATGGCTCGGTATAAGCTCGCAGAAAAAGACCTTCGTCGTTATAATTGAAAGTACTCCACTTCTCTGAAATGATATCGATGGGAAAAATTTAGTCAACCTTTTCCGCAGAGTCGCATCCTCGTCTTCCATTCTCGACTCAGTGAGAGGCCGTTTTGACTATCTCCGGAGGATGAGATCAACATCTGATTTAGAATGAGAATAATGTGGAAATCATGGTCCACGATCGATATTAATCACTCAATTTGTCTTATCATCAAAAGGACTAACTTTTGGATTGCCGAGTGGAATGTGCGTAAAAACAACTATATAGAGTCGCTGATGGATGTTCATCGCCATTTCAACGACAACCATCTACTCATTCTGTTTTAGACTTGTGAACTGATGAAAAAAAGAAGATATCCATCAGATTTCAGTGTGGAGATTCATCACGGTCACAAAGCACACCTGTCGATCAGAGCGATGAATGAGCGTATGTTGACAATTGGAGGTTCATTGAGAGACAAGAGGCGATGACAAGCAGAGTGATTCCTATTCGAAGAGAATTATGTCCATTTTCCATGAGATACAGAGGAGAGAATTTGTCATGGTCTGATCTCATCTCAAAAAGGATACAGGACAGATAGAGCTTTTACACGTCACGGAATTAAATACTCTTCCATCATACATTGCATTGTCACGATTGTTTTGAAAAAAAAGTTGCCAACGAAGGTCAGATGTGACGTTCCGTGAACGAGATCTGTTCAAGAGGGAGAGGGCAAGATACACAAAATAACTAAAGAAACGAGCCAGGGTGGCCGTTGATAAAGAAATGAAACATAAAAAGCAAGGGAGTCTGTAAATGATGATGTGATCAAGCTTCGTTGTCAAACTGCATCTCAATTTCAAGCAGGTCAGCCTGGGTCACAGATACATTGTATTGCAGCTGGTTCAAGAACAGACGTTCAGACTGATTGACGTCTGAAAGGGGGATGGACATGAGTTGGGCCCATGTCCGGTTTGAGATTGATGTGTCACGAGTGCATTTGAGTGATATTATCACCGAACAAAGTAAGCACATTCCTAGATTATCTTCCGAAAGAAATGGGCAAGACAGAACAGTCGAGTTGAGCTCAGTTTCAATCAAATTTTTCGCGAGTACGGCTGAGTACAATAATTCTGTATTTGTGAGTTCTGCGGTCCGAGAACAGCTTACATAAAAAAGAGTAATGTCGGCACAAAAATCGGAAAAATGAGGGTCGCAATATGCACTCTGGTACGAGATTGAATGGGTGGGGTTGACACTGTTTGCCTGTGATCTGCGTTCGAAGAGTGTGAAAAACCAGGAGGTAATTAATTGAGATAGAGATCGAATGAAATAAAGAGAGAGTTCTGAGTGAGTATGTGACGGATGTTGCCTTATACTGCAATCGAATGGTTGTGATATGAGGGAGGAATGCGTCTGTTTTGTTGAAGATGGGGAGGCATTCTTTGGAGAGATACACCTGCCATACATACTGGGATCCTGGCCGATCATGAATGGGAGGTTGGTACGTAATGCCCGTAGATCCAAACCCTTAACCCCAATTTTAAATAACAAACATGAAAATTCGTAATCACTATGTCATATCAGAAAAGCGTGAAATTCGGGTAATCTAGTCAAAAAACCTTGCAATCAAAGAAGAATACAAGTGTAAAGGAGGCATGTGCTCTGTCCTCAGTCACAATATCAGTAAGATCGACAAATGATGTCAACCCAGACGACGATCACACATATATTCTAATATTTGGGAATAGCTGGGGGGGTAAAAGAGACAAAAACGGATACTGGAGAAGGGAGAGATGGAGCGGTTTTCCTCGTTGATTGCCGATGTCCGACTCGCCGAACTCATCGAGATAGAGGGGAGGCCTAAAAGAGGCAGAAGGGGATATAATGAGCAAGGAGATCAATAGAAAAGGTTGAAAAGAGGAGAATGCAGCACATACAGCTGAGAGGGCCTGAACTTGGCGGAAAGGGAGATTTGGAACGGGATCGTGGCCATGAACGGAAGGACAGCCCCTCCGCACATCACACCGTGTTCCACTTCCTCAGCCAAAAGACGTCCTCGAAGGACGGGAATTTGTTGAGCGAGCGGCTCTCTGGGCGTTGTAAGGCGGATTTCAAGACAGGAGCGTGTGCAACAACGCTGACAGGCACAGACTGACCGGCCACACACAAGACAGACAGAGAAGTAGTGGCGGAGGGAGACGGAGGTGTGCTGGAGGCACGTGGGGCAGTGGATGTGACGGGAGAGGATGAACAGTTTGTGGAAGTTGAACGGGAGAGAGAGGAATGACGGTTGGAGGATGGATACGGGGACGGCTGGAGCAGGGGAGTCTTCCGAGTCGCGATGGTGCATGTAAGTGAGATTGGAGGGCATAATGGATGACATCTCGGGATCACTCGCATAAAATGACCGGATAAGTGTCACAAGTGAGTCCAGTGAAGGAATGTGCTCCACTGGAAACTTTTGGAGTTCTTGGAGATACTGCCGTTGGTGGATGCTGAGGTATTGCGGGATGGATGAAGACGGAGAGGGCGGACAGAGTGGAGTGAAGAGTGTGTACGAGAACTCTGCCAGCTTTTCTGGCGGATCGGCAGAGAAGAGAGAAGAGAAGAGAAGAAAGGCACGGCGAGTGAATGCATCTGCTTGGAAGAGAGAGTTCGTCGGGTGGAACCAGGAATGAGGTTGAGATAAGGCAAACGTGGTGAGTGGGTCTGCCTGACACTGCGAATAGAAAGTGATGGGAAGTGTTGAAAGGACAAGCTCGAAGACAAGGGCAAAGAACGACGGGGTGATTGGAGCGATTGAAAGTCCCTCTTCGGTTTGAATGAGAGAAGCAACGCTAAGAAGTGAGACAAAAAGTTGTGTCGGGTCGGATCCGACTGTATCCGAAAGAAGCTGGCCGGCTATCATGATCTGCTCGCTGTTCTCCTTTTCGGTGATGGAATCGAGGATGTCTGGGAATGGGGTGACTGTTCCTTCGTCGTCTTCGGGCTGGGAGGCAAGAAATGAGAGGATCATCATTGCCAATCCCATCCCCTTCAGGCGAAGCTGTTCGTATGACAATTGCGATGTGAAGTTGATCGCTTTCGGTTTGTCAGTCGCGAATGTGATGAGATTGTTCATCATCACACATCTGAACAGGGCAGACAGAGTATGATTCTGTCCTTTGTTCAACTGGAATCGTTTGGTCGCGAGTGGGAGTGAATGGTGTTTAAGATAGAACGACAGTGTCGGATGCTTGGCCAACTCGGGATCATCTTGGGCGGAATACGCCAGTTCCTCGAAAACATCGACGCCAGCGAATGGAAACGGTCTGAGCCCCCACTCGATTCGAGCGAGTGTGTCAACCAACGCGTTTTGGATGGGCGATGGAAAGGCTGTCCCGAAGTCGAAGGGAACGAATTGACAGATGAGTTCGGAGACTGTGATGATGTGGGTCCGTTTAGTGTCAAAAGAGACGGGTGTTGTCTGGTCCATTCCTGTGAAGAGTAACTGGAGCGTTTCGATGGCAACGAGAAGCGACTGCGACGGTATCTTTGACAGCACGCTGGCTCCATTTTCTGGAAAACGGGCGAGTTCATATTTGTCTTTCTTGGAGAGGACTTGATGTGTCAGATGGCCCAGCACAAACGAGGAATACTGGTTCTGAGTCAGCTCAGCTTCCTGCGAGAGCTGTTCCAGATTGAGCTGAAAGTTCAACAGCATTCCGGTTGGACGCATGGAGCGGATGTGAAATTCGAAAGGATCAAGAAGAACTGCAGAGATTGATCCTGTGGGAGGGTTGGCTCGTGTGAACAGCGAGACTGGAACGGGTTCTGCTTTGTCCTGTTCTGGAGAGTTCCTGAGAGTGACCTCGATCGGCTTTTCATTTCTGTGGGATTGGACAGGGGATGCGTTCAGGATGCCCACCACGCGAAGAAGTTGTGTGGTGAAGACGTCGAGTTCAGTTGTGACTGTGAAGAGGAGGGAGGCTGTTGGCTGGACGTCAGTTGAGAAATGGGAGGGAGGGATGACAAGGGTGGAGTGTGGAGTCGATGTTGGAACAGTCAAGATTGTGCTGCGTGAAAATATGGAATTCAGGCGTTTTTTGTTCAGCACCATCACTTCTGGACTATCCTCCTCGTCTTCGCCGACCTGGACAAGATTCCACACGCCCTCCTCGCAATCGCCACACATTTCACATCCGACGAGCGGAATGAGCGTGTTTCCTCGCTTCCGACAGCCGGGACATGTGTACTCCAAGTTGGCATGGTCCAACTGCGGTGATTCGTTGCTCTGCTGTCGAAGCATCTCCACATAGCATGTGGTGTGCATGGCATGTCCACATGACTGAACGTACACGTTCTTCTTGACAGATGTGAGTGTTGTGGCATCCGAGGGAGCTTCTGAAGAGTATGGGAAGGCGGGCGCAGACACGATGGGATGGGGCATGAAGGGGATGTCGGAGAAGAAGCGGTGGTTGGACGGAACATCACCCCACTGCTTGATGTCAGATGTCTCCACTTGGATCTCATCGTCGAGCCAGGAGAGCATGTTCTCTTCGGCGTCGCTTGGCCTGGGCCGTTCTTCCTCAACTTTGACTCGTCGGAGGGTGTCCTTCATCTGCCGTGACTTGACGAGGTTGCCTTCGGTTGGGTTGAAGAGAAGCCCTGCCACGCCCTGGCTGAGGGAGCAGTTCTCCAATCAATCGACGACAACAATTCCTCGCTGAGTGTCGTGTCATACTTCTTTTCGATTGGAAGAGAGATGTTGGAGTGTCGAGTGGGTTTGTCGCGTTTGTCGGGCGAGTATCCAAAAAAGAACTCGTCGGTGCGAGGTTGGATGTTCAACCGAAGAGCCGTCTCGAAAGGCACTCTGCGCATCTGCAAGTTGGGCGCGTTGAGTTGAGGGCTTTGCGACGGGGTGATCGGCGTTGGAGAGGCAGGCGGAGATTGTTGGACGACGTTTGGAGAGGGCGTGGGAGTGAGAAGTTGTGGATCGACAAGATCGTTTTCGTCGCAAGTCTCCTCTTCGATGTCCCACCACTTCTGAAACTTGACGGTGCTGCTTGGTTGTTTCGCACTCAGCTTCTCCTTCAGCGATCTCTGCACCCATTTCATCCGCTCCTTCTGAACTGCGGATGTGTGGAGAGACTGCAGAAAAGCTTCGTGATCGATGCTCGCAACCAAACCTGCTGGCTCCCCTTTCAGGATTTGGCTGTGACAGAGGAGACACGTTTGGCCTGTTGATTCGCGCAGGATGTGTTCGGGATTTGGTGCGTCCTTATGCTCGTCTGATTCGCTTTTCTCATCGTCTGAGGCGGTGTCGAAGGAATAGCTGGAGAGGAATGCTGACTGCTGTTGTTTGATCAGTGCTGTCATGGCTTCTTGACGCTCTTTGATCTTCCGCTTCTTTTCCGCCTCGTCATCTGTCGAAGGAGGTTCGACTTCTTCCTCCTCAGTCACTCCAATCTGCACCAGCCACGTGTTGTGTCGAGGATCGGATGAATAGAAAGTGTTGACGAGGAAGCGGAGGCGGATGAGGAGTCGGCTGACGAGAACCTTCGTCACTTGAGGAAGAGAGACATCGGCAGACATGGAATAGAGAGTGAACAGCAACGATGCAATGGATTGGGACGTGTTGTGCTTCGATGCATCTTTGGAGATGCAGCTACAATCGGTCTCGAAGAAGAGAGCCTCGATGAAACTGGCGTTTGGTGGGCACGGAAGAGCGAGAGGATATTCCGAGTCGTCCTCGAGGACTGGCTGTGTGAGCTTCCTCCCCTTCTCGATCACCCATTGCGGGGAACAGCAGAGTGTGAAGTCAAGAAGCCGGATGACTGAGTGAAGTCCTTCGAGAGAGTGTTTGTGGTAAGCGATCGATTGAATGTTGGACGGAACTTGGCCTGTTTCAAACGAGAACTTCTCTGCTCTGGACGAGAACCCTTCGGTATCGATTGGATGGAGGGTGTCGAACTCAACCTGCCGGTGGGTGAGGAGGTGGAGAGAGGTCCAGACCATCCCCAGTGCTGTCCGTGTTGTGCAGACATCGAGGAGGCGGACGTAGAAAGGAGAAGAGGGAAGTGGAAGCGGCATCCCTGGATGGGACGGAGAGACCGAGTTGTTGACAGGAGGAGGACGCCCTCCATCAGGACACGTCGCATCGGAGAGAAGCCATTGAGTGAACTCAGCCGTGCCATCTTTGCGAGGATCGTACAAATCCAGTTCGCGGAGGGTGAGTTCGGCTTCAATCCGCTGCGGGGTCTGTCGGCGATGGTGGTAGAGGAGCTGAAGAGCGTGGACGTCGACGTAGTCCCACGCTTTGCTTGTCAAGCCAAACACAGTCTGCTGATTTTCAGTCTTCTGGACGGTCAGTTCGGAGATGATGGCTTCGAAGTGGTCGTGTGTCAGAACACTCATCGGCATGATGCGCTGGAACTCGCTGCGAGGGTAGTCTTTGTTGGCGAGGATCAGAGCGATGATCGAGCGGAGGGCGTCGTCGGTGAGAGGAAGCGACACAATTCGGTCTGTCGACTCCCTGTGCCAGTCGTCCGGTTTGGGGAGGATGCCCTCTCGTTCGTTTTGGAGAGCAGTTGAGTCGCCGAGGTGGTAAGTGCGGTTGACGATGATGTGGCAGAGGAGATCGAGACAGCGGGACACGTAGAAGAGCTGGTTATCGTCTCTCTGGTCCCAGTTGTCGCCGATTCGATCGACTCTGGAAGGGAGAGGGAATGGAGCATCTTGACCGTTTGGAAGTGGATGTCCGTCGCTGTCCAGACTGCAGAGTTGAGCGTTCTTCTTCCAGAACCACGGAGGGAGGAAGAAGAAGTCCAGCATCATCTGCGAAAGGAAGAAAGGGAGGAATGCCTTCCACCCAGCAGCACAGACACAAGTTTGGAGGCAGAACACTTCCGCCAGCTGGTTTCGAATCATGTTGTAGTTGCCAAACACGTAATACAGTCTGGTTCTTACCCGCCCACGTGGCTCAAACCCGCCCATAAGGCCCTTTTTTCGACCCTATTTCTCCGTATTTCCCAAATAACTCCGGACCCATAAATTTTTGGGTCTCAAAAATTTTTGGATGGGTCTTCATCACGACCTCACAAATCACTTGAGATAGGAATCGAACCTCCAGGACAGGATCCCAGACCTGTACGATCTCTGCAAGAAGCATGGTTTGACCCCTTTTTTGACCCAAAAAAGGTTGTCCTTAACATTTAAGCTTAGAGAATCCGAACTTCATGACCACTTTTCTCACGCCTGTTCAAGATTTTTCTTTCTCGTTTGATTTATGGTGGTTTGGGATGGTTTTCTCTCGAAATGACAATTTTTGAAAATGAAAATCCTGGGGAGCTGGGCGAAAAATGGGGTAAAAAGTGATTTCCCTGTATATTAAGCTTAGGGTCTGGAAAACTTGTTTTGATCATATCTCCACAACCAGACATAGTTTGGACATGAAGTTTTCACCAATATGGATGTTTGGTGGGATACTAATTTTTCTGAAATTTTTGAGAATTTTCGATGGTTTCCTATTTTGGAGGTCGAAGCCGATTTCATCTATTTTCTCCGTAAATCGCACCTTTCTCATTCGATTTCAGGAATTAAGTCAAAAAATGTGATCAGAGTCATTGGGGGTCGTGTTCACATCGTGTTGACGCGATTTCTCCCAAAAATATTCGTTCATAGAAAAGAAAAACATCAGCTGAGTTACAACCGACCAAAATTTGGAGCGACCTCCAAAATAGGAAACCATCGAAAATTCTCAAAAATTTCAGAAAAAATTAGTATCCCACCAAACATCCATATTGGTGAAAACTTCATGTCCAAACTATGTCTGGTTGTGGAGATATGATCAAAACAAGTTTTCCAGACCCTAAGCTTAATATACAGGGAAATCACTTTTTACCCCATTTTTCGCCCAGCTCCCCCAGGATTTTTCATTTTTCAAAAATTGTCATTTCGAGAGAAAACCATCCCAAACCACCATAAATCAAACGAGAAAGAAAAATCTTGAACAGGCGTGGAGAAAAGTGGTCATGAAGTTCGGATTCTCTAAGCTTAAATGTTAAGGACAACCTTTTTTTGGGTCAAAAAAGGGGTCAAACCATGCTTCTTGCAGAGATCGTACAGGTCTGGGATCCTGTCCTGGAGGTTCGATTCCTATCTCAAGTGATTTGTGAGGTCGTGATGAAGACCCATCCAAAAATTTTTGAGACCCAAAAATTTATGGGTCCGGAGTTATTTGGGAAATACGGAGAAATAGGGTCGAAAAAAGGGCCTTATGGGCGGGTTTGAGCCACGTGGGCGGGTAAGAACCAGACTGTACGTCAGCCTGACCGAGTTCTCGTCATTTCTCTTCCACATCCCAAGCTGGATCCGAAGCAGCACAGAACGGTTGTGGAGAGGTCGCTGGGAGACCAAGAGCGCTTCCTCCTGCGACATCAGCGAGTTGAAGAAGGAGTTGTGGTCAGCGTTCACCTGCATCTCGTCCCGAAGCACCATCGCGTACGTGCTGGCATATGCACCCAACGCCTTGTCGAGGAAGTTGAGGAGGCAGAGCGGCTCTTCGAAGTTGAGGCGGCGGACGACAGCCTGGTGGAAGAAGGGGTTGATGGAGGCGTCGTTCTGGATGTGTCGGATGATGTCCTCTGCTTTTTGGATTCCAAACACGTTCTTGTCGATGAGAAAGAGGAGAATGTTCCCTGATCCGTCCTCTTCGTATTGCTCGCGTGAGCTTCCTGATTCGATCCATGTCTGTTGGAGATGAGGGCCAAGATCGTCCCATGTGAAGGTGCGGAGTGTCGTCTGTCTGGTGCACGCTGGAAACGGAATAAGAGACTGTGGAGCGTAGAGTGACAGTGAATAGAAGGGCGATGTGTTTTTGTACTGGTTGACGACGCGGTGAACGAGAGATCGGAAGATTGAACGAAGAATTTCGGGTTGAGTTGTGAAAAAGGCTGTATTGATGACTGTGGCAAGCACAACGTTACTATAGTATAATTTGTTGACCAAAACATCGTTAAACGAGGTTGGTGGAAATGGAGGGACGATCCGCACGTAGCATAGAGCATTTGAAAATGACGTCATGACATTGATGAGAGTGTGGAGAAGAGCACCATTTTGAGCCGTGAAAAGTGTGTCTCGGAATCGTTGCACGGAAAGGGCAGAGTGTATGTGTACTACCATAAACCAAAAGCGAGGAAGATCGGACGATGCACATCTTTCCTCTTCGTCAATTGATGTTACAAATTCTGTCCCATCTCGCTTGGTGGGATTAAGCAAGAGAGTAGATTCCACCGGAGAAGATTGGGTATTCGGTGGTGGGAGGAGAATCGACAGAGTTTTGTGAAGTCGATTCGTGATGAATGAGAGGAAAGTTGCTTGTCGAGCAAGGGTCTTCTGTGCAGGGTAATCTTGCAGTGAGGAGTTAAAATGATATTTCCTCATTTGGAGGACAAGGAATGTGTCATGCTCCGATTGGAACTGTTCCAGATAGTTGACGAGCGATTGGATGAGGACGTTGAGGACAAATTCGGGATCAGCATCAACAACACGCAGAGACGATGATGTAATTTGAGATGACAGGGAGTCATAGTCTGATTGGTTTGGAATTTCGAGATGTTGGGAAAAAAGGGGGTCGCGATGATGTGGTGGATAGCAGGAAATATTATTATATGTTTCGTAATATGCAAACACATAATTGTACAGGAAATAATCATCGAAGAACAGTTGAGTGAATAGATTTGTGAAGTCGGTGACAGGGAAGAGGCGAATGAAACGACACCAGAATCGCAGTTGTGACGTTGGTGACTGAATTAGTTTTGGATCTTGTGGAATGATTTCATGGTAGTATGAAAATTGATGTTCAAAGGGCTGTCGCTGCATCATATGATGCTCAAGTGTGCTTGTTAAGATAAGCATTGATTCGCGGGTGAGTTGTGGAAGTGTAGAGCGATGATGTGATGGGCGGCTCTGTTGATTGCTTAATAAGAGCTCTTCAGTAATTATACGTCGCACAACCTCTCCACCATTCTCCACCAAGAGGAGGAGACTTTGGAGGAGGATTGAGACGATTGACTTTCGTCGAAGAAGTGACTGGGAAAAGGCTTTTTCCAAATCTTCGAGAGATTGTTGAACTTTAATAAGATATTCTGTTGGAAGGAGGGAAAAGAGAGCAAATAATGATTCCGTTGGGTTGTCTCTCTTGTGAGCATCTGTACGGTCCCATACTGACTCAAAAAACCACAGAAAAGGAAAAGCTGATCCATTTGTGAAGGTTGGGTAGAATTCCGGTTGTGGAGGGGCTGTTACCGTTGGAATTGGCACAGAAAATAGAGTTTGACATTCGATCTCTTTTTCAGTAATTAATTGCAGAAGATTGTCAGAAGAGCATGTACAGTCTGATAAGGCATCGAGAAGGGCCAATAATACTCCAACCTTTCCCTGGAAAAATCGATCCTTAAAGAATGATGAGAGCATTAAAATATACCTCTGAAATTGATTCGAGAACTGGTTTTTGGGCCATCTTCACGAAATCAATCAGTCTATGAACATCCCAAAGTGTTGAAAGTTGGAATATTTGGCAATTTATGCAATCCGTTATTAGGAGGACGGTTTGTCGAATGAAGGAAACGAGCGCTGTCCTCACAGATTGATCCACAGGCTTCTGATTTGATCCCAGTGATCCCAGTCGGATCTGATCCCACTAAATACCTACAATACCATTTCGTTTCTTTCATTTCAAAAAAGTCTTCTTATATATGATATTTGAATGGAAAAAAAAGTAAAAAGGAAAATGGTCACTTCATAGATCATGAAAATGCAAACTTTGGGTGCTGCTGTTCAGTTTGTTCTACAACAATAATTATAAAAACAAGTCGATAATGCGTTATTATGTCTTCTTTGATGGTTTTTTCTCACTGACAAAAGTCAATGAAGGGAATACATCGAAAAAAGAAGTGTTGGTGATTGTGATCGTGCGTGTTTTTGGGAAATAAGAGCTGTCTGAAATATTGAAGAGCATTATGTGAAAACAAGAAGTGAATTGAACATGATTAATGAAGTGATAATGAGAAAATCTCAAAGGAAAAGAGTTGAAATATGATCTCAGTACAAATTTAGGCACTGACATCAATTGATCCCAGTTTTACCTATTTTGATGGGACTACTCAGATGCCTGCACATTGGTGTAATTGCTCAACAGATCCAAGAAATATTCCCTGAGGTTGTGAATGATTCCAATCCAGATTGTCTTCAAGTTGATTATGCTGAACTCTCTTGCTTTTGTGTGAAAGCCATTCAGGAACTGAGTAGCATTCTCGGACAACAACAGACACTCATCAATGAACTGATACAAAAATATAACTCACTAATTAATACTCCAACATGAGATCAACCAGAAATTCATAATACTCCTTGATTATTTTTCCATTGATTGTCTCACTAGTATCCATCTCGATTGGTTCACCAGAACTGTCTTTGAACCAGATCTTCACAATTGATTGTCGAGTGCTTAGTTCCCACTTCTTTCGCTTCGCAATCTGTTCATTACAGAAAGCAACAAATGAATCATTGAATGCATCAGTCTGGATCCAATCACCGTGGATTGTGATGTGCTGAGGAATGTCTTTTGAGATGATAGTTGAGTTACCATTAATCTCTTCCCTCACATGGATGAGTTTGCAGTCAAGAAAGTGAACATATTTTTGGTTTCGAGAATTGGTAAAATCAGGAGGTAGTTGAGCAGTATGAGAATTCTGAATTGAGAAATATCGCTTCACCATCTTTGTTTTCTTCAAAAATAAAATATCATATTTGTTCTGTTCAATATCCTCTCTTCACTTCTTCATATGCTTCCTGGAGTCGACGATCAATGACATATCGCACTCGTGGTTGTCCATTCTCAATCCAAAACAACCAGTATGTAGCCTGATGCAATGCCAAAATGGGTGGAGGAGGACCTTCTGGAGTTGAGGTGAAATATGGATCGAGTTCTCCCTGATTGATTGGTGATCCTCTGTAGACGATATTCACTGATTCTGCTGTTGAGATACCTTCTTCACCACCAGCGATTTCACTTCGATCTGTTGGAACCATGAATGTGAATGAAGTTGCATCTGTTACTGGTTTTGTTCTCTTGATATCCTTTCCTCTATAGTCAAACACTCGAGTTGAACAAATGGAATTCTCAAACTCTTCTGTTGCAGAACAACCAATGAAATCACCATTCACCATCATCATTTGATAGAACTCTGGTGAGATGGTTGACATCGGGAAATTGGGATAGTTGGATCCAAGCATTTCGAAAAGACCAACATAGTGAGGATTTCTGAAGACTGTACATTCGTTTGGTCGTTCTGGGAATAAACACATAAGATTCATGAGATTGTTGAGTTTGATACTGATGTTTGATCGAACTCCCATTGCTGTTGCTTTTGATTGAAATGATTGTGTGTCAATTCTTTCTGCTTTCAGAACATAAAGAGTCTTCGAATATGTGTTGAAGAGTGATTGTTTTGTTGCATCAGTGATTTGATATCCGTAACAAATTGTTGAGACTATATCAACTGATGAAGAAAGAACAGTGCAAGTGTATTCAACGGCGACAACCTCTGCGACTCTACTGGCATTTGGAGTATAACTCCATTTCTTGGTAGCTTTCAGTACAGGATTTCCTATCTGTGTAAATTCTTGTGTTACGGGAGAAAAGTCACCCTCAGACATCAAGAACATGTTGGATTGATCCGAAAGAGTAGTTAAGTCTGTATCTAGATACAATTCACGACCACCTTCGGAAGATTTTCGAATGACAGTTGAAGTTCGAATGGGACAATACACAAGTGAATCAGTTGTCAAGTGAAATCTCAAACGTAAATTACCAAAGATTGAATTCGGATACTGATCAAATGTACTCAATGGAAGTAGATTCACAAATGGAATCACTAAAGGAATTGTCGCAGTGAATTCTTTTTTGCTTCTGTTGACTGGGACATAATAGAATCCACACACACTCTGATCCATTCTCTGAACATTTTCCCAAAGACTGTAGCAGTGCTTCATATTGTTTTTCTCTTCGTACGACTTGAATGTGTGATACAGAAATGATTCGTGAACATGATTATTCTGAAGTGAATTGTCAATAATGTTTCCAAGACTGTCAACGAGTCTCATATCTCGAATTGCATCTGAGGATGATTTGCAGGCATCTGAGTAGTCCCATCAAAATAGGTAAAACTGGGATCAATTGATGTCAGTGCCTAAATTTGTACTGAGATCATATTTCAACTCTTTTCCTTTGAGATTTTCTCATTATCACTTCATTAATCATGTTCAATTCACTTCTTGTTTTCACATAATGCTCTTCAATATTTCAGACAGCTCTTATTTCCCAAAAACACGCACGATCACAATCACCAACACTTCTTTTTTCGATGTATTCCCTTCATTGACTTTTGTCAGTGAGAAAAAACCATCAAAGAAGACATAATAACGCATTATCGACTTGTTTTTATAATTATTGTTGTAGAACAAACTGAACAGCAGCACCCAAAGTTTGCATTTTCATGATCTATGAAGTGACCATTTTCCTTTTTACTTTTTTTTCCATTCAAATATCATATATAAGAAGACTTTTTTGAAATGAAAGAAACGAAATGGTATTGTAGGTATTTAGTGGGATCAGATCCGACTGGGATCACTGGGATCAAATCAGAAGCCTGATGATTTGTATCCGACGAATATTCCGGATAGTCCGACGTAATCTCCCGTTTCACCAATCTGAAATGAATACGGAAAGGTCATCGTGAGATCGATACGCAAATGACTCTTCGCAAACTCAGTCACATCATGACCATCATAGCACAATGGAACTTCAATCTCGTCTCCAATTCTGCATGGCATGGGAGGATTTGTTGGATGCACTTCTTGGATTGAGTAGATGTGAGGTTCTGAATCCCATTGTTTTGGCAAGTATGATTGCACTTCGATTTGCTCAATTAATGTCGATGTTGGTTTTGATTGATTAGATCTGAAACTTCTCATTTATAGAAAAATAAAAAATACAATATCATTATTTTCTTTTAATGTTTTCAATTTGGAATAATTCCTAAATCTTTATGTAATGCTTTCAATGTGTGATTAGGATAGTACTCAACTTTTGGTTCACCATTGCTGTATCGTAATACCCACCACGTTGTTGCAGTTGTTGCTAAAATAGGCGCTGGAGGATGTGTAAATGTTGTCATCATACCATCTCTTTCAGGAATTTTTTGACTTGGATCAAGAACATTATAGTACGTGTCAATCACTCCTTGATAAATTGGCAGAGATCTCAAAGTGACTGGAACATTCTGACCTCTGGAACTGATCGAATCATTACAGTTTGTTGGGCAACCACTTCTCTGGGTTGAGAAGCATAAAAGAAAATCAGAATTGTCATGAATTGGTCGTACTCTTGTCATTGTCTCATTGGGATAATTCTGATCACCAGTGAGTTTCTCTTCAACGAGAGAATCTGTAAGTGATCGCTCCAAATCATCTGGAACAGCTAGATAGGAATCGAGATTGAGAGTTGATTATGCGAACTGATAGAAACGAGCTCCAATAGTTGTTGTCGGTTGTTCTGGATAGTATTTGTTGAGTAGATTCACTTGGTTATTCTTCTGCATTGGATTGTGGAAACATGTGACTTCATTCTCGTAGTGACGGAATAGAAGCATGATATCCTTGGCATTAACGAGAACCATTTGCTGAGTACAATCAATTCCTGTTGCTGTTGGTGTTTTCTGAAATGGATAGAATGATATCTTCTCTGCCGGAATTGTTCCAGGACGATCCTGATACATCTTCTTCAGATTCTCTTTCGCAATTTCTTTCATTTTGTATCCAGCACTCATGCAATACACGTCATCAATGCGACAATCCATAATGTTGAGAGAACTGTATTGTTCATCAGGGGAAGGTTCCGTGGTAATACCAGTCGGATGTGTATATACACAATCTTGTTTTACTGCCATGATCTTAAATGATTGACCGATTTGAACGAAGTTCTTTGTACAATGGGGGACGAGATATGGAAGGAAGGTTGGACGATCACGATTACAATAGACAATTGAACTTCGGATGGGTGGTAACTGTGTTGTGTGGTCACTGATCAATTTCGAGAGTGTATTTTTCAAAGTCAGTTCAGGATTTACAGGACAACAAACAAACGCATCCTCATTCATGTGCACACTCAATTTCAAATCACCAAAGAGACATCGAGGATAGTCAGTCATTCCAGAGAATATGAGAAGATCTTCAAGATTAATAGACACACGAATTGGCACATCGCTAGTGTCTTGAAACACTCCTGTTCCAGATGTTGTTGTGAAGTCTGATAATGGATTATAAACACCAGCGACTGATTCGTCATGATTCCAGGCATTTTGCCAAGGTGTGTGACAATGTTTTCGATTCTCTAATTGACTCTTTGGTTTTATCATGTTGTATATGTGAGACTCCATTGAGACATCATTGTTTGTTGTGCTGATGATTCTCTGATTGTTGTGAAGTACAGTATGGTCACGAAAGATTGATGCCGAATGTTTGAGTCCAACGAATATGAATATCCTCTCATTCATGTACGAGCCAATTTTACCTGCAGTTTGTTTCCAGTTGTTGACTTTCAGAGTTGCTGTCATCGTGAACGAAATGAAGGAATCATCGATTTGACAGATGTCCTGATTACCAGTCAGTGGGATGATTATTTCTTGTCCTTTGTAGAATCGTGAATTCTCTGATGGTTTCAATTCGTGAATAGAAGTACTGTGTGCTCCATCATTCAGAAGGTAATTAATGTGATGTTCGGACATGAGTTGTTGCTGAATTTGACCAATGTCATCTCGGGTATACTTGATTGATCCAGTTGTATTTCCAGTCAATGATGATGCTCCTGTTCTTTTGTTTGTCAGATGTGTTATATGCGAGTTCATTGTATCAAAAATAAAAAATTGCATTTATGCTTTAACTCTAGTTACTTTTTCTTTTTTAGTTTCTTCACCTTAACCTTCGGCTTCAGCTTTTCTTCAAGTCTCAGTATTTCTCCTCTTAGTTTATTCGCAACTGCTGTGTTTCCTTCATTCATTGCTTGCTCATATTGTGCCATCTTTTCTGCATGGAGTTGCTGATCCGATTTCACATCTGGAATCATCTCTATTCCTGTCTGTGCTACCTTCGAAATCAGTGGTCCAACAAAGGGGATGAGATTCAGAAATGGAGCTCCCACTCTGAGTATGTTTTTGCCAACTGCTGCTAATTTTGATAACCAACCAGGAGCCATTTTAGGAAAATAAAAATATCTGATTACTAGTGAATGTTTATCCTTTGAATTGAATTTTGGAATTTGACGAGAGTGGCATATCATCATTGGAGTATCGTCCATTTCGTGGAGGTTCGTACTCAATCATCTGCGGTTTTTGTTGACGATTGATCGCCTTATTTTGCTGATAAACGTCCATCATTCCACCTAATCCATTGAGTATTCCTCCTGCTGTTTGACCGAATTTACAGTTCGTTTGAGAGAGCAATCCACCACCGACTTGAAGCAATGTTGGAGCTAGAGGTTTGATGAATTGAAAGAATTGCTTGCCGATATTTTTGAGTTTGTTGAAACTTCCTGGAGCCATTTATGCAATTTTGAGAAATTGTGTTGAAGAGACGAAGTCTATTTAAGTAAAAATAAAAAATACAATTCATTTATAATTTTAACGAGGAAATAATCTCAGAAGAGATTTCTGCCCTAACGGGGTATTGCTTTCGTCAGAGAAATGCCATAATTGAGAATAGTGTTGTATGCTTCGTTGTAGGCAATGCTCATGTCTTTTCAACCAACGAGGATCTTGAAAATGGTTCTAAACACTGGGAGTTTATTCAGACATAAGCACTTATCAGACAGGTCATCCAATTCAATCACCACATCATTAATCCCAGTGAGTGTCGCAATCAGCGCACATAAATCACTTTGGTTGGTGATCAGTTTCTTCGATGGTTCAATGAGATTATTCAGTAGTTTCTTTTCACAAGCAAATGCATTCTTGTAGACGAGCAGGAGCTGATCTTTGAATGCTGAAATGTTAGAAGTATATTCTCTTAGTGGAATAGAACGACTCTGAATGGGGGCTGATGGATATGTCTCCAATGGTGGATCATAAGCACCTCGGTCATTGTCCATCTCCACATTTGCACTTTGCTCACCATTCAACCTTCCAGAATTCGAACCTTTATTATCGATGATGACATTGTTGGTGATTGATGTTGGTACTGAAGAAGAACTTGTGTGTTTTGTAAATTGACAACTTAGAATTGGTTGCATCACTTTCTATAAAAATAAAAAATATATATTAATGTTTTTAAATTCACATTTCTGCTCGATCTATTTCTCCCATTCCAGAACTGTCCAACTGAGCGAATCGATAATACCCAGGCATTTCAGATTGGTATCCACTGATATCATCATCTGTGACTGTTTTGAATGCTTTGGCTTTCAGTTTATTAACTTCTGTTGGTATGTGAGTTGAATAGCGAGTACAGTATTCCGATAAATACGTTGTATCTTGAGTAATCATTTGGAGAAACACTGGATAAATCTGATCTTTGAAGGCTTTCTTTTGTTTCATACTGGGATTGTAGTCCTGAACATGATCATGAAGCCATTGATCCCACATCAGTGATGCAATCTGTGATTGAATTGAATTGAACACCATATTGTCTAACACATTCTAGCTGGGATCAGCTGGATTGCTTCGATTTGCACGAGTTATTCCCAATGTGTCTGTCATGTGTTCACCAACAGCTCTCTTCATTCTTGCATATGGTTGTTGAGATCGTTTAGTCTTCATCTCTTCATAGCTGATGTCTCGATAATTAGTTGGCAAATCGTATGTTCCATTCTTGAGGAAATTCCGATGGACAGCTTTGATTCTCCTTCCATTCTCTTGATTGAATGATGTGTATGGTTTCTGTCTTCGCATGTCTGGTGTTAGATTCATGGCGGAGTATGTCTCTTTGACTGGTCTACTGTTGTATGGAGTTCGCATGGCACCATTGACTGCAATCAGATCTCCAGTATCATTATCGTAGACCATCACATCAGGAACTTGTCCATATTGTTCTACTTTCGCAGTCCAATTTCGTCCAGTTCTCGTAATATACTCACGAGCTGATGGAAGACTACACAGAGCATCATTGCGTCTGGTTTGAATATCATCGTCGGCATAGATTCGTTTCAATGCTGCTTGAGTCTCTGCTGCGTATCTCATTCTTGGTTTCTTCGCTTGTGCTTTTCTTTGTGGTTGAACGTACACTATCTTTTGTGACATTGTGTGTTTTCATACAAAATAAAAAAACCAAAAGTATATTTTAATTAGAGTTAAATCATAAATGAACAAATCATCGATGTCTCTAACAGCATACGTGAATGCAAAACTGAGTGAAGCATCAAATAGGAATGTTTCTCATGAAGTTCAATCACAGATTCATCCAGACTTGAATTTCAATCGCAATAGTGTCAATGTCCTCGTTGGAAACAGAGGAAGTGGCAAGACATTCAATGCTCTTCGAGAGGTTGCCAAACTCCAAAATGTTCAGGTTAGGAATGAACTATTTCACCTCTTTGTCTTCGTCACTGATAAGAACATTGATCCGACATTCGACAAATTCAAACCAATATTGAACGTTCCTTTTGTGAAAGTCAAATATGATGATGCACTTCCATTTCTGTTGGAACTCTCAGAATCAAAAGCTGCGTATGAAGAAATTATTGACAATCAATGGCAGAACAAAATCACTGATGAATGCCGAGAAGATCTCTTTGATGCACTTTACATTGATGACTTCTCAGTTAAGAATCTCCAAACAATAATCCTCCTTGATGACTGTCGAAGAATCCTTGGGGAACGTAGAGCATCTAAAAATAGAATGACCATGATGGATTTATTATTAGAGAATCGACAACCGAAATTCACATTCTTTCTGACGATGCATGAGCTGTTCAGTTTGTCAGCAGATATGAAGTCAAACATTGATTCGATGTGGATCTTTGGAGGCTTCAACAAAGAACGAATCAGTAGAGTCTATCCTCAGTTGAACTCACCAATTGATATTCAACACTTCTGGAATATCTATCAACGGAAACAAAAGTGTGAAGCAATTATACTTCGATACAACACAGATGGAGTTGCACTGAATGAGATCAACAAAGATGGATTAATCAGAAGGGTCCGTTTGTTCTTGGATGAGGTTTCCAATTGAGTCAGTCAGCGCTCGAATTGATTCTTCAATGTCAGATAATCTTTGGTCAATCGATAGTGAATTAGGAGAAGTGGAAGTATCATTGTATCGTTTCCTCAGTGCAATCTCACCTCTTATTTTTGTTATTCGATATCCATCAATTTGAATCATCCTATTCAGTTTCTGTGTTGTGTACTCATTCAGTTCTTTTCTATTCTTCTCCAAGTATCTCTGAAAGTCGTGGATGTTTGTGAACTCTTTCTGTTCAGGATCAAATGGTTCTAATATTTTCAGTGATGTCATTTAAGTGAAATAAAAATATCTGAAACATTTTTGAAAACGAACAAAGTTCTCAGATCGAAGATCGCACTACGCCAAATTGAAGCGAACGAAGTTCTGAGGTCAGAGAAGACCGAATTCCGCAATGAATTCTGGAGTTAAATCATCAATAGAGTCTGCATGGAACTTTGTGTATTGGATTGGAACGTAGACAACTTTTGACAGACACGTCAGTCCATTCAGTAGAGTAGCAACCACATTCCCGTGCTTGTATTCAATGAATTTCCCCACGAATTGAAACTGTCTTCGCTTCTTCTGAAATTTGGCAACAGTCTTGTCCAAATCAAGGTGAATCAACAGAATGTTTCCTGGTTTGTATTTCCATAACATCTGTGATGTCTGTTGTCTTAGGATGTTCTTCAATTGCTCTTCACAACTGGAGATGTACAGTGCTTCAATTTCACGATTATTTTGAGCTTGCTCTGGTGTGAATTTGTTCCAGTACGCTCGATGTGGAGTCATGTTGTAGTATTCCACCATCTGATTCATCAAGGAATGATTTGCCATTTGTGTCGCATTGTCTTGGAATCCATCTCTGATTGTTCTGATCACTCGATCGACTATTCGATTATGATTAGTGAATGGTGAGCTTGTGAAATATGTACTGACATTCAGATCCTTGAAAAACTCTGATGCTTCTCTACTTGTCCATGCTGCTTCACCATCTCCTCGAATGTTGTTGACATGAACTCCACGATGATTTATCAGATCATTGATTGCAGTCTTGACTTTGCTCCATGATTTATCCAGAACAGGAATGACAACCAGGTATTTAGTGTTCATGTTGATTGCGAAGAGGTATATCTGAAGTACTGTTTTCGACGTTGGTGATTGGATAAAAACGAGATCAATTTCCCATGATCCATTCTTGGGAGAAAAGTATGGTCGATCACAATTCTGTGGAACCTTTCTGTCTGATGTCTTCTGTGGATCACCTGTTATTGCTTTCGACATGAACTGCATCTTTGATCGAAATGGATACACGATTTTCTCTGTTGTTTTAGGAATCATTGGTGGATCAATTCTCATTCTGTCACTTCCTTTTTCTCTTTGGATTTTCCTCGGATGCGCTACACTCCATCTGTGATCATATTCCTCATACCAATCCTGAAATGATCTTCCTCCGAATGGTATTTGTTTTGTGTGAGTCAGAATGAAGTCAATATCATCGTTCGCAATAGTTCTGTTTATCGAGGCTCGAACAAATGTGTCTCTGTTCATCTTATTTGCATCCAGAATGTGTGAGGTAATAAAGTGTTCCATTTGCTTTAGATTATTCATTTTTGAGTTCTCAGCTTTAATCTGTTCATCTTCTGAATCATTTCTCTGTTGATGATCAAACAATCCTTTCATATGTGCCAACTTATTGAGCACTTGCTGTGTCGTCGGTTCATTCTGTCTGATCTCCCTCACTGGGTGGTTGAACACGGTTGGTGTGAAGATGGGATTCCTCTCAATTGGATCCTGCATCTGTGAAATTGGTATAATGTCATCATCATCATCATCATCATCATCATCATCATCATCATCATCATCATCATCATCATCATCATCATCATCATCATCATCATCATCATCATCATCATCATCATCATCATCATCATCATCATCATCATCATCATCATCATCATCATCATCATCATCATCATCATCATCATCATCATCATCATCATCATCATCATCATCATCATCATCATCATCATCATCATCATCATCATCATCATCATCATCCATCATCATCATCATCATCATCATCATCATCATCATCATCATCATCATCATCATCATCATCATCATCATCATCATCATCATCATCATCATCATCATCATCATCATCATCATCATCATCATCATCATCATCATCATCATCATCATCATCATCATCATCATCATCATCATCATCATCATCATC
>JARBJD010000336.1:0-77530 GCA_033064195.1 Blattamonas nauphoetae
GCTCTACGTTCACCTAGGATTCGACGACAGTCATCCAAGAGGATAATCGTTTGGAGATTCTTCACTGAGAAATCGTCAATGTAAAGTGAGTCAAAGAGATCTTCTCGGCATTCATCAGTGATTCTCTCTTGCCATTGATTGTCTATGATCTCTTCATAAGCAGCTTTTGATTCAGAGAGTTCCAACAGAAATGGAAGTGCATCATCATATTTGACTTTCACAAAAGGAACGTTCAATATTGGTTTGAATTTGTCGAAGGTTGGATCAATATTCTTATCAGTGACGAAGACAAAGAGGTGAAACAGTTCATTTCTGACCTGAACATTTTGGAGTTTGGCAACTTCTCGAAGAGCATTAAATGTTTTTCCACTTCCTCTGTTTCCAACGAGGACATTCACACTATTGCGATTGAAATTCAGATCTGGATGTATTTGTGATTGCACTTCATGAGAAACATTCCGATTTGATGCTTCACTCAATTTAGCATTCACATATGCTGTGAATGATTGATTCGATTTGTTCATTTGTGATTTAACTCTAATTAAAATATACTTTTGGTTTTTTTATTTTGTATGAAAACACTCAATGTCACAAAAGATAGTGTACGTTCAACCACAAAGAAAAGCACAAGCGAAGAAACCAAAAATGAGATACGGACCGGAGACTCAAGCAGCATTGAAACGAATCTATGCCGACGATGATATTCAAACCAGACGCAATGATGCTCTGTGTAGTCTTCCATCAGCTCGTGAGTATATTGCGAGAACTGGACGAAATTGGACTGCGAAAGTAGAACAATATGGACAAGTTCCTGATGTGATGGTCTACGATAATGATACTGGAGATCTGATTGCAGTCAATGGTGCCATGTTATCTCCATACAATAGTAGACCAGTCAAAGAGACATACTACGCCATGAATCCAACTCCAGATATGCGAAGACAGAAACCATACACATCATTCAATCAAGAGAATGGAAGGAGAATCAAAGCTGTACATCGGAATTTCCTCAAAAATGGAACATACGATTTGCCAACCAATTATCGAGACATCAGTTGTGCAGAGATGAAGACTAAACGATCTCAACAACCATATGCAATAATGAAGAGAGCTGTTGGTGAACACATGACAGACACATTGGGAATAACTCGTGCAAATCGAAGTAATCCAGCTGATCCCAGCAAGAATGTGTTAGACAATATGGTGTTCAATTCAATTCAATCACAGATTGCATCACTGATGTGGGATCAATGGCTTCATGATCATGTTCAGGACTACAATCCCAGTATGAAACAAAAGAAAGCCTTCAAGGATCAGATTTATCCAGTGTTTCTCCAAATGATCACTCAAGATACAACGTATTTATCGGAATACTGTACTCGCTATTCACATCATATCTCAACACAATTGAATCAACTGAAAGCTAAAGCATTCAAAACAGTCACAGATGATGATATCAGTGGATACCAAACTGAAATGCCTGGATATTATCGATTTGCACAGTTGGATAGTTCTGGAATGGGAGCTATAGATCGAGCAGAAATGTGAATTTAAAAACATTAATATATATTTTTTATTTTTATAGAAAGTGATGCAACCAATTCTAAGTTGTCAATTTACGAAACACACAAGTTCTTCTTCAGTACCAACATCAATCACCAACAACGTCATCATCGATAACAAAGGATCCAATTCCGGAAGGTTGAATAGTGAGCGAAGTGCTAATGTGGAGATGGAGAGTGAACGAGGTGCTTACGATCCACCACTGGAGACGTATCCATCAGCACCAATTCAGAGTCGTTCTATTCCACTGAGAGAGTACACGTCCAATATTTCAGCATTCAAAGATCAGTTATTGCTCGTGTACAA
Source organism: Blattamonas nauphoetae (assembly GCA_033064195.1). NCBI lineage: Eukaryota > Preaxostyla > Oxymonadida > Blattamonas > Blattamonas nauphoetae. The sequence continues at coordinate 1,870 of JARBJD010000336.1, forward strand.
GAATGCATTTGCCTGTGAAAAGAAACTATTGAATAACCTCATTGAACCATCAAAGAAACTGATCACAAACCAAAGTGATTTATGTGCACTGATTGCGACACTCACTGGGATTAATGATGTGGTGATTGAATTGGATGATCTGTCTGACAAGTGCTTATGTCTCAATAAACTCCCAGTGTTCAGAACAATATTCAAGATCCTTGTTGGTGGAAAAGACATGAGCATCGCCTACAATGAAGCATACAACACAATCCTCAATTATGGCATTTCTCTGACGAAAGCGATTCCCCGCTAAAATTATAAATGAATTGTATTTTTTATTTTTACTTAAATAGACTTCGTCTCTTCAACACAATTTCTCAAAATTGCATAAATGGCACCAGGAAGTTTCAACAAACTCAAAAATATCGGCAAGCAATTCTTTCAATTCATCAAACCGCTTGCTCCAACATTGCTTCAAGTTGGTGGTGGAATGCTCTCACAAACGAACAGTAAATTTGGACAAACAGCAGGTGGAATACTCAATGGATTAGGAGGAATGATGGACGTTTATCAGCAAAATAAGGCGATCAATCGTCAACAAAAACCGCAGATGATCGAGTACGAACCTCCACGAAATGGACGATTCTCAAACGATGATATGCCACTCTCTTCCAATTCCAAAATTCAATTCAAAGGATAATCATTCACTAGTATTCGAATATTTTTATTTTTATTAAAATGGCACCAGGTTGGTTATCAAAATTAGCAGCAGTTGGCAAAAACATACTCAGAGTTGGAGCTCCATTTCTGAACCTAATTCCCTTCGTTGGACCACTTATTTCTAAGGTAGCGCAGACAGGAATTGAAATGATACCAGATGTGAAATCGGATCAGCAAATCCACGCAGAAAAGATGGCACAATATGAACAAGCAATGAATGAAGGAAACACAGCAGTTGCGAATAAACTCAGAGGAGAAATACTGAGACTAGAAGAAAAGCTGAAACCGAAAGCGAAGAAACCAAAAAAGAAAAAGTAACTAGAGTTAAAGCATATATGTAATTTTTTATTTTTGTTAAAATGAACTCGCATATAACACATCTGACAAACAAAAGAACTGGAGCATCATCATTGACTGGAAATACCACTGGAAGGATAGAATACACGAGAGATGACATGGGTCAAATTCAACAACAACTTCAGTCTGAGCATCACATAAATTACCTCATGAATGATGGAGCTCACAGTACTTCTATTCAAGAATTGAAACCATCAGAGAATGCACGATTCTACACAGGACAAGAGATAATCATTCCGTTGACTGGTAATCAAGACATTTGTCAAATTGATGATTCCTTCATTACGTTCACCATGACTGCGACTCTGAAAGTTAAAAATTGGCAAACAACAGCTGGCAAGGTTGGATCGTACATGAATGAGAGAATCTTCATCTTCGTTGGACTCAAGCATTCTGCATCAATCTTTCGTGACCTTACTGTTCTTCACAACAATCAGAGAATCATCAGCACAACAAACAATGATGTCTCAATGGAATCACACATTTACAATATGATCAAACCGAAGAGTCAATTGGAGAATCGAAAACATTGTCACACACCTTGGCAGAATGCTTGGAATCATGATGAATCGGTTGCTGGAGTTTATATTCCACTTTCGGATTTCACAACGACGTCTGGAACAGGAGTGTTTCAAGACACAATCGATGTACCAATTCGTGTGTCAATCAATCTGGAAGATCTTCTCATTTTCTCTGGAATGACTGACTATCCAAGATGTCTCTTTGGAGATCTGAAATTGAGTGTTCACATGAACGAAGATGCGTTTGTTTGTTGTTCTGTTAATCCTGAACTCACTTTGAAAGATACACTATCATCACTCGTAACTGGAACAGCAGCAGCACCAACGATTAAAGCAGCAATTCTCAATTGCATTCAACATCGTCCATATTTCTTAAATAATCTTGTCACCTCATGCACAAAGAACTTTGTTCAAATTGGTCAATCATTTCTGCAACCAACAGTTACCAAAGACATTGTTTGTTCAACAGCCAATGTCGTGACAACGGAACCTGAATTTGTGGATCAGTACATCTCATTGAACGTCACAAACTATCGAATTGATGATGTATATTGCATGAGCGTTGGATACAAAATGAAAGATGGTGCGAAAGAGAATCTGAAGCAGATGTACACTAATCGTCCTGGAACAATTCCAGCTGAGAAGATCTCATTCTATCCATTTCAGAAGACACCAACGGCAACAGGAATTGATTGTACTCAGCAAATGGTTGTTGTGAATGCAAAGGATATTATGCTCCTCTTTCGTCATTACGACAATGAAGTCACTTGCTTCCACAATCCAATGCAGAAGAACATCCAAGTGACTATGCAAAACAGGTATTATCCAGAACAACCAACGACAACAATTGGAGCTCGCTTCTATCAGTTTGCATTATCGACTCTCAATCTCGATTCGTACCTTGCTGTTCCAGATGATTTGGAGCGATCACTGACGGATTCTCTTGTGGAAGAAAAACTCACTGGTGACGGAACATATCCCAATGAAACAATGACAAGAGTTCGTCCAGTTCATGACAACACTGACTTCCTTCTCTGCTTTCCTACTCAGAGAAGTGGATGTCCAACGAACTGCAATGATTCCATCAGTTCAAGAGGAAATACTGCTGTCACTTTAAGATCACATCCAATCTATCAAGGCAATCTCGACACATACTACAATGTTTACAATCCAAGTCAAAGTGGTGGTGATATGACAACATTTACTCATCCTCCAGCACCAATATTAGCCACAACTGCAACAACGTGGTGGGTATTACGATACAGCAATGGCGAACCAAAAGTTGAGTACTATCCGAATCACACATTGAAAGCGTTGCACAAAGATTTAGGAATTATTCCAAATTGAAAACATTAAAAGAAAATAATGATATTGTATTTTTTATTTTTCTATAAATGAGAAGTTTCAGATCTAATCAATCCAAACCAACATCGACATGAATTGAACAAATTGAAGTGCAATCATATCTGCCAAAACAGTGGGATTCAGAACCACACATTTATTCCATCCAAGAAGTACATCCAACCAATCCTCCCATGCCATGTAGAATTGGAGATGAGATTGAAGTTCCACTGTGCTATGACGGTCATGATGTTACTGAGTTTGCGAAGAGTCATTTGCGTATCGATCTAACAGTTACTGTTCCTTTTTACCAGCCATTCGATGGAGCTAAATTTGGGATGATTGGACAATATGGAATGTTCTACGGATATAAATCATCATCAGATGCAATTCGAGACATGAGACTCGTCGACAGTAAAGGAAACATCATTGACAATTCACTACAGAATAATCATGTTCACGAATCATTTCTGTATCACACTTTCAAGTCTTTTGAAGAGAAAAACAACATGAAACAGTGCTACAGTCTTTTTGAAACTGTCCAGAGAATGGATCCAAGCGTGTGTGGATTCTATTTTGTTCCAACACTCAATGGAAACAAAGCACCTTTCACCGCGACAATTCCACTGGTTATTCCATTTGTGAACCTCCTCCCATTGAGTACCTTTGATCAGTATCCTAATTCCATCTTTGGCAATTTACGTTTGAGATTTCACTTGACAACAGATTCACTTGTGTATTGTCCCGTTCGAGTTTCAACTGTTGTTAGAAAACCACTTGAGGTGGTCAGAGATCTATTTCCAGACAAAAATATTACTACTTTAGTTGATCAAGATGGAATGCATCAACTGGGTGAGAATGAATACTCCACTCTGACACAAGAATTTACCCAAATTGGAAATCCAGTGATTCAATACGATCAAACTGCTCATCATACAGCCACAACTGTTAATGAGGTTAGAACGAAGGTATCCACTTCAACTGTCTGGTCTTCATCAGTGGATAAAGTCACATCAGTTTGCTACGGATATCAAATCACTGATGCAACGAAACAATCCCTCTTCAACACATATTCCAAAACTGTTTATGTCCTGAAAGCAGAAAGAATTGACACACAGTCATTTCAATCACAAGCGACTGCAATGGGAGTGAGATCAAACATCAGCATCAAACTCAACAATCTTATGAATCTAATGTGCTTATTCCCTGAAAGACCAAACGAATGCACAGTCTTCAGAAATCCTCACTACGTTGGTCAATTCGAAATGCTTGGATCCAACTTTCCCAATTTCCCAATGTCAACGATATCACCTGAGTTCTTTCAAATGATGATGGTGAATGGTGACTTCATTGGTTGTTCCGCAACGGAAGAGTTTGAAAATTCAATTTGCATGTCACGTATTGCTAGCCACAATGGAGGGTCGTTTAAGAGAACTAGAGCAGTAACGGATGCAACTTCATTCACATTCATGGTTCCAACAGATCGAAGTGAAATCGCTGGTGGTGAAGAAGGTATCTCAACAGCAGAATCAGTGAATATCGTCTACAGAGGATCACCAATCAATCAGGGAGAACTTGATCCATATTTCACATCAACTCCAGAAGGTCCTCCTCCACCCATTTTGGCATTTCATCAAGCTACATACTGGCTGTTCTGGATTGAAAATGGACAACCACGAGTGCGATATGTCATTGATCGTCGACTCCAAGAAGCATATGAAGAAGTGAAGAGAGGGTATTGAATAGAACAACTATGATATTTTATTTTTGTAGAAAACAAGAATGGTCAAGCGTTACTTCTCAATTCAGAATTCTCACACTGCTCAACTCCCTCCTGATTTTACCAATTCCAGAAATCAAAAATATGTTCACTTCCTCGACTGTAAACTCATCCACGTGAGAGAAGAAATAAATGGTAACTCAACTGTCATTTCAAAAGATATTCCTCAACACATCACAATCCACGGTGATTGGATCCAGACAGACGCACACAATGATTCATTTATTGCTTTCTGTAACGAACAGATTGCGAAGCGAAAGAAGTGGGAATTAAGTACTCGACAGTCAATAGTGAAGATCTGGTTCAAAGACAGTTCTGGTGAACCAATCGAGATGGATACTAGTGAGACAATCAATGGAAAAATAATCAGAGAGTACTATGAATTTCTGGTTGATCTCATGTTGGAGTATTAATGCTTCGCATTTCTAGTATGACTACGTCATGGTATTAGTCAGTGAATTATATTTTTGAATGAGTTCATTTATGAGTGTCTGTTGTTGTCCGACAATGCTACTCAGTTCCTGTATGGCTTTGATACAGAAGCAAGAGAGTTCTGCATAATCAACTTGAAGACAGTCTGGATTCGAATCATTCACGACTTCAGGGAATATTTCTTGGATCTGTTGTGCAATTACACCAATGTGTTTCTTCTCTCTTTCCTTCTTCAAGCATTCACATTTCTCTTTACAGTTCTTCAAGTGTTCTTCATCTGTCTCATTTTCAATTTGCTTTGTCACTTTGTTGATCTTCGAGTCGAATGTGTTGAATTGGTAGCGAACGATTTCCACTTTATTCAGTTGCTCGAGAACATTGGGGTATGGTTCAATATTTCTTTTCACTCTTCTGACTGATAGCTGAGAAAAACTTCCTGTTGTGGATATTGAAATCACTCCTGAACCTGTGTCCTCATCGTAGTAATACAAAGCTGGTGAGTCACATGGAGACCACATAATAATACCATCACCATTGAACTGAATTCCTGAAGTTTCTGAAATCGATTGTGAAATTGAAATGCCAGACTTAAATGTTGAAGCTGGATATGTTCCAGGATACTTCGGAAGTGATCCTTCTGATATGTTCCACTTCGCTCCATTCACATTAATCAATCCTCCAATTGTTGGTGTCGTGATCGATCCATTTGTGCTCACCACTTTCTGTATTGAAGATATCGCCGTCTTGTGTGCTTCTGTTGTCTTCTGAAGTGAGTCAATCACTGCCGAATTCTCATTGGTTGTCGAGAGATTATGATCAATCATTTTCTCAATCATTTGTGAATTGTATTTTTGTCGATTCATTGTTATTTGCTCTTTCATTGAAATTAAAATTCTTGATTCTCTCATGAACATACGTCACCGGCACATTATTTCTGACATACTCAGAGACTAGCGAACAGTTCTCTTCCTTCATTGATTCAATTAATGCTTGTTCTGAACATACTCGACGTCTTTCCTTGTACATCGCAGTTGGATTCATTTAATACAAACTAAAAAATTCCGAATTAGATTTTCATTCGTTGTTTTCTCAGTTCTGGATTTTGAGCTGGAATCGAGGATCAATGGGTTCGATCACTCATTTCTCACAAGTGATAGTTTCGTTCTGATTCTTCGCGTTTCGGAATCTCCTGAAGTTGGAGATCATGATCGTATGCTTCGTTTTTTGAAGATTCCGGACTTTTACAGAGTTAATGAGCGATTCACAACCGGGTGCAGATCTTTGCACATTTATGTATTCTTCATCATTTCACTCTCACTTTCATCTTATTTCAGCTCTGTTCTAACTATTTTTGGTTGAATTGTTACTTGTTTCTCATTCGTTACCATCTCATTTTTGGTCTCACTTCCGTCTTCATTTTCTCGTTGTTTACTGTTTTTAACCACTTCATTCATGGTTCTTTCAACTAAACTTTTTCTCTGTAAGTTCACACTAATTCTCGTTTACTGAGTTTTCCGGACTTTTGCAGAGATCCGCCATTCAACGGCTCACTTCATATCTCGGTATTTTTCCGTAATCTTCATCATATCACGTACATTTTTGAATCATTTTTGTTCTTTTTAAGAGAGAAAAACCGGAACACAAGCGACATTTTCACTATTGGTGTCACATTTCACGTCATTTTCACGTTCGTCAATTTCCCTCTCAGTTTCATACTTGCCCGTTTCATTGTTGGTTGTTTCGCTTTCTTTTACTCTGTTTTTGTGAAAAAGTTGATGAAAAGTTGACTAAAATGATGTGCTAGTGAAGTGAGAACGGCCCACAAAATGGAAGTGAATTGAGCAAAATGAAGAGGAATGGTGAAGAGATCAAATGTGAAATGGGGAGAGAAAGTGATGAAATGAAAGGGACTACAGTCGGTTTTGAAGTGACAAAAACGGTCAAAAGTTGAGAAGTGAAAACATGAAAAAGTGACTTTATGGGAGAACTATCCGACAAAATCTCCTCAAAATTTGAGCACACCTTACTCATACCGCGAGAAAGAAGGATTTGCAGTGAAAATCGGATCAAAAAATCTATAGTGTCAAAATGTTGGTGCAAATGTGTCGTCACAAGTGTGATCGAAGAACCAACAAAATGAAACTAAGGAAAAGCGCTATACGTCTCGCGTTGACTTATGTTCGTTAAAATGATGTAATAACGGAGTAAATGAAGTGAAAGTAGTGAAATGTGAAAATTCATGAAAAAGTGTCCGAATGTAGAGGTGTCAAAAGTTTTCAGAGATGAATGACACAAAAAGACGCCAACTTGCGTTTTCACACCCAAAAACACCGTAAGACGACGAAAAGTGATCAAAAGGACATAGTCCCGAACGTCCATACCTTTTCTGAAAAAATCTCAAAAAACGCGAAAAAACCTCAATGGGTCGGATCAAACTTTTTTTTCAGAAAGTGCTTTTTATCGAAAATCCTACCTTTCAAAATGATTTCCGTCACAATCAAACGTGTTTGAACACAATTTGAGCCATAAAGCGGTTCATAGTAGCAAAATCGGAACATCGACTTTTTTGGTCACTTTTTCGACCAAAGTTCGGTATGCAGTTCGACGAATTCTCAACCGATTTTCATCAGGATTGTCTTGATCGAGGACCGACAGTGTCCCCGAGATTTTAGAATTTTTTTCAGAATTTTTCGAAATGGTTATCATGTTGGATTTCAGTGATTTGTGGTCAAAAATAGATTTTCAGTATTTTCATGACCTTTCGTGGTACTTTCTCAAGTGAGGACGGTCTCCAAAATACAACCAATTGTCCAAGCGAACGTAATACTCATTCTTTGTTCGTAAATCACGATATTTGAATGGCTCAAGTACCTTTGTGTATGTTCCAATGAGTTCACAATTCTCTTTTTTCAGTTCATTTTCAACAAACGATTGTGTGTAATGTTTTCGTTGACAATTATGAGCTCGATATCCTTTCATCCATTTCGAGGGAATCACTTTCCATTCAACTCCTTCGTACCGGTATGTGACAAGTGAATCAGCATACTTGTATTCAGAAATGAGTTCACAATTTTCGTTTTTCATTGACTCGAGAAACTTTGCTTTCGTGCAACAATTGGATACTTGAATGTATCTCTGGCGATTCGTGTGTGGTCTAGATCCTTTGACAAAACGCTGTAAGTACACTCGATAAATGTCATCTGGTTTATCTTCGTGATAATATTCGAAAGTGCTCGATGTGAGATATGTTGTTCCTTGTCGATTGAGAGTTGGTGGAACTTTCATCTTCAAATTTTCTTTGTCCAAAATTTCCTGTAGTTGATTTGGTGTTAATACGCAACTCATTTTATCCAAATTAAAAAATTGAATAAAAAAAGAAATCGAATTTGTTTTTGGAAAGTACTCAAAAAAAGCTTCAAAAAGGACACTTTTCACGAGGTCCTTTTTTGGCCATTATTTTCAAATTTAGGGCACTTTTTTGATGTCATCAAAATGTCATAAATTCCTTTTAATACAAGGTTCAAAATTGGTCAATCGGCGTTGACTTTTAGTTTTGATTTCAAAGACTTTTTCAGATTGGTTCTCTATTCGCTTCTATAACTACTGATCGCCACAATCACTCGACAAAAAATGTCTGAACTTTATTAAAACAAAACGAACGAGACACCTGAGTATATGGAGGGAAAAGGAGAAACTGAGCGGCTGGCCGGACAAATCATATGAACAAAAATATGCGACTTGATCAGAGCTTAATGCGATATAGTCGGATGGCTTGATGCCATGTAATCAACCCTGTGTTCCGATTGGGGTTGGAACAGAATCTCTTCATAGTAGTGTCAATAATCCACGACATGTCAATAATCCACGATCTGTTAAGGATAAATCACAATTGGTCTAACTAAGAAAAAAATAAAATTTTTTAGATTTATTTGACGACAAAAATTTGTGAGTGCCTCATATCGCCCAATAGGAAAATACACACATTTTTTGAAACTTTTTCTGGTCATTTCTCCACGACCAGAGGTCCGTTTTGGACCGAAGAAAAAGCGTTTTATTGTGTATATATCGATCAACGACACTCCAAAAAAATAAAACAAATTTCCCATGAAACTTTTCTGGGCGAAAAACAGCGTTTTTTCTCATCGTCCCAGAGACCCACAATTTTTTCTTGAAATTTTTTTCAAAATTTTTGTTTCACCAAATAAACGATTCTACAAAAAATTTCATCAAAATCGGTTCACAGGTTGTGAAGATATTGCCGAAACACTTTTTTTTCTAAGGCAAAAAGGGGTATTTTGAGGTTTTCTCGGAATAGAGTCGAGATATAATTCTAAAATTTTAGTTTTTTCTTAGTTGGTCCATTATGGCCCTACACCGAACAGAGCGTGGATTATTGATTTTCTTGGATTATTGACACTACTATCAAATACTCGACAGAATAGCTCACCGATACACACACATCTTCATAACATCGCCTAACCGACAAACCGAAGACTCCACTCTCCTCAAATGATGCAGAGGATGCACACAAAACGGGCCAAAACACGCAAACACGCGAAAGTCAACTCTTCGGACAGACATGACTTCTAAAATCAGCTTTCAAAATGAAGCTTGATGCATGTGCCTCGCGGATCATCAATGGAAATTGTGACGGAAATACCATTGAAAGGAAGGAACCATTGGAATGGCTGAATTGTGAAGCACTATCTCGATTCTTTCTGTTCATAATCACATCATTCGATTATTTCGAGTTCAAGACATACTTGCGCTGTATTGATCAATTTTTGTTCTTTCGCGTGAGACATACTCTGCTTCTGTGGATTCAAGAAGTCATAGAGTCAACAAATGACATGAAGTTGGATCTGATGGGCAGGATCATTACTGTTGTCCAACGCTCAGACTCTATGAAACTCCGTCCAACTTTCGTTGATCTTAGCCTCCATTGTGTGTCGTCTGTCGATTTGGAGAGACTGATCAACCACTCCCCATCGACGCATTCAAACTCACTGGAAAAATCATCTTTGGTGTTCTCGACTCATCCACACCTGTCCCCAATTTGGGTGAACTCCTTGGATGGGATGTTAAGGGTGTGTTTCACTCTTTTTCACCTCTCCAGATTCTGTCGCGTTTGATTCATCGATAGGGAATCTCTGGCGCAACACGCCATTCACCTGACGCACACCTCAATTTGAATCCTGCCACTCCTATTTGAAAGAAGAGGATTGTGTGCGGATGGAGGTGGACATGGACTCGAATCCTCGAACAGTCCGATTCTTCGTGAATGGCGAAAGTGGACGCTTGTTAGTGACTGGCCTTCCCTCATCTGTCAGAATCGGAGTTTACCTTTTTGTATTCGTTCTCTTCTCAGTTCACCGTTTATGGCCGAGGAACATCTTTCAGAATCGACAGAATGGTGCAACAAGAAAGACCAACGCCAATTGCACCAGAAATGAAAGAAATCAAGTGGGAATGACACTAGAACACATTCTCATCCAATCCAAGGAGCCCATCTGACATTTGTGCATGAATGACTCCATTGTCGATGCCTATCGCAAGATCACAACATTCTCCAACTTCATCGTTCACGCTGTACAATCCTGACGCTCTCCATCGTTCCCCACACTCTCTCAGCTCTCCGTTTTTCAAGGTGATGCACCAATGATCTGTTCGCCTGATGCAGCATATGTGAATACAATGACAAGAATGTCGAACGTGAAATTCAGGCCGACGAAGGACATCGTACTGATCAGCCCACGCATCAGCCCAACATCATTTCGGTAGATTGGTTCCCGACACTGCGTTTGCATGAAGCACATTTTTCAGCTCTCCCGACAAAATGACACATCGACAACTTATCGCTCCAAGTCCCTCCGCATCGCCGATCGGAGATGATTGTATGCTGGTCCATCGCCAAGACAACATTCACAGCACGTTCCTTGTTGGACTTGTTCTCCATTTCTGCGACAAAGCCAAAACAGACGGCGGAATTGTTGTCGATGCTTGAAGTCGGTGAAGATGTGCATGCTTCATCCAGACGAAGTGGAACATGCAACAATGAATGAAAAAGTTGGGATGGCCCGAATCAGTCCTCGCAAATGCGGAAAAGAAAACTTGGACGATCGACAAAAACAGATCCTGAACATACTAGACACAACCTTTTTCGAGCCCTTTCGACCATTTTTGTGTTTCCGGGACAGCTGAGGGTCCGATTCGTGAATCAATCCCGTCCGTCTCACACCCTCCGAGCGACTCTGCCTCCCTTCGGAACCTCTCTCGCTTCCTCTCCCTCTGCCGTCTCATTCGGACTGTTGACAACGTTTTCTGAAAGAAGGGGTTGTTGTATCGCCCATCTTCAATCTCTCGTGATGCTTACACCTCATCGTGTCCAGAGTCAGATTCAAGAGACTTCTTCCCCAGAAATCGGCCCACAAGGATCTCAGTCGGCCCGCATACTCAAACTATCCAGGCTTGGTATCGTTATGGTCAGACTTGTGAGTCTGATCAGAGTGATCTCAGCTTTTTCGATCACAAGAAATTTCCACCGTGTAAATCCGACTCATTTTTTGGAAAATAACCTAAAAAGTCAATGTTTGAAGTGTATTTAAAAGAAAAAAGAGTTTCTATATATCGATCGTCAGATTCCCAAAAGTCGATTGGAGACAGAGAGGAAGATGCTGTGTGCCTGCTATCGTCTCAGATACCGTCTCTTAAATCGTCTATCCCTCATCTTTTCCTGTTTTCCACGATGAAATCAGTTCACAACACTTCATACCAGTCTTCCGGATTTACTCATTCCATAGAACAATTCAGATGGCCAACTGATCAACAGCGAACTTCATCTACTCCTAAATAGATTTTCTGCAACAGATAGCATACTCGAACGGGATAATACGCTTTGATAGAATTGAAGGACAGAACCGTCGATCCGTCCGCTCTCACTTTCTTATGAAGACGACAACAGCTCCTCATCATCACTGCGCCACTCGAAGCCAGTCCGGCTAAATAGGGGAAGTTTGACGGAACGGACACCGCCCTCTACTTTTCGAATAAACTCAGGTGTTCGTTCTCGACTGAAGATCAGCTTCGAAATGGATCAGCCGGTGATTTCAGCTGTTGCCCGGAGAAATATGACATCAGATCCGGTCATTCCACCAACTACTAGTTTCCAACTCGTCCGCCAGATCTCCCCCACGCACTCTTTTCATTCCTCACCGACCATCTCATTCCACTTTACAACGAACTATGTCCACGCAGGCCTCTCAAGCACGTTCATTTCAGACATAATCAGCAATGTTTGGAATACAGCGAAATACCGCGTCATCCACGCCACAAATGAACAAAAGAACACCACAGCGACTCTCAAATCGAATAAAATTGATGACGACGGAAGGAACATGTCGACTCGTTTGAGAAAGAGATCTTTGAAATGAAGGGATGTCTAACTAACTCAGGAATCGCACCAGCACTCTCACCTCGTCTCTCCCTCGCACGAACAAAAGAGAGTCATCTTCCATCAGATTCCGAAGACGACATGATGTCGATGAATTACCCTGAGCTTTTGCGCAATTTTGTCATTTTTCAGCACACACACTGTTCAGAAACGGAACACGTCACATATGTCTCTATTTCGATACTAGATGGATTAACTTGTTGAAATCAGATCAAACTGTTAAGTAGAACCTCATCTAATGTGTGAATCTAAGTCTGGATTGATCAACCCATTTGTGTGAAAATTTTTGAAAACTTGGGAGCGTACCCCAGCTCGTAAAAACGAAGTATCTCAGTTTTTTTGTGAACTTCGTGAATGAGGAGGACTCTGACTACATAAATCTGTGATTTTTTTCGGATAGATCATAGTTCAACATTTTGTTCCTTTTTATTCAGAATAAATCCACCGATCGCTCAATATAATGACTAGAGAGTGAGAAAATGAGAAGAGAAAAAAGCGCGGTATTTCCTCTAGAGGCACCAAATCAAATCATCAACCACAGGATGACGCTCATTCACAACTAATTATCCACCAGACGAAAGTTTTTTATGAGTGGTACGGGGGCTTGCTGTAACAAGTTTTCAAAAATTTTCTCACATATTACGTTCCAATTCAACCGGAAGGATAAACCTGGTCAACCGTCGTGATTGTACAATGGAAAAATGACAGAAGAATGCAACATGAAATCTATATTGGAGACGAGATGGTCCTGTGAAAATAATAGTGGCTCTAAATGAAATGGATATCCTTAAAGTGAATGTTCTCGTCTCTCACACATTCTGTTCAACTTTCAGTACTTGACTATCTTCTCTGACTACATTGTGGAGTGGTTTGTGCAGTCGAGGCCAGTTGCTCTTGCGTATCATTCGGGAAGGACGATGAGAACTTGGTTGTTGGGGTAGAGGAGGATCGAGCGAGAGGAGAGGGTATTCATTTTGAAAAGCGAATGCGGCTTGTTCAGTTCCTTCTCGCCTTCTTTCTCAGCTTCCACTCGAACACTGAATCATTGGTGCGCAATTCCTGTTCTATCAGGAGTTGGCACTGTCTTCCGATCCGCTGAGGGATTCTTCCCATAGAGTTGTTGCCTGCAATCAGCGAAACGGAAGGCGAACGACGAGCCACAGCTCAGTTGCGGACGAGGAGATGAACAGCCCCAACGGTGATAGGAAGGCGAACCTGCACAGCGCTATGATGTCGGCCTGCTGCGGTGCACGGATTGGTAGGATCGTCGCGACTGATTGATTTGCATTCAATTTCTGCCGTTTTGCCATTGCGATTGTCATCTCCAGTGGCTGAAACGAAAAGCGTCTGTCTTGAGAAATACCATTGAAGAACGAAATTGTTTAGATCCTCTATTTGTTTCTGTTTTGACATGGAAGCGTCTATTGCCCTTTTTGTTGTCTTTGAAGCTGAATCTGCAGTGGGAACGGATGTGAACCGGCACAACATCTGGACACGCAAAATGAAGGTCTGAACCTTTGCATGCTGCTCCTCCTGTGAATGTCAGCGCTTGCAGTTGGTAGTTTGTCATATCTCCTTCGATGTTAAGAAGAACCGCAGATTGGAAGAGATCGTCAGGATTTTGGAGAGTGATCGAGGTGAACACGCAAGTGTCGATTAAGATCTGAAGATTCCCTTGCAGTGAGACGTTTATGACAAGATTGTGTGTGCAGGTTGATGGAAGTGACGAGAAATCACATTTGGTGACTTTGAGTGTGCCCCTCTGAATAACGGTGAACCTGGACTTGATCACGTTGACTGAATGAGTAAAATTGCATCCTGCGAGAGTCAGCGACCCCTTTCCGTTCAGATTGAAGATTGTTAACTGAAGTCCGGCCTCTCCGCCTTTGAGTGAGAACGCGATTAATATCATGGCCAATTGACCAGATGTCACCGAGAAAGATGTTCTTCGATTGGCTGGCTTTGACAGTTTGATTATGGTGTTTGTCATTCCACTGCCTGTGATAACAAGCTTGCGGGATGTGACGTCAAACCCTTCTTCTGTTTGGGATACATCAAAAGTCCCTTCTTCAACAGCAATTTTAGCATCTTTGTTTGAGTTACTGGACATGTAGGTCAACGTGTGGCATTTGGGGTTGTTTGAGCACAGAGGGCTGTCCAATCCATTGACTGTGATGACAAGATTGTCAAGGGTGTGGTTGGCGCTCTGTCCTGAGATAACACGAGTAGAGGAGAGGTTCACCACGGCTCCATTCCCATATGGACAGTTTGGCTTCAGGGACAGCAAAGACAGAGTAAAAGAATCGACATCACGAGGAAAAGGAAAAGAGAGGAAGATATGAGGGGAATCAGAAGGAGAGAGAGGATGATAATTCAAGAAGATAAATGAGATGAAAGTAAAGGGAGGAACATACCGTTTGTGCTCTTCGGCATTACATTGTCCGATCAGGACAGCCCGTTTGAACGGAGTCATTTCTAAAGGTACCTATTGCTCAATAAGTCTTCAAAAGGGAAAAACAATAAAGATTGAGGCAAACAAAGAGAGATACACACGACGTGCGTGAGTATACAATCCACTGTCCGATCAGGACAACAGGTTAGATCAGAGTCTTTTACTCCGTATCGACTGGTAATTAGGTCTTAAAAATAGAGAAGAAACAATAAATGGAGATGTAAACAGAGAGGGAAGCATACGGTGTGCGCTCTTCAGCATGACCCTGCCCGATCGTGACGGCCAGAATGATCATTCACTTTGCTTTTTCAATCTATCAATAATTAAGTCCTAACTTCGAAAAACAATAAAGAGGGAGAGAAAAGAGAGGGCGACGTACGGTGAGATCATTTCAGCATTTGATTTACCGATCGTGTCTGGCAGACTGATCCAACTCATTCCAGATTCCATCCATCTTTAATGATGTTCTAAATCAGTGGACAGTCCATAAAAGAGAGGTAAACGAGAGGGGACATACCATTCCGACACAACAATGTTCCCCGTTACGGTCACAATCTATGAGTGAGAGATGAGATATAGAGCAAAAAGGAGAAGAAGGATGAGAGAGAGAAGAGAAAACACCCTAGCTTTTGATTAATCTTTTCAGAAGTCATTGTGTTGGATGTTGTGTTTGTGGTGGTTTGTGCATGTTGTTCGATCTTGTGCACTTTGGGCCCATCATTTCTGAAATTCAGCACAGAGTCTGGAGGATGATCTAATCCATGAATAACTAGGCTCAATCGAGTGAAACAAATCTCAAATTCACAAATCAGAAGATATCACATGAAAACAATGTCCAACAGTTTGTTAACCTTGTCTCTTTTCACGACGATGGAGGGAATTGATGATAGGAACGGATCCGATGAATAGTTGGGGATGAAGAGATAAACTGACAAAATGACATTCTATATATCGAAATAGAGGAAATTTTCAGTTAAAGATCACGGGGAAAAGTCTCTAAAGTTTCAATAATCGGAGTAACTTTTTTGGACCCTTTTTTTTGGAATCAAGAAAGTGTGAATGTTGTGCTGACGCACTTTTTGTCCAGCACACACTGTTCAGGGTGTGTTTGCACATTTGCTCAGGGTAACAGATCAGGTACACCACTTCACCTTATCGTTTCATTTCACAACTATTTCATTTCAATTCTCTTTTTTTCTCAAAACAATGTAGAACACAGAACTAAAAATGTTTGATCGTCAAGATAAAAATAAACTCTCAGATCTGGTACATGAATGTGTTTTATCACTTCAAACCTTGTTTCACTTCACAATTTTGATCTCATTATTGACAATTTTGCTCTAATCTTTCATAAAACACACTGGTGTACCAACGAAACTCAATCTGAAATGATCGGTGAGATCTGGTATATGAATGTGTTTTATCTTTTAGTTTTCACTTCAATCACTCTTTTTTTCTCTTTGTTTGTGAAATTTTGACGAACCCGTTCATAAAGTGAAGTGGTGTACCAACGAAACACGAAGAACCAAGATCGTGTAGATCTGGTACGTCATTTCACCGTATCGTTTCATTCTCACTTCATTTACATTTTAGTACTCTAATTTTGTGAAATTTAGATGAAGATGTTCATCAAACTCAATACTTTCCCACAATTTTCACTTTTTCCATTTCACCATTCACTATCATACTTGCCCACTTCATTGTTGCTTCTTTCACTCTCTTTGGTCTAATTAGGTGAAAAAATGATGAAAAATGAAGTATTGTGATGTGCTCGTGAGGTGTGAACGACGGAAAAATGGGTTGTAAAATGAGGGAATGAAGAGGAGAGTTGAATACCTGAAATGTGAAACGTGGAAAGTGAAATGAGAGATGAAAGGGGTTGAAGTGGTTTAAGCTTAGACAAACGGTATGATGGAAAACACATAAAACCAACATTATGAAAAAGGAGCGAACCAAAACGTTAGCAAATTCAAGAGAACCCTTCTCGGAAGGTCCAAAGAACCTCCGGTGGGTGAAAACGCGAGCAAAAAGTTTGAAGTGATCAAAAGTGTGAAAATGAGGTGCAAAAAGGTGCGTGCAAAAAGACGACTATGAAGGTGAGGTGATCGGGAACCTAGGAAAAGCGTCGGAAGGACGCAAATGTGAAGATTTTGAAAAATCTAACGTAAAAACGAAAACTGACGAAAAAGTGGTGAAAGATGACGTGAAAAGTGAGGTTGAAAAGTGTCACCAAAAGGCGACTCCGAGCGAAATGAAGTGTAAAAACGTAAAAAGGAGGAAAAAGTGATCCTAAAAGTGATGTCCTGAAAGCGCATACATTTTTTAAAAATCGGAGAAACTCGAAAATGGAATGTGGGTTGATCAAGAAAATCCCGATCCGGCCTTGATCTAACCAAAAATTCCAAAAGTGGTTTTATCGCGAATTTCACCTTCTGAAATCGATTTTGTAATTTTAGAAGGTGTTTGAGGTGTGTTTGAGCCATATAGCAGCAGTTTTAAGCAAGTTCTGAAAATCAACTTTTTCGACCTTTTTTCGACCACAGTTCGGTACGTAGCTCCACGAATTCTCAACCGATTTTCATCGGGATTGTTTTGATCGATGACTCACATCGTCCCCGACATTTTAGAATTGTTTTCGATTTTTTCGAAGTGGTTCTCAGAGTTGGATTCACTTTGTTCGAGTTCAAAAGTGAAAAACATCGAAAAGTGACAACATTTTTGGAATATGACAAAAATTTGCTTCAGAATTGACGCTTAAAATGATGTCAAAATATTGGACATATTTTTGGAATTTAGGTCAAATATTGGCATCATTGAAATGGCCTAAATTCCTTTTAATACAAGATTTAGAAATGGTCAATCGGAATTGACTTTTCGTTTCTGATTTCAACGACTATTTCAATCTGGTTCCCAAATCGTCTACTATACTACTGCGAAAGAATTCAAGCCAGTAGGAACAAACAAGAAGTGTGATCGAATTGGACAGACAGCAGCGATTCGAGTGAACATGAGGACTCGAGAAGCTCGACTGTTTGTGGACGATTCGGAACAGCCTGGGATCTTCACCGACATCCCTTCTCCTCTCTGTCTCGGAATCACAACTGGATTCCAGATTGCGAGTCTCTCAGATGAAGTGATGTGGCTCAAGAGACACCGTGGCAACGATGAACGTGAAAGAGAGGCGCTTGAGAAGAGAAAAACTCTGAATTCAGAAAATGAAAATATGAAACATCAACTAGCAGCACTTCCGATTTGGGTTGGAACCGAATCTCTCCAAACGCTCGACACAACTGCTCACGCACTCACTCCAACCACTCTCACACAAATCATCGTCACTCCAGAAGATGATCCGTTCAGAACAGCTTTCACTTTTCCGATCGACGAGGGAGAGTGGGAGCTAAAAATCAGAGCACTTGACAATACTTTCGTGAATGTGAGTGTGTTCTCCTCTCTTCTCATCTTTTCAGAGCTTGGCTTCGTCAGACATCCACTTCCTGAAGATGCCACACAAGAACCTTGTGGATCTTGGACCGATGGAATTGGTGGTGATTTCATTCTTTGGGATGGAAGAATGTGGATATCGGGGAAAGAATTCAAGCCGGAAGGAACGAACAAGATTTGGGAGAGAGTTGGGCAGACCGCAGCGATTCGAGTGAACATGAGGACTCGAGAAGCTCGACTATTTGTGGACGATTCGGAACAGCCTGGGATCTTCACCGACATCCCTTCTCCTCTCTGCCTTGGAATCTCCACACACGATCTGGATCAATCAGTTGAAGTGATGTGGCTCAAGAGACTCCGATCCTCACGATTCCAGCCAGATCCAGACTAATCACTTTGTTTCTGGGATGTTTGACGAAATTATGAAAGTGGTCTCTCTTATCTTCCGATTCTGTTACACTTCACCAACATTCACTCTTCCTTTTCATTCTTTGTGACAATCCAACCACACAACACAATCATCTGAAATGCATACAATGACATGATTAGGGGTATGAGAAGGACCATAACCAGGCTGTTGATGGATGAGATCAATCAAGCAAAAACTGAGATCAGTGATCTCAGTTCCGCATTTTTTGACTGAGATCAGTGACTTATTTAAGCGTATCTATTTTTTCCTCATTTTATCCTTGTGATTGTTGAATTGTGATCCGAAAAGGAAGGAAACATCAATAATAATCATTGAGATGGATTAGGAGCAAGGAAAGATGCGGTGCCAGACAAGATTCAGCCCATTCAACTCTGCGTTGTTTGTCTCTCGAATGAGAACTTCAAATGATCCGCTAACTGGCGCACGTAACCCGAAATTGGCACGAAACCCGAAATTGTCAACACCTTCTTAACCCATACTTCATTTTTCTCCGAACCCCTATTTTTGTGGGTCCCACTTTTTTTATGGGTCATCATCTCGACCCCATAAATCACTTGAGGCAGAAATCGAACCTCCAAAATAGGATCCCTTGTTCAGGGTGCCTATTTAAGAGCCTTTTTTGGTCCCCAAAAAAATGTTGTCCTTAACATTTTGCTTAGTGAATCCTAACACGACCACTTTTCTCTACGCCTGTTCAAGATTTTTCTTTCTCGTTTGATTTATGGTGGTTTAAGTTGTTTTCTCTCGAAATGACAATTTTTTGAAAATGAAAAATCCTGGGGGGAGCTGGTTGAAAAAATGGGGAAAAAACTGACTTCCTGTATAATAGCTTAAGAGCTCGAAAACTTGTTTTGATCATATCTCCACAACCAGACATAGTTCCGACATGAAGTTTTCACCAATATGGATGTTTTTGTTGGATATTAATTTTTCTGAAAATTTTGAGAATTTTCGATGACCTCCTATTTCGGACTTTTCAGATATTTTCATTTTTATTCGCACAGTCTTAACATTATTCCAATTATCATCACTGAGAACAACAAAATGATGGATTTAGGTGATTTCGGGTCATGACTGTGTCAAATCAACTGAATCTGAAGAAGAAACTCCTCTCAGATAGAATGTGAGAAATCGATTTTGCTGACAATGGCAAAAGTCCGAAATAGGAGGTCATCGAAAATTCTCAAAATTTTCAGAAAAATTAATATCCAACAAAACATCCATATTGGTGAAAACTTCATGTCGGAACTATGTCTGGTTGTGGAGATATGATCAAAACAAGTTTTCGAGCTCTTAAGCTTATTATACAGGGAAGTCAGTTTTTCCCCATTTTTCGTCCAGCTCCCCCAGGATTTTTCATTTTCAAAAAATTGTCATTTCGAGAGAAAACAATCCTAAACCACCATAAATCAAACGAGAAAGAAAAATCTTGAACAGGCGTAGAGAAAGTGGTCGTGAAGTTAGGATTCACTAAGCTAAAATGTTAAGGACAACATTTTTTTGGGGACCAAAAAAGGCTCTTAAATAGGCACCCTGAACAAGGGATCCTATTTTGGAGGTTCGATTTCTGCCTCAAGTGATTTATGGGGTCGAGATGATGACCCATAAAAAAAGTGGGACCCACAAAAATAGGGGTTCGGAGAAAAATGAAGTATGGGTTAAGAAGGTGTTGACAATTTCGGGTTTCGTGCCAATTTCGGGTTACGTGCGCCAGTTATTTAGCGAAATTGGTCGACTTCTTCCTCGTCGTCTTCGTTCTTCGGGAGTAATGACGCTTCTGAGTGCATAGCTCATTCCACCGTTCATGTTCGAGTCGACCAGCACTCTCATCTCGTGATTCTGAGATCGTTCGTCCGGTCCAGGTGTCCAGAGTGTATCTGCTGAGTACGATTGGTTGGAGAAGAATCGTCAACGCGGTGACTCCCTAGAACGAGGTAAGAAACGCGAGATTCGGGTTGCTGTAGACGTAATTGTCTTTCACATCGCAATTGTGAAGAAACTCGAGTGTGGTAGAGTTGAGGCCGAGTGTGGTGATGAACAAGCTGACACTGGCTTCCTGTTCAGAGAGGAGAGGAAGCGGAGAGAGGCTCTGATTCGTGGTGATGACCGGAGTGAGTTGACTGGGCTGTTCGAAGCAGAATTGAAGATCTCCACAACCCCGTTCAGGATGGGTTTGAGGGGGAAGCTGGACGAGGATCGAGTGTCTGGAGAGGAGTGCTTGAATCGAGAATGAGCTATGCCTTCAACACGACTGCAGTTGCTGCTTTCTTGAGCACAATTGATTGACTCTCCGTGGCGAAGATGGGAAGCCGGTTCAGAATCCCCGTTTTGTTGAGAAGAGGAAGGAGAGGCGGAGTGACGAGTGTTCCGATCAGTTTAATTGCGGAACACAGAGCCATCTGCACAGCGCGATATTCCAACAGCTGCTGGTTCCGTTCGTCGATGATTGGAGTTGTGTCGTTCTGTGTTGGTGATGTGGGAGTTGCTATCAGGCTCGCTGATTCAGCATC
Source organism: Blattamonas nauphoetae (assembly GCA_033064195.1). Lineage (NCBI taxonomy): Eukaryota > Preaxostyla > Oxymonadida > Blattamonas > Blattamonas nauphoetae. The sequence continues at coordinate 23,286 of JARBJD010000336.1, forward strand.
ATTCGACTCGTCATCGTCGCCCGTGCTCAGATCCATCTCGAACGGGTTCGAATTCATTCATCGATTACCCTGAGCAAATGTGCAAACACACCCTGAACAGTGTGTGCTGGACAAAAAGTGCGTCAGCACAACATTCACACTTTCTTGATTCCAAAAAAAAGGGTCCAAAAAAGTTACTCCGATTATTGAAACTTTAGAGACTTTTCCCCGTGATCTTTAACTGAAAATTTCCTCTATTTCGATATATAGAATGTCATTTTGTCAGTTTATCTCTTCATCCCCAACTATTCATCGGATCCGTTCCTATCATCAATTCCCTCCATCGTCGTGAAAAGAGACAAGGTTAACAAACTGTTGGACATTGTTTTCATGTGATATCTTCTGATTTGTGAATTTGAGATTTGTTTCACTCGATTGAGCCTAGTTATTCATGGATTAGATCATCCTCCAGACTCTGTGCTGAATTTCAGAAATGATGGGCCCAAAGTGCACAAGATCGAACAACATGCACAAACCACCACAAACACAACATCCAACACAATGACTTCTGAAAAGATTAATCAAAAGCTAGGGTGTTTTCTCTTCTCTCTCTCATCCTTCTTCTCCTTTTTTTGCTCTATATCTCATCTCTCACTCATAGATTGTGACCGTAACGGGGAACATTGTTGTGTCGGAATGGTATGTCCCCCTCTCGTTTACCTCTCTTTTATGGACTGTCCACTGATTTAGAACATCATTAAAGATGGATGGAATCTGGAATGAGTTGGATCAGTCTGCCAGACACGATCGGTAAATCAAATGCTGAAATGATCTCACCGTACGTCGCCCTCTCTTTTCTCTCCCTCTTTATTGTTTTTTTCGAAGTTAGGACTTAATTATTGATAGATTGAAAAGCAAAGTGAATGATCATTCTGGCCGTCACGATCGGGCAGGGTCATGCTGAAGAGCGCACACCGTATGCTTCCCTCTGTTTACATCTCCATTTATTGTTTCTTCTCTATTTTTAAGACCTAATTACCAGTCGATACGGAGTAAAAAGACTCTGATCTAACCTGTTGTCCTGATCGGACAGTGGATTGTATACTCACGCACGTCGTGTGTATCTCTCTTTGTTTGCCTCAATCTTTATTGTTTTTCCCCTTTTGAAGACTTATTGAGCAATAGGTACCTTTAGAAATGACTCCGTTCAAACGGGCTGTCCTGATCGGACAATGTAATGCCGAAGAGCACAAACGGTATGTTCCTCCCTTTACTTTCATCTCATTTATCTTCTTGAATTATCATCCTCTCTCTCCTTCTGATTCCCCTCATATCTTCCTCTCTTTTTCCTTTTCCTCGTGATGTCGATTCTTTTACTCTGTCTTTGCTGTCCCTGAAGCCAAACTGTCCATATGGGAATGGAGCCGTGGTGAACCTCTCCTCTACTCGTGTTATCTCAGGACAGAGCGCCAACCACACCCTTGACAATCTTGTCATCACAGTCAATGGATTGGACAGCCCTCTGTGCTCAAACAACCCCAAATGCCACACGTTGACCTACATGTCCAGTAACTCAAACAAAGATGCTAAAATTGCTGTTGAAGAAGGGACTTTTGATGTATCCCAAACAGAAGAAGGGTTTGACGTCACATCCCGCAAGCTTGTTATCACAGGCAGTGGAATGACAAACACCATAATCAAACTGTCAAAGCCAGCCAATCGAAGAACATCTTTCTCGGTGACATCTGGTCAATTGGCCATGATATTAATCGCGTTCTCACTCAAAGGCGGAGAGGCCGGACTTCAGTTAACAATCTTCAATCTGAACGGAAAGGGGTCGCTGACTCTCGCAGGATGCAATTTTACTCATTCAGTCAACGTGATCAAGTCCAGGTTCACCGTTATTCAGAGGGGCACACTCAAAGTCACCAAATGTGATTTCTCGTCACTTCCATCAACCTGCACACACAATCTTGTCATAAACGTCTCACTGCAAGGGAATCTTCAGATCTTAATCGACACTTGCGTGTTCACCTCGATCACTCTCCAAAATCCTGACGATCTCTTCCAATCTGCGGTTCTTCTTAACATCGAAGGAGATATGACAAACTACCAACTGCAAGCGCTGACATTCACAGGAGGAGCAGCATGCAAAGGTTCAGACCTTCATTTTGCGTGTCCAGATGTTGTGCCGGTTCACATCCGTTCCCACTGCAGATTCAGCTTCAAAGACAACAAAAAGGGCAATAGACGCTTCCATGTCAAAACAGAAACAAATAGAGGATCTAAACAATTTCGTTCTTCAATGGTATTTCTCAAGACAGACGCTTTTCGTTTCAGCCACTGGAGATGACAATCGCAATGGCAAAACGGCAGAAATTGAATGCAAATCAATCAGTCGCGACGATCCTACCAATCCGTGCACCGCAGCAGGCCGACATCATAGCGCTGTGCAGGTTCGCCTTCCTATCACCGTTGGGGCTGTTCATCTCCTCGTCCGCAACTGAGCTGTGGCTCGTCGTTCGCCTTCCGTTTCGCTGATTGCAGGCAACAACTCTATGGGAAGAATCCCTCAGCGGATCGGAAGACAGTGCCAACTCCTGATAGAACAGGAATTGCGCACCAATGATTCAGTGTTCGAGTGGAAGCTGAGAAAGAAGGCGAGAAGGAACTGAACAAGCCGCATTCGCTTTTCAAAATGAATACCCTCTCCTCTCGCTCGATCCTCCTCTACCCCAACAACCAAGTTCTCATCGTCCTTCCCGAATGATACGCAAGAGCAACTGGCCTCGACTGCACAAACCACTCCACAATGTAGTCAGAGAAGATAGTCAAGTACTGAAAGTTGAACAGAATGTGTGAGAGACGAGAACATTCACTTTAAGGATATCCATTTCATTTAGAGCCACTATTATTTTCACAGGACCATCTCGTCTCCAATATAGATTTCATGTTGCATTCTTCTGTCATTTTTCCATTGTACAATCACGACGGTTGACCAGGTTTATCCTTCCGGTTGAATTGGAACGTAATATGGGTTGATCAATCCAGACTTAGATTCACACATTAGATGAGGTTCTACTTAACAGTTTGATCTGATTTCAACAAGTTAATCCATCTAGTATCGAAATAGAGACATATGTGACGTGTTCCGTTTCTGAACAGTGTGTGTGCTGAAAAATGACAAAATTGCGCAAAAGCTCAGGGTAACTGATCTGGACGATCACTTCAGATCGCGTTTTGTTGGTACACCGTTGTGTTTTATGAAAAGTTAAGAGAACAAATCGAAGAGTGGTGAAGTGAAAAAGGTGAAATGAGAATCAAATCAAAGTAAAACAAAGTGGTGTACCAACGCATACAATTTTATCGATGAATCACGAAGTTTCTCGAACAAAGATGAGGATCAAAATTTTGTTCACGTCATTTTAAATTTTAATTTTTGAAAAAAGTGAGAGACAATGAGAAAAAACTGACAATGAAATGAAAATGAGAGTATAAAGTGAAGTGGTGTACCAAAAAAGTGAATGACAAAAATGAAGTGAAAATTCTGGTACACTAGTGTGTCTTATAAAAAGATTACTAAAAAAAGAGAGCAAACCTGTTTCAAATCATCAGAGAAAGAGTCTTTCGAGTCATAAAACACACTTGTGTACCAACGATGGACGATCACGCAGATTGGGTACGAGAATATGTTTTATAAAGAGATGAACAAAAAAGAAGAGCAAACCTGTTAGTAAAATCATGAGAGACATACTTTCAAACGATAAAACGCATCTGTGTACCTGATCTTCAGGTCCACTTTCGGTTCGATCAGCGTTGGTACATAAGGATGTTTTATGAAAGAATTAAGAACAAAATAGAGCAAACTTGTTAAGAATAAGTGGGAAATGAAATTCCAGAAGATAAAACATAATAGTAGACCTGAACGAGAGAGACAGAAAAAAGTCAATGATCGAGAACGAGAATGAGATGACGAAAAAGAAGAGAGAACAAATGAGAAAGTAGAAAGTGAAACACACCTAAATCAAACGGTAATGAGTCATCAGGAACGAGATGAGAGGATCACGTCCCATTGAAGTACTTTCGCTGATCAAACAGGACTGATCGAACCCATCGATGACAGGATCGAAGTCTCAGAAGATCACAAATGATAAAATCACGAATGAAAATTTATTTTTGAATTTTTTAATTTGTATTAAATGAATCCAACTGCGATGTACAACGAAAGACGTCGAGTATGTTCAGAACAAGCATTAATTGAATCAATGAGAGAAGATAACTGTTCACTAGTCTCTGAGGATGTCAGAAATAATGTGCCGGTGACGTATGTTCATGAGGGATTGTCATTTTTTATTTTCAATGAAAGAGCAAACAGAAATGAATCGACAAAAATACAATTCACATATGATTGAGAAAATGATTGATCATAATCTCTCGACGACCAACGAGAATGCAGCAGTCATAAACTCACTACAGAAGACAACAGAAGCACAGCAGACAGCGATCTCTTCAATCCAGAAAGTGGTGAGCACAAATGGATCAATCACTTGTTCAGCTGGAATTGCAACACCAACAATTGGAGGATTGATCAACGTGAATGGAGCGAAGTGGAATATATCAGAGGGATCACTTCCGAAATATCCTGGAACATATCCGTCATCAACATTCTTTTCTGGTCTTTCCATTTCACAATCAATTTCAGAAACTTCAGGAATTCAGTTCAATGGTGATGGCATCGTAATGTGGTCTCCCTGTGACAGACCAGCAATCTATTACTACGATGAGGACACTGGTTCAGGAGTGTTTTCAATATCCACAACAGGAAGTTTTTCTCAGTTGTCAGACAGAAGAGTGAAACGAAACATTGAACCATACCCAGATGTTCTTGAACAACTGAATAAAGTCGAAATTGTGCAGTATCAGTTCAACACATTTGACTCGAAGATCAACAAAGTGACAAAACAAATCGAGAATGAGACGGATGAAGAACACTTGAAGAACTGCAAAGAGAAATGTGAATGCTTGAAGAAGGAAAGAGAGAAGAAACACATTGGTGTGATTGCTCAACAGACCCAAGGCATATTTCCTGAAGTCGTGAATGATTCAAATCCAGACTGTCTTCAAGTTGATTATGCAGAACTCTCTTGTTTCTGTATCAAAGCCATTCAGGAACTGAGTAGCATTGTCGGACAACAACAGAAAGTGATTAAGGAACTCGTACAAAAATATAATTCACTGATCGACACAATGACTAGTACTCCAACATGAGATCAACGAGAAATTCATAATACTCCTTGATTATTTTTCCATTGATTGTCTCAGATGTTTCCATCTCAATTGATTCACCAGAACTGTCTTTGAACCAGATCTTCACAATTGATTGTCGAGTAGTTAATTCCCACTTCTTTCGCTTCGCAATCTGTTCGTTACAGAAAGCCACAAATGAATCATTGAATGCATCAGTCTGAATCCAATCACCATGGATGGTAATATGCTGTGGAATGTCTTTTGAAATGACTGTTGTTGAACCATTTATTTCTTCGTTCACATGAATGAGTTTGCAGTCGAGGAAGTGAACATATTTTTGATTTCTGGAATTGGTAAAATCAGGAGGGAGTTGAGCAGTGTGAGAATTCTGAATTGAGAAATATCGCTTGACCATTTGTGTTTTCTACAAAAATAAAATATCATATTTGTTCGATTTAGTAATATGACTTCGTCATCTTAGAAATGCGAAGCATTAATAACCTCTCTTCACTTCTTCATATGCTTCTTGGAGACGACGATCAATGACATATCGCACTCGTGGTTGTCCATTTCAATCCAGAACAACCAGTATGTTGCCTGATGTAGTGCGAGAATTGGTGGAGGAGGACCTTCAGGAGTTGATGTGAAATATGGATCAAGTTCACCTTGTTTGATTGGGGTTCCTCTGTAGACAATATTCACTGATTCTGCGGTTGAAATTCCTTCTTCTCCACCAGCAATTTCACTCCGATCTGTTGGAACCATAAATGTGAAACAAGTAGCATCTGTTGTTGCTCTGATTCTCTTGAACTCCTTTCCAAAATAGCTAGTAATGCGTGACATACAGATTGAATTCTCAAACTCTTCAGTGGCTGAACAACCGATAAAATCACCATTCACCATCATCATTTGATAGAACTCTGGTGAGATTGTTGACATTGGGAAATTGGGAAAGTTGGATCCAAGCATTTCGAATTGACCAACGTATTGAGGATTTCTGAAGACTGTACATTCGTTAGGTCTTTCGGGGAATAAGCACATTAGATTCATGAGATTGTTGAGTTTGATACTGATGTTTGATCTCACTCCCATCGCTGTTGCTTTTGATTGGAATGATTGAGTGTCTATTCTTTCAGCTTTCAGTACATACAAAGTCTTTGAATACGTGTTGAAGAGGGATTGTTTCGTTGCATCAGCCATTTGATATCCATAGCAAATTGTTGAGACTTTATCAACAGAAGAAGACCAAACAGTTGAAGTGGTTGATTTGGCTATTATTTCATCAGCACTCGTGGATGTTGGACCATACGAGACTGCTTTATCGTATTGCATCACAGGATTACCAATTTGTGTGAATTCTTGCGTCAAATTGGAGTATTCATTCTCTGCTAGGTTTTTCATTCTAGCTTGACCAGCAATGGCTGTCATATCTTTGTCTGGATATCGATCTCGAACCATCTCAAGTGTTTTTAAAATAACAGTTGAAACTCGAATGGGACAATACACAAGTGAATCAGTTGTCAGATGAAATCTCAAACGTAAATTACCGAAGATCGAATTTGGATACTGATCAAAAGTACTCAGAGGAAGGAGATTCACAAACGGAATAACTAGTGGAATCGTAGCAGTGTATGGTCCTTTAGGCGCATGTAATGTTGGAACAAAATAGAATCCACACACACTTGGATCCATTCTCTGAACATTTTCAAAAAGACTGTAGCAATGCTTCATATTGTTTTTCTCTTCATGTGACTTAAAAGTGTGATACAGAAATGATTCATGAACATGATTATTCTGAAGTGTATTGTCAATGATGTTTCCTTTACTGTCAACCAGTTTCATATCTCGAATGGCATCTGATGATGATTTGTAACCGTAAAACATTCCGTACAATCCAGCTGACTCTGAAGCATCTGCATCTGATGGATATGTATATGGAACAGTGATCGTTAGATCTATTCGCAAATGACTCTTCGCAAATTCAGTCACATCATGACCATCGTAACATAGTGGAACTTCAATCTCGTCTCCAATTCTGCATGGCATAGGAGGATTTGTTGGATGTACTTCTTGAATGGAGTAGATGTGAGGTTCTGAATCCCACTGTTTTGGCAGATACGATTGCACTTCAATTTGCTCAATTAATGTCGATGTTGGTTTGGATTGATTAGATCTGAAACTTCTCATTGATAGAAAAATAAAAAATACAATTTCAATAATTTCTTTTCCTGTTTTGTCTCTACATGATTCCTAAATCTTTGTGCAACGCTTTCATAGATATGTCATTAACCCGGTTCTGTCACCAACCCGGAACATGGGGTTGAAAGAAACCATTTTGGTCAAACTAAGAAAAAAATAAAATTTGAGATTTCAATTCCATGGGGAATCGGGGAAAACCTCAAAATACTGTATACAGCAGGAACACACACATTTTTTCAAACTTTTTCAGCTCGTATCTCCACAACCAGATATCCGTTTTACACCAAATAAAAAGCATTTTTATCGTGAATATATCGAAAAAAGACTCACAAAAAAAATAAAAATTTTTTTCCCAAAAACTTTTTTGTCGAGAAAAACAGCGTTTTTTCACATCTTCCCAAATACCCAAAATGTTTGTATCAATTTTTTTTCACAAAATTCTTTTCTCGAAAAAAACGTTTCTGTGGAAAATTTCATCAAAATTGGTCCACAGGTTGTGGAGATATGATTTGGACACACTACCAAAAGGGCCTTAAACGAGGTTTTTCGATGTTTTCTCTGATTCGCCAAGATAGAAAATTTTACAATTTTATTTTTTTCTTAGTTTGACCAAAATGGTTTCTTTCAACCCCATGTTCCGGGTTGGTGACACGGACCGGGTTAATGACACTTCTATCAATGTGTGATTAGGATAGGACTCAACTTTTGGTTCACCATTGCTGTATCGTAATACCCACCATGTGGTTGCAGTGGTTGCTAATATTGGTGCTGGAGGATGTGTAAATGTTGTCATATCACCACCACTTTGACTTGGGTTGTATACATTGTATAGTCCGTCAAAAACCCGGACTTCGTCAAAAACCCGTCATTTCTCGGGTTCTCAAGTTTTGTGGGGTTGATCAAACATTTCACTTTTTTTTCTCAATTCGCTTTGGTTTTTCAATCGTCATTCAAATACCAGAGAATTTACTTAAATGAAGTGAAAAACGAAAAAGCTGTTACAAAGTGTCATCCTGTACTTGTGTTTTTTCTGAAGTCAGCTCGTCCAAAAAGTCACTGTCATCATCGTGAAGGACATTGATTCTGGTCTTCAAAAGTGGAATAATAGACGGAACAGACTCGGCTCGTGTTGATTCTTGCCTTTTCTGCGGTTTTATTTCGTCGAGTGTGAGTTGCTTCGATTTTTGAGCTCGTTCAGATGTTGGGATGACATTCAGTTTCGTGTGTTGCAGCGATTTTTTAGCGAAACCACGTTTTGGTTGAGAGAGAGTAGTGATAAGTTTACCCTGATATTTTGGTTTTGTGTGCATAGCTGGTTGGTGAGATTCCGAGTTTTCAGAATTCGTTTCCGGCGATTGTATGGATGAACTGAGTATTTCTGATTTTGGTCGAGAAGGGACTAAATGAAGTAATTTTGCGAGAGAAAGTGGTGAAACCCCACATCGAGCGAATGATGCCTTGATGACACAGGGTTTCATTGATGTCGCCAAACAATCTGGAAGAATTCTTGCAAGTTCGGTTCTGTACGCTGAAATTGAGTTTGATTCTGGTTGAAGATATTTTCGAGAGAGTTCTGACTTGAAACTTGCGAAACAATAGCCATCTAGAGGTTGTGAGATTGATGATGAGTGAGGTGGGAGGAAGAGAATTTGAATGTATGCCTTTTCTGCCATTTCTTGAAATTCAGGAAACATGTGAGATGATGCTCCATCGAGCAGAAGAAGTGCATTCCGTAATTTTTTTTGACTCCTATCACGCTTTTCAGTGATTTCTGGGATGATCACATTTTCCACAACTTTTTGAAAGAGAGTCGAAGTCATGTATCCGCTTCCTTCGTACAGCGAGATAATGTGATGTGCACTTAATCCTGAGAATTCTGCAACTGGTGTGTTGGTGGGATAGAGTAGAACAGGTGAGAGTGAAGATCCATCGGCGCAGATTGTACAGGCTAACGTCGCGTTGACGACACGTTTGTTTTCAGAATTCGGTGGGACATTCTCCCCGCGATACCACACAACCATCGACTGTTTGTCTTCATCGATTCTGAGAGAGGTTTCATCGAAATTGAAGATCATGTCTTCGTCGATGTTCGCATCAATCACAACGCTTTTGAGTAAATCGAACCATTCTGTCATACTTTGGACTGTTGTTGAAGCAATTCTTTCGGGACTCAAAAAAGATGGAAGGGATCGCTGGAGCACTGGATTCTGATCTATCCAGTTCGAAATTGTGGGTCGTTTCACTTCAGCAAATTTTTTTATTGGATCATTTCGACGTAAAACGATTTCTTTTGCCTAAATGCGATTTTAATGAAAAAAGAAACAAACATGAGTCATAACTCGCGACACCTTAATCGGAACATTGCGCGAGATGTCTTCGAGGACTTTCAATTCAAGGTCGGTTTCTTCAGCTGAACTGAAAAAGCGAGGACGACCATTAATTCCGACTTCTCGTCCATCCTTGAGAGCTCGCCTTCCGCGACGCAGCTGGGAAGGAGATCCGAGGTTGCTTTCTGTGAGCGTCTCCAGCTTTACGTTTTCGTCTTCGTACAATTTCAATCCACGAGCAACTCGATTTGGTATCGAAAGGTATTCTTGTTTCACGATAATTTTTGAAACTTCCTCTGGACTGAGAAAATGAGGTTCTGAGGACGACATAAAAAAGTTATGGGTGTGATCATCTTTTCACTTTTGATTCAGTCTTTTTCTGAAAAAATTGTTCGATTCAAAATGTTTTGAAGTGAGTGAAATGTTGAAAAGGGTGATAATAACTAAGATGTCGATTAAATTCAGAGAGAAGAGGAGAGTTTTTGATGTGCGATTTCGGACTGGAAAACGACGGGTTTTTGACGAAGTCCGGGTTTTTGACGGACTATAGTATGTGTCGAGATTACCTTGATAGATTGGATGAGATCTCAAAGTGACAGCAGTATTTCCTTTTGAACTGATGGAATCATTGCAGTTCGTTGGACATCCACTACGTTGAGTTGGGAAGCACAGAAGGAAGTCAGTGTTGTCATGAATCGGTCGCACTCTTGTCATAGTTTCATTGGGATATGTTTCATCACCAGTGAGTTTCTCTTCAACGAGAGAATCCGTTAGTGACCGCTCCAAATCATCTGGAACAGCTAGGTATGAATCGAGATTGAGAGTCGATAATGCGAACTGATAGAAGCGAGCTCCAATTGTTGTAGTCGGTTGTTCTGGATAATACCTGTTTTGTAAAGTCACTTGGATGTTCTTCTGCATTGGATTATGGAAGCAAGTGACTTCATTGTCGTAATGACGGAAGAGAAGCATAATGTCCTTTGCATTCACAACAACCATTTGCTGAGTACAATCAATTCCTGTTGCCGTTGGTGTCTTCTGAAATGGATAGAATGAGATCTTCTCAGCTGGAATTGTTCCAGGACGATTCTGATACATCTCCATGAGATTCTTTTTCGCACCATCTTTTATTTTGTATCCAGCACTCATGCAATACACATCATCAATCCGATAGTTTGTGACGTTTAATGTGATGTACTGATCCACAAATTCTGGTTCTGTTGTCACGACATTGGCTGTTGAACAAACAATGTCTTTAGTAACTGTTGGTTGCTGAAATGATTGACCAATTTGAACGAAGTTCTTTGTGCATGAGGTGACAAGATTATTTAAGAAATATGGACGATGTTGAATACAATTGAGAATTGCTGCTTTAATCGTTGGTGCTGCTGCTGTTCCAGTTACGAGTGATGATAGTGTATCTTTCAAAGTGAATTCAGGATTTACAGAACAACAAACAAATGCATCTTCATTCATGTGCACACTCAATTTCAAATCGCCAAAGAGACATTTTGGATAGTCAGTCATTCCAGAGAAAATGAGAAGATCTTCAAGATTGATTGACACACGAATTGGGACATCAATAGTGTCTTGAAACACTCCTGTTCCAGACGTCGTTGTGAAGTCTGAAAAAGGAATATAAACACCAGCAACCGATTCATCATGATTCCATGCATTTTGCCACGGAGTGTGACAATGCTTACGATTCTCCAATTGACTCTTCGGTTTGATCATATTGTAGATGTGAGACTCCATTGATACATCATTGTTTGTTGTGCTAATTATTCTTTGATTGTTGTGAAGAACAGTAAGGTCACGAAAGATTGATGCTGAATGTTTGAGTCCAACGAAGATGAAGATTCTCTCATTCATATACGATCCAACCTTACCAGCTGTAGTTTGCCAATTATTGAGTTTCAATGTCGCAGTCATTGTGAACGTAATGAAGGAATCATCGATTTGACAAATATCTTGATTACCAGTCAATGGAATGATTATCTCTTGTCCTGTGTAGAAGCGTGCATTCTCTGATGGTTTCAATTCTTGAATCGAAGTACTGTGTGCCCCATCATTCATTAGGTAATTAATGAAATGTTCGGACCTGAGTTGTTGTTGAATTTGACCCATGTCATCTCTCGTGTATTCTATCCTTCCAGTGGTATTTCCAGTCAATGACGATGCTCCAGTTCTTTTGTTTGTCAGATGTGTTATATGCGAGTTCATTTTATCAAAAATAAAAAAACAATATTGCTTATTTCTCTTTCACTTTTTCTCTGAAAGGGTTCGAAGCCTCTAGCGAGACTTTTTTGGTTTCTTCACCTTAACCTTCGGCTTCAGCTTTTCTTCCAGTTTCAGTATTTCGCCTCTGAGCTTGTTCGCTACTGCTGTGTTTCCTTCATTCATTGCTTGTTCGTACTGTGCCATCTTTTCTGCATGGATTTGTTGGTCCGATTTCACATCTGGAATCATCTCAACACCTGTCTGTGCAACCTTCGAAATCAATGGTCCAACAAACGGAATTAGGTTCAGAAATGGAGCTCCAACTCTGAGTATGTTTTTGCCAACTGCTGCTAATTTTGATAACCAACCTGGTGCCATTTTAATAAAAATAAAAATATTCGAATACTAGTGAATGATTATCCTTTGAATTGAATTTTGGAATTGGAAGAGAGTGGCATATCATCGTTGGAGTATCGTCCATTTCGTGGATGTTCGTACTCGATCATCTGCGGTTTTTGTTGACGATTGATCGCCTTGTTTTGTTGATAAACGTCCATCATTCCTCCTAATCCATTGAGTATTCCTCCAGCTGTTTGTCCGACTTTACTGTTCGTTTGAGAGAGCAATCCACCACCAACTTGAAGCAATGTTGGAGCTAGAGGTTTGATGAATTGAAAGAATTGCTTGCCGATATTTTTGAGTTTGTTGAAACTTCCTGGTGCCAATTATGTAAAAATAAAAAATACAATTCATGAATTATTTATCTCGGGATTGCCTTTGTCAGAGAAATGCCATAATTGAGGATTGTGTTGTATGCTTCATTGTTGGCGATGCTCATGTCTTTTCCTCCAACAAGGATCTTGAAAATGGTTCTAAACACTGGGAGTTTATTCAGACAGAGGCACTTATCAGATAAATCATCCAATTCGATCACCACATCGTTGATTCCAGTGAGTGTAGCGATGAGAGCACATAAATCACTTTGGTTCGTGATCAGTTTCTTCGATGGTTCAATGAGGTTATTCAGTAGTTTCTTTTCACAAGCGAAAGCATTCTTGTAGACGAGCAGTAGTTGATCTTTGAATGCTGAAATGTTAGATGTGTATTCTCGAAGCGGAATAGAACGACTTTGGATTGGGGCTGATGGATATGTCTCCAGTGGTGGATCGTAAGCACCTGGAACAGTCTCGAGTTCAACATTAGCACTATGTTCATTCCGATCTTCGAGTTTCGATCTTCCGGAATTGGATCCTTTGTGATCGATGATGACATTGTTGGTGATTGATGTTGGTACTGAAGAAGAACTTGTGTGTTTTGTAAATTGACAACTTAGAATTGGTTGCATCACTTTCTATAAAAATAAAAAATATATATTAATGTTTTTAAATTCACAATTCTGCTCGATCTAAATTTCCCATTCCAGAACTATCCAACTGTGCAAATCGATAATATCCAGGCATCTCAGTTTGGTATTGATCGATATCATCATCTGTTCTTGTTGCATAGGCTTGGCGTGTCAGCTTATTGCAAAGTGTCGATATGTCATCTGAATTGTGATTGCAGAATTCTTTTAAGTAAGTTGGGTCTTGAGTGATCATTTGGAGAAACACTGGATGAATCTGTTCCTTGAAGACTTTCTTTTGTTTCATACTGGGATTGTAGTCCTGAACATGATCATGAAGCCATTGATCCCACTTTTTTGATGCTACTGTCGATTGAATAGAATTGAACACCATATTGTCTAATACATGTTTCTCAAGATTTGCGGGGTTTCCTTGACTTGCACGAGTTATTCCCAATACACTTGTCATGAAGTCACCAACAACTTTCTTCATTATTGCATATGGTTGTTGAGATCGATTAGTCTTCATCTCTGCACAACTGATGTCTCGATAATTGGTTGGCAAATCGTATGTTCCATTCTTGAGGAAATTCCTATGAACCGCTTTTATTTTCCTTCCATTCTCTTGATTGAATGATGTGTATGGTTTCTGTCTTCGCATATCTGGTGTTGGATTCATTGCATCGTATGTCTCTTTGACTGGTCTGCTATTGTATGGAGTTAGCATGGCACCATTGACTGCAATCAGATCTCCAGTCTCATTATCGTAGACCATCACATCAGGAACTTGTCCATATTGTTCTATTTTCGCAGTCCAATTTCGTCCAGTTCTCTTGATGTATTCTAACGCTGATGGAAGACTGCACAGAACATCATTGCGTCTGGTTTGAATATCATCGTCGGCATAGATTCGTTTCAATGCTGCTTGAGTCTCCGATCCGTATCTCATTTTTGGTTTCTTCGCTTGTGCTTTTCTTTGTGGTTGAACGTACACTATCTTTTGTGACATTGTGTGTTTTCATACAAAATAAAAAAACCAAAAGTATATTTTAATTGGAGTTAATTCACAAATGAACAATTCGAATATGGCTAAACCAGAGGTTTTGCGGAGGGTGGAACCCTTGTCTCTAACAGCATATGTGAATGCAAAACTGAGTGAAGCTTCTAGTAGGAATGTGTCTCATGAAGTGCAATCACAAATACATCCAGACTTAAATTTCAATCGCAATAGTGTCAATGTCCTCGTTGGAAACAGAGGAAGTGGCAAAACATTTAATGCTCTTCGAGAGGTTGCCAAACTCCAAAATGTTCAGGTTAGGAATGAACTCTTTCACCTCTTTGTCTTCGTCACTGATAAGAACATTGATCCAACATTCGATAAATTCAAACCAATACTGAACGTTCCTTATGTGAAAGTCAAATACGATGATGCACTTCCATTTCTGTTGGAACTCTCTGAATCAAAAGCTGCTTATGAAGAGATCATTGACAATCAATGGCAGAATAAAATTACTGATGAATGCAGAGAGAATCTCTTTGATGCTCTATACATCGATGACTTCTCAGTTAAGAATCTCCAAACGATTATACTTCTTGATGACTGTCGTAGAATCCTTGGAGAACGTAGAACATCCAAAAATAGAATGACAATGATGGACTTACTACTGGAGAATCGGCAACCGAAGTTCACATTCTTTCTGACAATGCATGAGCTCTTCAGTTTGTCAGCTGATATGAAGTCAAACATTGATTCGATGTGGATCTTTGGAGGATTCAATAAAGAACGAATCAGTAGAGTCTATCCTCAGTTGAACTCACCAATTGACATTCAACAATTCTGGAATGTCTACCAACGAAAACAAAAGTGTGAAGCAATCATTCTTCGATACAACACAGATGGAGTTGCACTGAATGAGATCAACAAAGATGGGTTAATCAGAAGGGTCAGAGAACTCTTGAATTAAGTTTCCAATGGTCTCGTCAAGACTTCGAAGCCTCATGCTGAGAGTGTCTGTCAACGTCCGAATTGATTCTTCAATGTCAGATAATCTTTGATCAATCGAGAGTGAATTCGGAGAAGCGGAAGCATCTACATATCGTTTCCTCAGTGCAATCTCACCTCTTATTTTTGTTATTCTGTATCCATCAATTTGGATCATCCTATTTAGTTTCTGAGTTGTGTACTCATTCAGTTCTTTTCTATTCTTCTCCAAGTATCTCTGAAAGTCGTGGGTGTTTGTGAACTCTTTCTGCTCAGGATCAAACGGTTCTAATATTTTCAGTGATGACATTTCAATGAAATAAAAATATTTGAAACATTATTGAAAACGAACAAAGTTCTCAGATCGAAGATCGCACTACGCTAGATTGAACTCAGCAATGAACTCTGGAGTTAAGTCGTCAATAGAGTCTGCATAAAACTTTGTGTGTTGAATTGGAACGTAGACAACTTTTGACAGACAAGTGAGTCCATTCAGTAGAGTGGCTACAACATTACCGTGTTTGTATTCGATGAATTTCCCCACGAATTGAAATTGCCTTCGCTTCTTCTGAAACTTGGCAACAGTCTTGTCCAAATCAAGGTGAATCAGCAATATGTTTCCTGGTTTGTATTTCCATAACATCTGTGATGTCTGCTGTCTTTGGATATTCTTTAATTGTTCTTCACAACTGGAGATATACAGTGCTTCGATTTCACGATTGTTCTGTGCTTTCTGTGGAGTGAACTTGTTCCAGTACGCTCGATGTGGAGTCATGTTGTAGTATTCAACCATCTGATTCATCAATGAATGATTGGCCATTTGTGTCGCATTGTCTTGGAATCCATCCCTGATTGTTCTGATCACTCGATCGACAATTCTATTGTGATTTGTGAATGGTGAGCTTGTGAAATATGTACTGACCTTCTGTTGCTTGAAAAACACTAATGCTTCTATACTAGTCCATGCAGCTTCTCCATCACCACGAATGTTATTCACAGACCTTAGTAGATTGAGTTCAATGTGGTATAAATTGAGTTCGACAGACCTCAAGGTGACAAATCCATGTTGACTTCGATTTGAAGTGGATTTGGTTGATCAGGAAAATGTTTTAAGAAAGGGTTACAGTTCCATCACATCTTGATCTTGCCTTTTTTTCTGAAATTGGATGCCGAACATGAATTGTTGTCCTGTTAATGTTGGATGTCTTATTTTACACAGACCTTCTACTCACTTTTCCACCATCGCCACAAAAAACATTTTGTCCATCAATGAATTGACTCTTCCATCTCTTTTAAAGAGAATTGTCGAATGTCATCTTTCATTTTCTCAATTTGTAGATTCTCTACACCTTATATCCATGCAAAAGGACAACGCTGCATCAATAAGCGGCGTTCGTCAATTGACTCTCCTACTCCCAACAAGGATGTGTTATCCTCCCCCCTCGGTCCCAACCGCATCTCGCTCGTCCTCATCCGCATCTCGCTCGTCCTCATCCGCATCTCGCTCGTCCTCATCCGCATCTCGCTCGTCCTTATCCGCATCTCGCTCGTCCTCATCCGCATCTCGTTCGTCCTCATCCGCATCTCGCTCGTCCTCATCCGCATCTCGCTCGTCCTCATCCGCATCTCGCTCGTCCTCATCCGCATCTCGCTCGTCCTCATCCGCATCTCGCTCGTCCTTATCCGCATCTCGCTCGTTCCCATCCGCATCTCGCTCGTTCCCATCCGCATCTCGCTCGTCCTTATCCGCATCTCGTTCGTCCTTATCCGCATCTTGCTCGTTCCCATCTGCATCTCGCTCGTCCTCATCCGCATCTCGTTCGTCCTCATCCGCATCTCGCTCGTCCTCATCCGCATCTCGCTCGTTCCCGTCCGCATCCCGCTCGTCCTCATCCGCATCTCGCTCGTCCTCATCCGCATCTCGCTCGTCCTTATCCGCATCTCGCTCGTCCTCATCCGCATCTCGTTCGTCCTTATCCGCATCTCGCTCGTTCCCATCCGCATCTCGCTCGTTCCCGTCCGTATCTCGCTCGTCCTTATCCGCATCTCACTCGTCCTCATCCGCATCTCGTTCGTCCTCATCCGCATCTCGCTCGTCCTCATCCGCATCTCGCTCGTTCCCGTCCGCATCCCGCTCGTCCTCATCCGCATCTCGCTCGTCCTCATCCGCATCTCGCTCGTCCTTATCCGCATCTCGCTCGTCCTCATCCGCATCTCGTTCGTCCTTATCCGCATCTCGCTCGTTCCCATCCGCATCTCGCTCGTTCCCGTCCGTATCTCGCTCGTCCTTATCCGCATCTCACTCGTCCTCATCCGCATCTCGCTCGGTCCCATCCGCATCTCGCTCGTCCTCATCCGCATCTCGCCTGTACTCCTCCCCATTCACTCCTCTGCCCTGAGCAGGAATCATACGGAC
This sequence comes from Blattamonas nauphoetae, assembly GCA_033064195.1. Classification (NCBI taxonomy): domain Eukaryota; phylum Preaxostyla; order Oxymonadida; genus Blattamonas; species Blattamonas nauphoetae. The sequence goes on from JARBJD010000336.1 coordinate 40,997, forward strand.
GTGTCCCATCTCTATCAGCTCACTTCGTAATCAGTCGTTCTTGTTCTTTCCGCTGCTTGGTAGTCGCTGCCCCGATCTAAATCAAGTTTCATGTTCTTGTCGTCCGCCCACCCAACACTGACCTCACTGGTGTTTGTGATCGTGGCTGAGAGTGATTCCCGAAGTGATGTTGGCGACTCTGACTGACTTGGAAGCCAGACTCGAGTTCTTCGCCCACACAATGCACGCAGTCTTCATCCACTCCGACTCCACAACCGGTCCGTTTTGTCTGACTTACTAAAGCAGAGCACGGTGCCCTTGTTACAGGTCAGGCTTCCATAGCGAGATGTTCTTCATCTGCACGGCCACGTTAGGTTTGATTCGACAATCCTCTGGATCGTTGTGGTGCAGACTGGGTAATTTCCGCAATATGATATCGGAGCGGTGAGCTGTCGAGCGGAGACTGAATAGGTGGTGAACGACGATTCGTTATCTCCTCCTCGAACTCTTGGAAGCAGCCGATGTATCTTTGTTGTTTCTTCTTTTTTTGTCGTTTCATCCGCCCAGATTCGCTTCGGTGAAGAGGAGGTTGGTAACTGTGTCTTCTTGGAAGATATCTCTCATCCGCGCTTCGAACCATCTCAGCACCTGTGGGCGAGACGGATATTTCATCAGAAGCGAGCTGTTCAATTCGCGATGCACATTTTCGTGCATGATCGTCTTGTTCATCATCGGGATCACTCGGTGCATGTCCACGTTCTCCTTCGACAGCTGCAGATTCGGCTGTTGCAGATTAGCGCAGGCCAGCTCGCGAAAGTGACTTGCTTTGGCATTAGTCAGTTTGAATATCACTCTGAGGCTGTTTGTCCCACCAGCCGCTGACCATTTTGGTTTCATGTCCCGCTTGAGAGTTTACAAAATCTAGCGATCGTGGATGGATGGAATACACTGCATGTTGTTCGAAGGTGATCTCCGAGCTGTATTTCGCAACTAGTCATCCAAATCTCAGACGATGTCTGGAACTTCTTCTCTGGTGCTCAGAGAATCTCCTTAGCGACATACACACACTCCTTCGTCTTCCTCAGCTCTTTTCAGGTCATGAACTTGATCGCCTCCATCACTTGGTTTGGACTGGTGTATTTTGGTAATTTTTGACCCATCTGCTCCGACAGGTATTTTGGAGCGGCGGAGTAGTTTGCAGAGACGATAGTGCGTGGAGAGGGGGAGCGGCGATCGGGGGAGGTTGGAGACTGATGGGAGGTAGTGTAGTGACACGCTTGAGAGACTGGAAGGCTGGTTGCGAAGATGACGATGCCAGAACAGGAGCAAGATGTGAGGTGTTTGAAGGGAGTGGAATGATGATTGGAGCAAGTTGTTGAGGCGGTGAGACTCGTGGTGTGAGATAGAGAGAGTTTGAATTCTCTTATTCCTCTGACGATGAAGGGGATTGTTCATTTAGCTAATCATCTCCATCAATTGGGATGGTCGTCGGATTAATGACAAAAGGCGGTGTATATACTGGATGGAGAGGACGCAACAATGATGGAGGGAGGATCAACATTTCTTTGACAGTTTTCGACTTGGGAGTGTGCAACGTGTTTAAAGTCGGAGCAGGAGATGCTGGTTTGGTTTTTCCAAGGGTTGTCGCGGCTGGTGGTGGAATTGCGTGTGTCTGCGTGGCAGGTGAAGTAGTTCATCGCACTCCGAAATAGGCGGATCTAAACCTGTTTGTTTCTTCTTCCTCACTGAATGAACTGTCGCTAATATATTGATGAATCTGAAACGGCAACCCTCTCTGTTCGAATTTCACGTCCACATTGACAGACTTAAAGAAATGGCTTCAAAATCGACGAATCAGACCATCGAATCGAACAGTCTCCATTCAACGGTCGAATCGGAATCAGCAGCCACGGAATTAGAAGGTGAAGAACGAATGATTGTTGATGATGTTACTGAACCGAAACCAGCTATTCCAGTGCCTCCAAAGCTGAAAAGTGCTGATCAAGTCAGACACCTCTATCCAAACTGGATTGTCGGGAGAGATGCCTGCTTGGACGAAAATGGGAATTCAATATTCACCCTTTCCAACGCGGGAATCATGTGTTCCATCTGCTCCACTTTCAAGCATTCACTGAAATCCCCAAAGGGGGAGTACATTTCACGTCCCTCAAACCCTTCAGCAAGCCTTTCAGTATACGATCACGTTCAGACAGCAACACACAAAGAGGCCCTCGCAATGCAAGCAGAAAGAAAGGAAAGCCTATCTCAACGGATCTCTGTTGAAGATACGCGTTCCATTCTCACACATAGAAAGAATCAGCTCCGGGCAGTGAACTTTATCGCCATTAATCACTTGGCTTGTGATTCTTTCAAAGCCCTCACTAACCAATACAATTCTCTCAACAATCCCCACTTCGTGACACCATCAGAATCCTCCAACAATCGCCAATTCTGGAAACTTGCCCAGAAAATTGATACATTTTTCCACTCCGCTCAGGCACACAAGATCCAACCACGAACTCCATTGGCAATAACATTAGACACTTCGACAGATAACACATCAAAAACCATTTTGTGTGTTAACTGTCGTTTTTTGTCTAATGATTATACACCGGTAAGTTTGTTGTTGGGGCTCGAAGAAATGAAGAAGACTTCCACAGGCAAAGCATTGTTCGACGCATTTCTCAAAGTTCTGACAGCGGGAGGGATCCACAAATCACAGATCTTATGCGTCTCCACGGACGGAGATCCGGCCATGAACGGGTCACAGAAAGGCTTTATTGCTCTTTTGAGAGCTGTTGTTCCTGGATTGCTGTACCAACACTGTGCCGCACACAGATTTCAACTCGCACTCAAACATTCCTTCGAATCAAAGAATCAGGCTGCAACACAGACACTCATCAACAATTCGATACGTTTCGTTCACGCAATAACCAAAAGTCATTCTTTGGTGAAAAAATTCTCAAAAGCCCTTCGACAAAGTGGCCAGAAACCTCACAGCCTCGCCAAACCAATCAAAATCAGATGGTCAACCTGCCGCCAAGCTCTTGAAGATACATTACGATTCCGTACAATCATTTCACAACTGTTGCAGGAATCTAATCAACTGAAACATCAAACTCTCATCGTCTACTTCGAGTTGGAAGAAAATATCGCGCGGCTTGCAGCACTTCTTTCACTTCTTGAGATGACAACATATACCGTTTCCATCCTCCAATCCCGCACCCTAACGTTTCCTGAGTGCCGGGCTGCCATCCAAAACCTTCGAAGAACCCTGACGACGATGGAAGAGGACGATGTACGAAACAAACTCCTCTCATCAATCCACATTTATTCAATACCCGGGGGAGACCAGATTTTGGATCAGATGGTTGTCGATTTTCTCCAAATGAAATCAATTCTGTGCGATGAACTGGAAAGTACCTTCTCCACGAATGATGATACTGCAGATCTCAATTTTCTCAAGAACTACATACTCCTTCAACCAGACACACCACAATCTGATACGATTCATTGATCCTCTTCTACAACGACATGTCGTTGCCCATTGGAGGCAAATTAAGGCTCTATATCAGATCCACTTTTCTGAGATTGAGCGTTCTCCTTCACAAATACAAGATTTATTACTAACAAATCCACTCTTTCGGACATGTGGATCTGTCCTCCAGATTGTTCGTGCCCTCAAGACTATCGCTGTAACATCTGTAGAAACCGAGCGAGAATTCAGCATTTTGCACTATATCAAAAGAAAAGAACGTTCTTCACTGCATACCTCACATTTGGGTATTCTTGCCCGCATTCATCACAATTCAACACCAATTTTGTCAGACGAACAAATTGAGATGATATTCACTACGAACGTCGAGAAAGAAGACGATCAAAACAAACCAATTGAAACAATGAGGACGAGATCCTACATCAACGATGACAGTTCTGAATCTGATGGGTGGGATCAACTTGTAATGGAGGAGTGAACGTTGGGAGCTTTCTTTTCTCTTGTTTTGTACCAATTGTCAGTCGATCATTTCAAATCTGTAAAACGAATAACTTTCATTGCTTCTGTGAATCAAAAAAACCCCATAAAAAGAACATCGTCTTTTCGAGACAGAGATTAGACATTGAGCATTTTCCTAAAAATTTGTGTGACAATGTGGCAGTAATACGCATGATGTGAGAAGAGAAGAAAGAATCAATGGCACGTTATATCTTGAGATCGAAAAAATTGAGATCATTGAGATCGATCTCTAAGGTCTGGTTATTCACATGAACTCCACGATGATTAACCAGATCATTGATTGCGGTCTTGACTTTGCTCCATGATTTATCCAGAACAGGAATGACCACCAGGTATTTGGTGTTGATGTTAATTACGAAGAGGTATATCTGCAACACTGTTTTCGACGTTGGTGATTGGATAAAAATGAGATCAATTTCCCATGATCCAAACTTGGGAGAGAAGTATGGTCGATCACAATTTTGTGGAACCTTTCTGTCTGAAGTCTTCTGTGGATCACCTGTAATTGCTTTCGACATGAATTGCATCTTTGATCGAAATGGATACACGATTTTCTCTGTTGTTTTAGGAATCGTTGGTGGATCAATTCTCATTCTGTCACTTCCTTTTTCCCTCTGGATTTTCCTCGGATGTGCTACACTCCATCTGTGATCATATTCCTCATACCAATCCTGAAATGACCTTCCTCCGAATGGGATTTGTTTTGTGTGAGTCAGAATGAAGTAAATATCATCGTTCGCAATCTTTCTGTTTATCGAGGCTCGAACGAATGTGTCTCTGTTCGTTTTATTTGCATCCAGCAGGTGTGATGTAATAAAGTATTCCATCTGCTTTAGATTATTCATTATTGAGTTCTCAGTTTTGATTTGTTCATCTTCTGAATTATTTCTCTGTTGATGATCAAACAATCCTTTCATATGTGCCAACTTATTGAGAACTTGTTGTGTCGTAGGTTCGTACTGTCTGATCTCCAATGGAAGTCGAACACTTTGAGTTGGTTGTGGTGACTTTGGAATATTGAGAACATCATCTTCGAACCTCATCACCTTTCTTGGACGTTCATACTCTTCACCAATCGATTTCAGGTTTCTCTTCTGTCCAATAATGATTGGAGATTCAGGTGATTCTATAACTATTGGCCTTTGCACTGGAATTGGGATTGGTGTAGCCTCTGCAGGCCTTCGAATCCGTGGTGAGAAATTCACTCCCTGATTCACCTCGTGATGATATAGTTGATATAGAGAGTATGCTCCTTCAGCTGTTCGATCTGGAAGACGTGCTCCAATGTATTTCATTACAAACTGTTGGACAACACTTCTTCCATCCAACTCTGATAAATCAGGAGGTAATCCACCATTGAACCAATCCTCGAAATATGTTTCATCATTTCCATTAAATGGTCCATTAGAATCAGCGCCATGATAGACAGGTAAAACGTTTGTTAAAGACCATTTCTTTTCGACTATTTCGTTTTGAGAGTGTTGTGTACATCGAAGTAACCTATCCACTAATGCATTGATCTGTCGTGTGTTCATTTCTACAAAAATAAAGGTTGTGTTTATTCAATAATATAATCAGTTGCTTTCAGTCCATGAATGAATGGGGGACATGATTCATTTTCTAATACGATTACCTTCAGAAGAAATCCACTGAGACTGAGTTTCTGCTGTTGTATCTTCGCTATCTCAAATCCATTAGTGTCCTCTTCGCTCACGATTCTTCTCGTCTGGAAGTTCAGTGTTGTAGTCACTGTTTTCTCTCCATTGAGGCACTTCACATAGTCATCACTCGTGATACTTGTTTTCTTCAGTGACACTCCTTTGATCTTGCATTTCTCATCGAGAGAGTACCCTTGTTCCACAAAGGAGCAAATTTCCAAAAAGTGTCAAATTTTGGCAATCCAGTGGTTCCCCATTTCACACTATGATCCTTTTTGTCAAAATTTCAGGAAATTCATTTTAATAACTAATAATTCGTCTGAAGTGGTCATTTGCGAAAATAATCTGGTCAAAAGTGATTATTTCAGACTGAAATGGTGATGATCTGCAAATTTTGGGTTGGATGCATCTCCCCAACCATCCATCAAATCGAGATGGCGTTTTCACCAAATTGAATAGTGTGTGAAAATAAACAATTTGAGAAAATTTGGAAGAAATCAATTGTATATTTAGGAAGTTGTCGTCGAACCATTTCGCACTCACTTCGAAGTTGTCGCCCCCACATGTCGCTATATCCACCTCATCCTTCATAATTCTCTCAAAACGAAGCGGACACTGTCTTTTGCATATTCGATTGGTTGATTTTACCAAAATTTCTGATTTGAATCGATATTTTGGAAGATCATCCTCGAAAAGTGGGGAAAATGACAAAACGACCATTTTTGGAAGTTGTCAAAGAAAGGCGTGAATTACTCAAATTGTTTATTTTCACACACTATTCAATTTGGTGAAAACGCCATCTCGATTTGATGGATGGTTGGGGAGATGCATCCAACCCAAAATTTGCAGATCATCACCATTTCAGTCTGAAATAATCACTTTTGACCAGATTATTTTCGCAAATGACCACTTCAGACGAATTATTAGTTATTAAAATGAATTTCCTGAAATTTTGACAAAAAGGATCATAGTGTGAAATGGGGAACCACTGGATGGCCAAAATTTGACCCTTTTTGGAAATTTGCTCCTTTGTGGAACAAGGGTAACACTTTGGAGCTAGACAGATCATCTGTTCACCTTCCTTCTCAATAGCTAATCCCAACAGTTTCTTCTCATCATCAACTCCCTTTTCAGGATTTGGAAACCATTCATGTTTGTGAGCATCGTAGAATTCTTTGTCAGCAATAACGTGTTCAAATTGTTGATGAATTCCAGCATTTGGATCACCACTAATTGCCCAGTATGCAGAATCAGTGTCTCCCTCACAAAAGTGAATCTTGTTCATGTCTAGGCACTTGTACATGAAGTTGTAGATGAAATTCAGATACCAGAACTTGGCATTGTCGAGTGTGAATACTGCTTCTTGCAAACATGTTTTGCATGATGCTTTCTCACGATCTTCAATCACAATGTAGTTGTCCTCATTGATCTCTCTAGTTGCCACAAATCCTTTCATCATCTGTTTCAAGTATGTTCTCTTCTCATTGCAGATTGTGATTGAGTTGTACTTCTCAGTGTTCATTCCATCGTATCCGTAACTTCCATTCAAGTTGGTCTTACAGAACTGTTCCTTTCCTTTGTTTCCAACCTTCATTGCTTCTATTCGATCATTCATAAATGAGGTCACAAATGGTTCAAATCCAGCATGTCTTGAGAACACCATCACACTCTTAATGTCATCAATTATGAAGTGACAGTAGTCCATGAGGAACCACAGATAGTATGTCGAAAAGAACATATACTGATCGTGTGTGCTCAAGAGTTGAGTGAGTTTTCTTTGCTTGTCATCAGTCTTCAATCCATGTTTCTTCATCAATGAATAAGTCTTCTCTCCAATGTTCTCTTCTGTTGTATTGACAATGATGTTTCTGAAGATTGGTGGGAAGTTAATGAAATCATTGATGTACTTTTCATCGATGTGTCCTTTCAGTTCTGCAACGAACAATGTCTTCTGACTTTTGTCCTCTATAATCTTTCGACATTCCTTGTCTCCTGTTTCGGTGAATAAGCATCGTCCTGGCATATGCATTCTGTGATTCGTGTATGGATTGTTCTTGTTCTTGATTGATGAGAAAGCACTTGGATAAAGTGAATTGAAATCAACACCACAGACGTGAGTCATATTGTGTTCTGTATCTATTGATTTGACAACACCGTCTTCATACTTGAAATGGTTGATTGGTGTCACGTCTTTGATGTTCTGTCGATGTTGAACATTCGATAATCCGCCAGTCACAGCTGCTCTCAGTTTGTGATAGGTTTGCTCGTGTGTCAGAGTCATTGGTAGTGATTTCCAGATGCAATACTTCTTCAGTTGAATTCTCAATCGAGTGAGATGTTCATCATGGTCTGACTTATAGGTGTTGCAGTAGTCACAGCAGATCTTCACGTTCTCTTTTGAATGTCCTTTCGAATTGTCGATTCGATCCAGTGTTGGTCTTACTGCTTGTGAGAAGTGACTCTTGCAGATGTAGCACACTCTCTTGCACTGTTGAACAAACTAATCATAGTCAGCTTCAGTGAAATTTTTGTCAGGACTGCGATGAGCTTTCTGGTCTTGATAAATGTACGATGCAACCTTGTACTTCCAGTATTGTTTGGTGATTTTTATTTCTCCAGATTGATCCACACCATTGAAATCATCATCGATATCAAAATCCTTGTAAGCACAGGCATACTTGATTGCAGAAGCATTTGCTGATAGTGAGAGATTGTGCAACATGTCCACTTTGTACTGGAAGTTCAGATCGATCAGATTGTCTAGTGGTGCAATCATGCATTCGACGTCTCTGTTGTTGTAGAATTTCAGATATTCTCAACGGTTCTTGAATCCTTGCTTGTTCCAATCATCAAGGTACATTTGGTAATCTGTGTCAGACATTTCACTGTTGTTCAAACTGGAATAGAATTCATATTTAGAGAATGGTTCTTGTTTGCTCAGCACTGCATCGTAGTCTGATGAATCAAATGATTCGTATGCAAAGAATGATTTCTGGAGTGTAGTGTTTCCACCAAAAGCTTTCACTGCATTATCCAAAGTCATTGGTCCTGTGTACGACATCATGTCTATGAATCGAAGTACCTGTTGCGTCTTCTCGTGTCTGATCAATACCTGCTTGTACTTCGTTGTAGATCCAAGGAAGCTCACCACTTTCCAATCCTTGTCAACGAGATCTCGAAAGATGAGATTGATGTCGAATCTGGAGCTGTTGAATCCAATCACACTGACTTCATTCTGAGATGGTATTTCTGGGTCTTCGTAGTAGTTGTCTTCTCGTACTGTTTCTGCATACTTGAAGAGTTGTCTGATCCATTGCTTCACAAAATCTTTTCCATCTCGAAGATCAAAATAGATTGACTTCACTCCTGACTTTGTTTTGATTGCTGATGCAACGGAGAGAGGCTTCAAGTGTGAGATCAACTGTGTGTTGTCATCAGAGAAGAGATTGTCAAGAATGAGATCTTCCATTGTTTCGAAATCAGATGTGATGTAGGAAAGTGTTGGTTTGAATTCGTCCTGTCTTTTGTGTGCCATCAGAAATTCATGAGTCTTATTGTTGAGTATATGTGGAACGTATGGTCTTGGTGTCTTGTCAAGTGAGATCTTCTTCACATGTTTTCCATCAAGCTCTTTGCACTCTCTGAGATGCTTCTCAAAATCTCTGCTGTAGTTTTTATTCTTCACTTGGAATCCTCTAGACTGACAATATGGACAGAGCTTGTATCCAGTGATTTTCTCAGGGTCAACAATGTACATTACATGAACGAGAGTTGACGTCAGTGGAATCATCAGAAGTGAGAGAACGCTTGCATCATCATTTTCGTTGATGTACGATTGACTCAGGAAGTATCGCTTCTTGTCTTCATCAAATTCATAAATGTGAACTGTGATGTTGAACTTCATCATTGCTTTCTCAATATCACATGCAATATCGAATCCAAGATAATTCTGAAGATGTGGAGTCAATTGTCGAGATTGGAGATGAGTGAGATTCATCCATTGTGCGAACAATCTGTAGGCTTCACTGTTCCTCATATTGATTGATATTTTCTTGCCTTGAACTTCAGGAAGGGTGTGAATGATAGTGCTTGAAAGAAGCAGATGTTGTACTCAGAATCGATGTACCGAACGTTTCTCGTTTTAATGTGTTCAGTGAGAATGGCATTTGCTTTTCCTGCCACTGGGAATCGATAGACTGCAACAAGAATGGAGTGGAATGCAATGTACATTGTCTTCGTATCCATAAGTGTTCTCTCTTGTGATTCTTTGATCAGATTGATTGCATATTTTGAATACTCGTTGATGTCTCCTGCACTTCTTATCACTGTCGGAAAACTCTTTGATGTATTCTCCAATTCTGGTCTGAAGTCATTGTATGTTGTCTCATCTTTGTCTTTTCTCTCAACAATCTTTCCAAAGTCAATACTGATCTTGAATGGATGATCTTTCTCTTTGTCGAACACTGCTTTGATGAAGGTTGTGATTTCTTCAATATTCTTCAGATGATTGTGGAAGTACAATTGATATGGTTTTCCATTGTCTTCAACCTTCTCGACCTCATTCTTTTTGAACTTCCTTCGTGCATTCATGAGACAAGAATTGAATGCTGCTTTGTCTCGTGGTTCAGCGAGTAAGATACATTCATCAAATCCATCGAATGTCTGCACTTCTCTTTTTTCCATCTGCTCATTTTTCTTTTGAATGATCAACAGATTCTTCATCCAATGATCCATCAGCTTCTCCTCAATTGATTTCAGTTTGGATGTCATTTTGAACACTTGCTTTTTCAGTTCATCTTTGTTCACTCTTGGATTTTCTTTCATGGTTTGTATTCTTGCTTTGCTGTCTTCTTCATTCATCATTGCGTTGTTATTGTTCTCAACAAGTTTGTGAATAAAATCATCGATCTGATAGTTGGTAATATTCCTTATTTCTCCTTCAAAGTGGAGATCTGGATTCTTGAGCATTGACAGGAGATATGCTCTCTGATGTTGGTAGTTTCTACTCTCTGGCTTAACTGGCGCACGTAACCCGAAATTGGCACGAAACCCGAAATTGTCAACACCTTCTTAACCCATACTTCATTTTTCTCCGAACCCCTATTTTTGTGGGTCCCACTTTTTTTATGGGTCATCATCTCGACCCCATAAATCACTTGAGGCAGAAATCGAACCTCCAAAATAGGATCCCTTGTTCAGGGTGCCTATTTAAGAGCCTTTTTTGGTCCCCAAAAATGTTGTCCTTAACATTTTAGCTTAGTGAATCCTAACTTCACGACCACTTTTCACGCCTGTTCGAGATTTTTCTTTCTCGTTTGATTTATGGTGGTTTGGGATTGTTTCTCTCGAAATGACAATTTTTGAAAATGAAAAATCCTGGGGAGCTGGACGAAAAATGGGAAAAACTGGCTTCCCTGTATAATGGCTTAAGAGCTCGAAAACTTGTTTTGATCATATCTCACAACCAGACATAGTTCCGACATGAAGTTTTCACCAATATGGATGTTTTGTTGGATATTAATTTTTCTGAAAATTTTGAGAATTTTCGATGACCTCCTATTTCGGACTTTTTGCCATTGTCAGCAAAATCGATTTCTCACATTCTATCTGAGAGGAGTTTCTTCTTCAGATTCAGTTGATTTGACACAGTCATGACCCGAAATCACCTAAATCCATCATTTTGTTGTTCTCAGTGATGATAATTGGAATAATGTTAAGACTGTGCGAATAAAAATGAAAATATCTGAAAAGTCCGAAATAGGAGGTCATCGAAAATTCTCAAAATTTTCAGAAAAAATTAATATCCAACAAAACATCCATATTGGTGAAAACTTCATGTCGGAACTATGTCTGGTTGTGGAGATATGATCAAAACAAGTTTTCGAGCTCTTAAGCTTATTATACAGGGAAGTCAGTTTTTTTCCCCATTTTTCGTCCAGCTCCCCAGGATTTTTCATTTTCAAAAAATTGTCATTTCGAGAGAAAACAATCCTAAACCACCATAAATCAAACGAGAAAGAAAAATCTTGAACAGGCGTAGAGAAAAGTGGTCGTGAAGTTAGGATTCACTAAGCTAAAATGTTAAGGACAACATTTTTTTGGGGACCAAAAAAGGCTCTTAAATAGGCACCCTGAACAAGGGATCCTATTTTGGAGGTTCGATTTCTGCCTCAAGTGATTTATGGGGTCGAGATGATGACCCATAAAAAAAGTGGGACCCACAAAAATAGGGGTTCGGAGAAAAATGAAGTATGGGTTAAGAAGGTGTTGACAATTTCGGGTTTCGTGCCAATTTCGGGTTACGTGCGCCAGTTATATGTTCGATCATAGCCATGTTCATCCTTGAATTCAAAGGTGGTGTTTGGAAATAGTTCTCTTATTTTCGTGATGCTGTCTGTGACAAATTTCAGTGTCGCCGCCATTTACTACAAAATAAAAAATCTGAAAATAAAAAAAGTTGAGCGTTTATTTCTGTTTTCTCTGATGGGGCTTTATCGTTGCCTTTAGCCAGGAATCAAGTCTAATTCTGAACACTTCACTTCCGCCAATCTCTCGATATGTGAATGGAACCAGAACTTTGGTGTACTCACCTACGAGCTCACAATTGTATTTCTTTAATTCATTTTCCACAAACGATTGAGTGTAGTGTCGACGTTTCGCTAAGTGAGGTCTGTTTCCCTGATTCCACAACTTAGGTTTTATTCTCCATTCAACTCCCTCATGAACATACGTCACCGGCACATTATTTCTGACATCCTCAGAGACTAGTGAACAGTTATCTTCTCTCATTGATTCCATTAATGCTTGTTCTGAACATACTCGACGTCTTTCGTTGTACATCGCAGTTGGATTCATTTAATACAAATTAAAAAATTCAAAAATAAATTTTCATTCGTGATTTTATCATTTGTGATCTTCTGAGACTTCGATCCTGTCATCGATGGGTTCGATCAGTCCTGTTTGATCAGCGAAAGTACTTCAATGGGACGTGATCCTCTCATCTCGTTCCTGATGACTCATTACCGTTTGATTTAGGTGTGTTTCACTTTCTACTTTCTCATTTGTTCTCTCTTCTTTTTCGTCATCTCATTCTCGTTCTCGATCATTGACTTTTTTCTGTCTCTCTCGTTCAGGTCTACTATTATGTTTTATCTTCTGGAATTTCATTTCCCACTTATTCTTAACAAGTTTGCTCTATTTTGTTCTTAATTCTTTCATAAAACATCCTTATGTACCAACGCTGATCGAACCGAAAGTGGACCTGAAGATCAGGTACACAGATGCGTTTTATCGTTTGATAGTATGTCTCTCATGATCAGACCTTTGAGACTGATCTCATCGATCTCAGCTTTTTTGATCTCAGAAAATAACTAGTGTTCAAATTCTCATAAAACTCGAAATATCGAAGTAAAAGACCCACTATCCGTGTTGAATTTTGTTTATAAGCACTTTCATTGAAATCTCGAGATGAATCATCCCACAATAATTCTTCTTCCCGATCCGATTGAAGAACTGGATGAATCACGCTTGTTTATCAAAAAAATTATTAATTCCACCGCGACGGATCTCATATACCATTTCTTGACGATTATTTCTCTCTTAGAATGATTTATTCAGCAGGTTTGCATTCGTTGTTCTATTGTTTATTAGTCTTCAAGATTTCTTTTCATTATATCCTTTTTCTTCTATACTTCAACATTCTTTTCCATTTTCTCTTTTCATTTCCATTTATTTCCTTATCTTTCAAATTCTCCCTTCGTTCAAGTCTGGAAACGAAATCTCTGGCCTAACTGGATGTCACTCTCTGACTCTTGTGTGCAGTGGCTCAATTTGGTGTTCGACCTTCCAAATCTGGTGTCTGTTCTCTTCCACGACTCGTATCTGTCGCTCCACTCTGTCTCCGAGTCGCTTCTGTTCAAGGTCCGGAAAGTGTTCACACTGAAGAACCAGTCTCTACAGACCCTCCTGACTGACTGTGTGCTCTCCTTTTCTGAACAATCGCACTTTTCATTTATCGTTTCCAACAGTCCTCGCTCTTCATTCTTTTCGTTGCTGATTCTGCTCTACCATACCCTCAGCAGGCAGCATTTGTGATGTGCGGTGGATCAGTCTCCACATGTCCAGCAAGTGACGCTCCATGACATGCCGAGCCGAAGACGGGTGTCGAAGATGAGCGAAGAACTGTCAAAACGGGATGGTCCCAAAAGTGGTGATATCGGACAAATTGACGAAGAAAACATCTCAGAAGACGGAGAGAGTGCAAACCACACTCGTTTTAGTGACAAGCAGGACATTTTGAGTGAGGATCTGATCCAAGTTTGTGTTGCGAACCTTCTTGTCTTCTATTAACCCTATTCGGTCTCTCTCGACTTTTCATCGTTTTTGCCTTCAATTTGTCTCTTTTCATTTTGAATTCACACTCATTTTTTTCAGGACCAGCTTCGGATGAGCGATCTGGAATTTGGGCGATTGAGTGGCGGTCTTGTGCATTCCCGCTCCGAAAACGACGCTGAATGGGAAAGAACAGACGTACTGTCGGAACAGCGTGAGATTGGAGCACACAGAAACATCATTCTCCACTCTTGACACCACCTCACTCACAACACTTGGCTGTCCCAGACTCACCCTCCCCACCATCCTCCCACCACTCTCTCACCGACCTCCGCTCTCCTCTGCCGCAAACCATCGACTCTTCGCATTTCGATTCTCACTCCACCTCGCCTCGTCCACTCTCACACGCACTTCACACTCCTTCTCCTTCCCAACACAAGTCTGAATCGCACTCACAATCATATTCAAACCACGGAATTCTGATCAAAATAAAAGAAGAGAGACATCTCGCGTGGAGGAACAAGAAAACGATTTGGACGTCTCGATCGACAACGGGACGCCTCTCAAATCCATTGTGGGGACACCTGCCTATCTGTTCATGATGGAGTGTCGTGACGCGGAGAGGATGATCAGACAGGAGTTTGTGGCGTGCTTGGGAGACACACTCTTTCAGGTCGAAGGAATCACTCCGCCTGTTCTCAAATCACTCGGCGGATCCACACTTTCCAAGAACGATGCATAGATAATGATGTCCTTTGTGATGTCGTTTGGACGCTCGGTGATTGAGAATGTGGTGATTCATGTGGACAAGGAAACAGATGCGAAGGATGAGAAGACAACTGACAAGTCACAGATTCTAACTCGAACAGAAAATCTTGTGAGTCGATTGATTTCCCGCGAGATCGACATTGGGGTGACCGCATTCATCACTGAGACGACTCGCATGCGGAAGGAGGGGAAGGAGAAAAGGAGAAACGATGCCCAAGCGTCTTCCTCGCCTTTTGGATCGCCGCCCGTTCCCACTCCAACGTCGATGCTCACACCCAGTCCACCATCCCCACTCTCAAAACTGACACTCCCGCCAAGCCCGTTCAACAAAAGCTTGTCTGCTTCACAATCTTTGGGAGCACTGACACCCGATCCAGTTACGCCTTCCATTCTCCTTTGGATCCAACTGTCGGAAGAACGATCGCTTCTTTCTCAGACTCGCGTTGGAAGGACGTGTTGAGCTATCGAACGTTCCCTTCGTGTGGGAAGCTGAACGTGGCCTTGTCTCGCCCACTCCTCTCTTGCTCAGCTGGAACACTCGTCATCTCGCCATCTTCGTTCACTGCCACCGATCAATCTCAACTCACTGTCCCTCTCGTCTGTTCTTCTCCTCTCTCCTCATCTGCCTCCAACTCAGCGACGGACCAAATGAGGATTGAAATGGAAGAAGTGGAATTCTCGAATCTGAATGTGGATGGATCAGTTGATGGGGTTGTGCAGATCGAAGGAGCTGATTCTCTCCGACTGAAGAAAGTTGACTTTTCGAACGTGAAGAACGGAGCATCCGATGCCGTTCGAATCTTCGTGATGGGAGCTGGTCCACTCTCCTTCTCTACCCGAACGCATTCGACGGAGAGACTGTGGTTGTGAGTGGAACAGAGAAGGATGGGATGTGGTGTGGCGAGGCTGATTTCCCGTGCAGAAGCCTGAACGAGGCGGACAAGCATCTGAAACACGCACTTCCGTCGACAATGGAAGTTCAGACAGCTGCTGTCCTCCACTCAGAGCTGGATCTCACTCACGACATCACGAAAATCACATCAGGAAGCGGAGAGAAGGGCAGAGTGGATGTGTCGAGAGAAGGATGTCTCGTGAACCAAACAGACACCCCCACTCACTCTGATTCTGTGTTGTTGCATCGACCGTTCGCTGTTCCCCGTCTTCTTCCCGAATCGACGCCTTCTCCGTCTGATGGATGGACAGCGAGAGGTGGAATGAGCAACACGTGGCGATCGGATGGACTGAATGATTATGCATCGAAAGCAACTTCGAGAAGAGTGCGAAATGGAGAGAAGACGTTTTTTACCCTCTTTTCAGTGTTCATTCTATCACACTACAACCATTTCGCTTTTTCAAGATTCTTATTTTGACCAATTGACACAACAATGAGACAAATATAGATACGCCTAATTAAGTCATTGATCTCAGTCCCAAAAACCGGAACTGAGATCGATCGATCTCAGTTTCTGCTTGATCGATCTCATGTATCAAAGGTCTGCTCATGATTTTACTAACAGGTTTGCTCTTCTTTTTTGTTCATCTCTTTATAAAACATATTCTCGTACCCAATCTGCGTGATCGTCCATCGTTGGTACACAAGTGTGTTTTATGACTCGAAAGACTCTTTCTCTGATGATTTGAAACAGGTTTGCTCTCTTTTTTTAGTAATCTTTTTATAAGACACACTAGTGTACCAGAATTTTCACTTCATTTTTGTCATTCACTTTTTTGGTACACCACTTCACTTTATACTCTCATTTTCATTTCATTGTCAGTTTTTTCTCATTGTCTCTCACTTTTTTCAAAAATTAAAATTTAAAATGACGTGAACAAAATTTTGATCCTCATCTTTGTTCGAGAAACTTCGTGATTCATCGATAAAATTGTATGCGTTGGTACACCACTTTGTTTTACTTTGATTTGATTCTCATTTCACCTTTTTCACTTCACCACTCTTCGATTTGTTCTCTTAACTTTTCATAAAACACAACGGTGTACCAACAAAACGCGATCTGAAGTGATCGTCCAGATCAGTTACACCACTTCACCTTATCGTTTCATTTCACAACTATTTGATTTCAATTCTCTTTTTTTATCAAAACAATGTAGAACACAGAACTAAAAATGTTTGATCGTCAAGATAAAAATGAACTCTCAGATCTGGTACATGAATGTGCAGGCCTTAGAGATTGATCTCACAGATCTCAGATCAGCCTGATCTCATATACTCTCGAAACTTTGAATTTTCATTCGATCTTGACCATCGAAATCGCCATCTTCGAGTTCTGACGTCTATTTTCTTGAAAAAAATGAAAGATATAATCAATGGTGAGTTGAAAAAGTCAGTAAAAATCATTCTAGACCGAGAAGAATGAGAGATTCGTGATGAAATAGACGAAACTGGAGCTCCTATTTAGGAGATTGATCTCAGACCCTCCATCAGTCTGTGAGATCGACTGATCTCGCAACAAGCTTGATTGATCTCAGATTACTAAGGTCTGTGAATGTGTTTTATCACTTCAAACCTTGTTTCACTTCACAATTTTGATCTCATTATTGACAATTTTGCTCTAATCTTTCATAAAACACACTGGTGTACCAAGGAAACTCAATCTGAAATGATCGGTGAGATCTGGTACATGAATGTGTTTTATCTTTTAGTTTTCACTTCAATCACTCTTTTTTTCTCTTTGTTTGTGAAATTTTGACGAACCCGTTCATAAAGTGAAGTGGTGTACCAACGAAACACGAAGAACCAAGATCGTGTAGATCTGGTACGTCATTTCACCGTATCGTTTCATTCTCACTTCATTTACATTTTAGTACTCTAATTTTGTGAAATTTAGATGAAGATGTTCATCAAACTCAATACTTTCCCACAATTTTCACTTTTTCCATTTCACCATTCACTATCATACTTGCCCACTTCATTGTTGCTTCTTTCACTCTCTTTTGGTCTAATTAGGTGAAAAAAATGATGAAAAATGAAGTATTGTGATGTGCTCGTGAGGTGTGAACGACGGAAAAATGGGTTGTAAAATGAGGGGAATGAAGAGGAGAGTTGAATACCTGAAATGTGAAACGTGGAAAGTGAAATGAGAGATGAAAGGGGTTGAAGTGGTTTAAGCTTAGACAAACGGTATGATGGAAAAACACATAAAACCAACATTATGAAAAAAGGAGCGAACCAAAACGTTAGCAAATTCAAGAGAACCCTTCTCGGAAGGTCCAAAAGAACCTCCGGTGGGTGAAAACGCGAGCAAAAAAGTTTGAAGTGATCAAAAGTGTGAAAATGAGGTGCAAAAAAGGTGCGTGCAAAAAAAGACGACTATGAAGGTGAGGTGATCGGGAACCTAGGAAAAGCGTCGGAAGGACGCAAATGTGAAGATTTTGAAAAATCTAACGTAAAAAACGAAAACTGACGAAAAAAGTGGTGAAAGATGACGTGAAAAAGTGAGGTTGAAAAGTGTCACCAAAAGGCGACTCCGAGCGAAATGAAGTGTAAAAACGTAAAAAGGAGGAAAAAGTGATCCTAAAAAGTGATGTCCTGAAAGCGCATACATTTTTTTAAAAATCGGAGAAACTCGAAAAATGGAATGTGGGTTGATCAAGAAAAATCCCGATCCGGCCTTGATCTAACCAAAAATTCCAAAAGTGGTTTTTATCGCGAATTTCACCTTCTGAAATCGATTTTGTAATTTTAGAAGGTGTTTGAGGTGTGTTTGAGCCATATAGCAGCAGTTTTAAGCAAGTTCTGAAAATCAACTTTTTCGACCTTTTTTCGACCACAGTTCGGTACGTAGCTCCACGAATTCTCAACCGATTTTCATCGGGATTGTTTTGATCGATGACTCACATCGTCCCCGACATTTTAGAATTGTTTTCGATTTTTTTTCGAAGTGGTTCTCAAGTTGGATTCACTTTGTTCGAGTTCAAAAGTGAAAAAACATCGAAAAAAGTGACAACATTTTTGGAATATGACAAAAATTTGCTTCAGAATTGACGCTTAAAATGAGGTCAAAATATTGGACATATTTTTGGAATTTAGGTCAAATATTGGCATCATTGAAATGGCCTAAATTCCTTTTAATACAAGATTTAGAAATGGTCAATCGGAATTGACTTTTCGTTTCTGATTTCAACGACTATTTCAATCTGGTTCCCAAATCGTCTACTATACTACTTTTCGCATCTTTCAACATTCTTCCATCCCAAAGATCGAAGTCTCCACCAATCCCATTCGACCAGTATCCACACATGAACTGTGTGGCATCTTCAGGAAGTGGATGTCTGAGGAAGCCAAGCACTGAAAAGATGAGAAGAGAGAAGAACACACGCACATCCACGAAGTCGTTTTCACTTGCTCTGATTCTGAGTTCCCACTCTCCTTCGTCGATCGGAAAAGTGAAAGCTGTTCTCCATCCGTCTTCCAGATCGACGATTTGTGTGAGACAGGTTGGAGCGAGTTTGTGTGCAGTTCTGTCGAGTGTTTGGATGGATTCAGTTCCGACCCAAATCGGAAGATCGGCCAGCTGCTGCTTCACCTCGTTGGTGGGTGTTCTCATCATCACTCTCATCCGCTCCATCTTCTCAGCCATCTCTTTCATCTCTCTCAAACACTTCTCCTTCAATTCATTCGCCACTCTTCGTTCTTCGTTTGTTTTCTTCACTTCATCAGCCATCTTCTCTTTGTCTCGTTGTGCTTGTTCGTTCGCTTCTTCTACTTTCCTCAGCTTTGCCTCTGCCGTTTTCTTCTCTCGTTCTGCCTTTCTCTTCTCATTTTTCATCTTCGCTTTCTCTTTTTGAGCCGCCTCTCGCCTCGCCTGTTCCTCGTCTTTCAGTTTCCACATTCCTTCAAGTGTGTTCACAATGCATCGGAACGACTTCGAGAGACGCAGCTGGCGACACGTTATTCGAGATTCTGCGCTCTGATCCAAAATTAATGAGGAAGAGAGATGGAGGGATGAAGAATTGGGAGAGGAAGGCACACGGTGTCCATCATTCGCATCAGCAGCGCTCGCTCTTTCTCTCCGCATGAATTCGGAATATTGGTCGCTTCGAACGATGCAATGTCTTTCATCATTTTGATTGGATTCTCCGATTTGAACGGCGGCTCTCCGAACAGCAGCCAAAACAGAACCACTCCCAGCGACCACACATCTGCCGAACACGTCGCTTTTCCTGTCTCCGATGCCATCCGCTCCGGTGACACGTACATCAGCGTTATCGACGAGCGGGTGCTGGTCACAGATTCCGATTCGGCCGCTCCGAAATCACCTGTTTGAGAAAACGATGAGAAGGAGGAGAAATAACAATGAAAAAAGAGACTAACAGAGTTTAGCGTGGCCATCAGCGTCGATCAGAATGTTCTCCATTTTCACATCACCATGCGCTGTCTTCCCATCGGCGTGACTGTGCATCAATTCCAGAGCTGACGCAATATCCTCCATCACTCGATAAACATCCTGAAACAATCAACACAATCACAAATGGATGACAATCAATAGAAAAACAAGACAGATTGGGAAAGAAAAGATGAAGAAAACACAATTCACGAACACACTTCTCGAGCCATCAGAACTTTCCGTTCTGTCAAATCTTTCACTATTTCTGCAAGTGACTTTCCTCCCAGTTCCATCACCATCACTTTCGTGTTGTCCATCGTCACCACTTCCTTCAGTTTGATGATTCGAGCATGATTGAATCTTCGCAGCCTTCCAACTTCTCGGTCGAACCGCTCAATGTCTTTTTCTGTCAGACACTGCACGATCTTGCCTGCATAGTGCGTGGTACTCGATTTTTCAATCAGTTCCCCTACCGTCCCAAAGCCACCAGAGTTGATGATCCGGACACATGAATCTGAACAATAACCACAATCGAAATGCATATATGAAGAACAGAAACATGACACACATCCTTCGGGGACTTTGATTAAGTCAGCCATGTTCGATGATCGAACCGAATAAAAGGGTTCAAAGACCGATCAACCCGCCTCAAAATTGTTGGGACTCCTCACTTTGGTAGAAGTGCTTTCGGTATTTAATTTTCGTGCTGACTCATTCACACCGCGTTTTAAGTAGGAATTTGTACTCGATTGTCGATGCTCCGTGTCTGAATGCTCACTCTCCATCGTGATCGCTTTGGGTGTCAGAATGCCATTTACTGTCAGAAGGGTCGCAGTCGCCATTTGGGATTTCGGGAGGAGGATGCAGCGGGTCGTCGATTTCAATTCTGTCGTCGAAGTACTCAGGCTCGAGTGAAAGAGTTATGTAGCTGCCTCCTTCGACAAGCCTCACTCTGCCATCCAAACAAGAGCCAACACATCAGGACCTCTCGACGGACACTTTTGACACTTCGATGAATGTTAAGAGGAAGGGAAAGTGTTGCTCGCCTGCTGACGATGGAGGGATTCTCGGATACGCTGGAGCAGCTGATACTGACCGGCAAGACAGAAAACAACGGATACAATGTTGTGGATTATTCGATCTCATTGTCCAACTTGTTTGGAGAGGACTGTCGAAAACGATAGCAGAAGCGACACAGAATCAAATGACGATTCTCGCGCCGAACGCGGTCCACTCTCTTTGTTTGAACATCCAACGTGTATCATCTTCATATTTTTGCACTTCCACAGTTATTTACCAACTTTTCAGATTTATATCTTCCTGAACATCTTTCCAACAGCCACTCCATCGACGACCTCCCGTCTTCACGTCTTTGATCGGTCGACAGTTTCAACACAATGTCCAGCTCTCAAAGTGTCACTCTTTTCGAATGCCAACCATCTTTGCATCTGCAGACGAGCAGCAATGAACGGATCAAACCAACAATCGAACCGTCGCACCTGGACTTGTCAATAGCATCACCGAAGTGTGCAGTTGCATCAGCACTTGCACAACCACTCTTACTCGTTGTGACCGACAGGAATGGACAGCAATGAACGATGCCAGCCGATGCCCACTCATCTTCTTCACTTCACCCAGCCAACCATTCAACGACTCCACTCTCCTCAAATGATGCAGAAGATGCACACGAAGCGGGAAGAAGCACACAAACACGCGAAAGTCGACTCTTCGGACAGAAATGGATTCGACCATCAGATGTTGAAATGAAGCTGGATGGATGTGCCTCGCGGATCAAAAATAACAATTGTGACGGAAATACCATTGGAAGGAAGGAACCATTGGAATGGCTGAATTGTGAAGCACTCCATCCATTCTTTCTGTTCATTAACACATCTTTCAATTATTTCTTGTTCAAGACACATTTGCTCTGTCTTGATCAATTTTTGTTCTTTCGCGTGAGACCTACTCTCCTTCTGCGGACTCAAGGAGTATAAGAGTCAACATGTGACATGAAATGGGATCTGATGGGCAGGATCATTACTGTTGTCCAACACTCAGACTCTATGAAACTACGTCCAACTTTCATTGATCTTAGCCTCCATCGTGTGTCGTCTGTCGATTCAGAGAGACTGGTTAACCTCTCCCCATCGTCGCAACAAGAGTCGTCAACAGATTCGAGATGTAATGCCACTACTCGCGTTCCAGCCCCTCTTATTGCTCTCCCACCTCTTCGATTCACATACAGATCCCATTTCGTCATTACTGGCACCACTATCACTCGTTCGGAAGTTGATCTCGATGGTTTTGGATTCGCTGGCCCCAGCTCAGCGCTTCTTCGAAATCTGATCACCTCCTGAATTGTCACAATATCGATCACAATTCAGTGTCTGGCCAGAATAAATTGTTTGTCTTTCGTCTTCTTTCTCGTTGTCAGCCTCCACTGGAGAAATCATCCTTGGTGTTCTCGACTCATCCACACCTGTCCCCAAATTGGGTGTACTCCTTGGATGGGATGTTAAGGGTGTGTTTCACTCTTTTTCACCTCTCCAGATTCTGTCGCGTTTGATTCATCGATAGGGAATCTCTGGCGCAACACGCCATTCACCCGACGCACACCTCAATTTGAATTCTGCCATATCTTTTTGAAGGAAGGAAATTGTGTGCGGATGGAGGTGGGCATGGAATCAAATCCTCGAACAGTCCGATTCTTTGTGAATGGAGAAAGTGGACGCTTGTTAGTGACTGGCTTTCCCTCATCTGTCAGAATCGGAGTTTACCTTTTTGTATTCGTTCTCTTCTCAGTTCACTGTTTATGGTCAAGGAACATCTTTCCGAATCGTCCACAAACAGTCGAGCTTCTCTTTTCCTCATGTTCACCCGAATCGCTGCTGTCTGACCAATTCGATCACACTTCTTGTTTGTTCCTTCTGGCCTGTATTCTGTCCCTGTTTTCCACATTCTTCCATCCCAGAGAGTGAAATGTCCACCAAACCCATTTCGATTGAATCCACAACTCTGCACGGTGGCATCTTCAGGAAGTGGATGTCTGAGGAAGCCAAGCACTGAAAAGATGAGAAGAGAGAAGAACACACTCACACTAAAGAATGTGTTGAATCTTGCTCTGATTGTCAATTCCCACTCTCCCTCGTCGATCGGTAGAGTGAACGCAGAGCACCAACAATTCCTTTGAAGGGTGATGATTTGGGTGAGAGTGGTAGGAGTGAGAGCGTGAGCTGTTCGGTCAAGTGTTTGGAGTGATGCAGTGCCAACCCAAATCGGAAGACCGGCCAATTGCTGTCTCATTTCGTTTTCCGGTTGCAGAGTTCGCCTCTCTGCAGGAACCAATCTTTCGCGTTCGTCACATCCTCGAAGTCGTTTGAGCCACAGTACTTCAACCGAGAGATTCTCATCAACAAATCCAGTTGAGATTCCGAGGCAGAGAGGAGAAGGGATGTCGGTGAAGATCCCAGGCTGTTCCTCATCGTCCACAACCAGTCGAGCTTCTCTCGTCTTCATGTTCACTCGAATCGCTGCTGTCTGTCCAATTCGATCACACTTCTTGTTTGTTCCTTCTGGCCTGTATTCTGTCCCTGATCTCCACATCCTTCCATCCCAAAGGGTGAAATCACCTCCAATCCCATTCTCCCAATATCCACACGAGTATTCTGTGGCCTCCTCAGGAAGTGGATGTCTCAGGAAGCCAAGATCTGAAAAGATGAGAAGAGAGATGAACACACTCACCGCCCAGAAAGTGTTTTCACGTGCTCTGATTTTGAGTTCCCACTCTCCCTCGTCGATCGGACGAGTGAAAGCTGTTCTCCATTCTGAGTCGTCTTCGAGTCTGATGATTTGTGTGAGAGTGGTTGGAGTGAGTGTGTGAACAGATCTGTCGAGTGTTTGGAGTGATTCAGTTCCAACCCAAATCGGAAGATCGACCAGGTGCAGTTTCATTATTTCGTTTTCTGATTTCAGAGTTCGTCTTTCCTCAAGCGCCTCTTTTTCCAATTCATTATTTCCTCGGAGTCGCATCAGCCAAAGCACTTCAATCGGTTTGTCTTGAATGTGTGTTGTGATTCCGAGGCAGAGAGGAGAAGGGATGTCGGTGAAGATCCCAGGCTGTTCCGAATCGTCCACAAACAGTCGAGCTTCTCTCGTCGTCATGTTCACTCGAATCGCTGCTGTTTGTCCACTTCGATCACATTTCTTGTTTGTTCCATCTGGCTTGAATTCTCCTCCTTTCCACAAACTCCCATTCCAAAGAGTGAAATAACCACCAATCCCATTCTCCCAATATCCACACTCTCTCTGTGTGGCATCTTCAGGAAGTGGATGTCTGAGGAAGCCAAGACCTGGAAAGATGAGAAGAGAGAAGAACACACTCACATCATCGAACGAGTTGAAACTTGCTCTGATTTTCAGTTCCCACTCTCCCTCGTCAATCGGATGAGTGAAAGCTGTTCTGACAGGTTTGTCTTCTGGAGTGACGACGATTTGTGTGAGAGTGGTGGGAGAGAGTCAGTGAGCAGTTCGGTCGAGTGTTTGGAGAGATTCGGTTCCAACCAAAATTGGAATACCGGCTTGTGGGAGTTTCAATTCTTCATTCCGTTCCGTCATCTCTCTCTTCTGTTTTTCAGCTGCCACTCGTCTTGCCTGTTCTTCCTCGTTCAGCTTCCATACTCCCTCGATTGTGTTCACAATGCATCGGAATGACTTTGACACGAGCAGTTGGCGACACGTCACTCGAGACTCTGCACTCTGATCAACAGGAAAGAGGACGAAAGACAAGGAGGGATGAAGAAGAGGGAGAGGAAGGCACACGGTGTCCATCATTCGCATCAACAGCGCTCGTTCTTTTTCTCCACATGAATTCGGAATATCGGTCGCTTTGAAAGACGCGATCTCGCGAATCAGCTGCGTGGGAGTCTTTCCTTTGATCGGCGACTCTCCAAACAGCAGCCAAAACAGAACCACTCCCAGCGACCACACATCTGCCGAACATGTCGCGCGCCCTGTCTCCGACTCCATCCGCTCCGGCGACACGTACATCTGCGTCATCACCGAACGAGAGTTGCTCACAGATTCCGATTCGGCCGCTCCGAAATCACCTGTTTGAGAAAACGATGAGAAGGAGGAGAAATAACAATGAAAAAAGAGACTAACAGAGTTTAGCGTGGCCATCAGCGTCGATCAGAATGTTCTCCATTTTCACATCACCATGCGCTGTCTTCCCATCGGCGTGACTGTGCATCAATTCCAGAGCTGACGCAATATCCTCCATCACTCGATAAACATCCTGAAACAATCAACACAATCACAAATGGATGACAATAAATAGAAAAACAAGACAGATTGGGAAAAAGAAGACGAAGAAAACACAATTCACGAACACACTTCTCGAGCCATCAGAACTTTCCGTTCTGTCAAATCTTTCACTATTTCTGCAAGTGACTTTCCTCCCAGTTCCATCACCATCACTTTCGTGTTGTCCATCGTCACCACTTCCTTCAGTTTGATGATTCGAGCATGATTGAATCTACGCAGCCTTCCAACTTCGCGGTCGAACCGCTCAATGTCTTTTTCTGTCAGGCACTGCACCATCTTGCCTGCATAGTGCGTGTTAGTCGCATTTTCAATCAGTTCCACAACCGTCCCAAACCCACCAGAACTGATGATCCGAACGCACGACTCTGAACAACAAACACAATTGAAAAGTATAAATGAAGTACAGGAACATGACACACATCCTTCGGGAACTTTGATTAAGTCAGCCATGTTCGATGATCAAATCTGATGAAACGATTCGAAGACCGATCAACCCGCCTCAAAATTGTTGGGACTCCTCACTTTGGTAGAAGTGCTTTCAGTATATAATTTTTGTACTGACTCATTCACACCGCGTTTTGAATCGGAATTTGTACTAGATTGTCTTTGGTCCGTATCTCCATGCTCACTCTCCATCGTGATCGCTTTGGGTGTCAGAATGCCATTTACTGTCAGAAGGGTCGCAGTCGCCATTTGGGATTTCGGGAGGAGGATGCAGCGGGTCGTCGATTTCAATTCTGTCGTCGAAGTACTCAGGCTCGAATGAAAGAGTGATGTCGCTGGCTCCTTTGACAAGCCTCACTCTGCCATCCAAACAGGATACAACACATCAAGACATCTCGACGGACACTTTTGACACTTCGATGAATGTTATGCGCAAGGGAAAGTGTTGCTCGCCTGCTGACGATGGAGGGATTCTCGGATACGCTGGAGCAGCTGATACTGACCGGCAAGACAGAAAACAACGGATACAATGTTGTGGATTATTCGATCTCATTGTCCAACTTGTTTGGAGTAAACTGTCGGAAACTGTTGCAGAAGCGATGAATTCTCTTCAATGCTAGTCCCTCCACAAAACCGGCTCAAATATACAAAACCGGTTTTATTCATTATATAGTCATTTTTCACAATATAATGCAAGAATTGTACTTTAATAACTCTTAGAAACATGGTAACAGTAGTTTGATAAGAGAGAATATCATCAAAATCGCAAAAAACATGAGAAAGTTTCTAAATAATGGGGAAAATGCCTACTTTTTGTCACTATATTGGTGCCGATTCGATCAAATTTCATACTTATTCATCGTTTCACAATACATTTTATTGTGGGGATTTGATAGAAAGCAGATAAATGCCAATTAAGTGAGAAAAATGAGATGAGATCTTCACGCATTTGGTTGAATCACACACATACGATTTATGATCGATATTCCGATATATTCCAACTATCTGAATCTCTTATAACCATATGAAGCTGTCTCTTCTCGAAATAGAGCATCAGCACCAAGATCCACCAAAGTCACAGATCGTCCCTTTTTTCTCCCATTATCAGACCTTAGTAGATTGAGTTCAATGTGGTTTAAATTGAGTTCGACAGAACTCAAGGTGACAAATCGATGTTGAGATCGATTTGAAGTGGATTTGGCCCTTTTTCTTACAGATCCATCTCAACATTTCACAGATTTTCAAAACAAGATGACTTTCAGGAATAAAGAAAGGAAAAAGACGATGAATAACATGTCCCCAATGAAACGAAATGGTGCAGAACGAATCGGGATGACTGGAGTTCTGATCCAGATGGGCTTGATCAGCCAGATCTAGCTGTAAGATCGATCAATCCGTCAATTCTCTTCATATTTGTTCAAAATACATGTCAATATCACTTCAAAATGAAATTCTTTCGTCTTCATGTTTGCAATAATGTGAAAAAATGCGATGAAAAACAGACCTTGTTTTTTTTGACATATATGGCAAATTGAGGATTCTCTGAAAAACTTATGTGATAATATGAATATAAGTAACTTGATGTGAGAAGAAGAGAGAAAATTACAGGCAAGTTAAATCTTGAGTTCAAAAATCTTGAGATCTTTGAGTTCGATCTCTAAGGTCTGCCCATTATCAACAACTTCGTTTCAATTTCTCAATATTATCTCATTATAGCACCGCTGAACATGATTAATAACAATATATCCTCATAAAAAGCAGATTGAGCACATGATTTTGAAAGACACAAAACGGGATCCGAATGATCGATAACATTCCACCAAGATATCATGCCGACTCTTCGCCCCGTGATGATATGTATTGATGCCCGTTCTTCATTTTGCATAAATGGGTGTTGTAAAATCTGATAGTGATGTTGTGTCAGAAGGGCTTGACATACATACCGAATCTTGACATACATACCGAATGTATGCCTCACGTGCACACGAGCGATGACGTGATCTGGTTGATTATTGACCCTGTGAATGGAATCGGCCATTTCGGCATTGTGTACAGATGTCGGAGCGCTTCCATTGAGCTTCCGAAGAACCGTCGAAAGGAAAGAAGCCGTTCACATGTTTGGCCTTTTCTTCGGTTGAGAAGAAGGCTGTGATGAAGATATGGGAGAGAGGGGAGTCTGGAGAGAAGGAAGGGAGTGGAACATGAGATAAGGACGGAGACAATAAAGGGAGGCGGGATTAAGAGGAATTACATGAGGGAGATCGATCACAAGGAAAAGAACAAATATGAAAGATTTGGCAGACCAGAGGAGAGTGTGAGCACCACTGCTGGTTTTTGGTTGATTGGAGAGCTCTCTTCCAACAACCATTTCAGTTTCGCGGACTCCTCGTTAGTGGTGAGTTGATCGGCTGAGGTCAGACGGAAATCTCACTAGGCGAGGAGGAGGGGAGGATACGGAGAACAAAAGAGAATATTTGTAGGAGAAAGGACGACAAGATGAACTGTATGATGCCGGTGGTGAGAAAAAGTGAATCAAGTTCACAAGACGGGATGAACGAGAAATAAGGAAGAGAAATTAGCAGAAGCATACAGGAACACCTCGCAAGTTTTGCTTCACTGTGTCGACGCATACCCGCTTGGGTTGGTGAGGTGAGATGATCCTTTGATCCGATTCCAGATGCGGCGATCAAACGAATAGGTTGCTTCATCTGCACTTTTTCTGCATGTTGTGTGGTCGTACTGGCTTCTTCATCTGTCAGTGGAGCGTTTAATCGATTCTGATCTGTGCACAGCGCAAAGTGTCCTTCAGAAGGATCTGAGTGGATGTCCACTCCGTTTGGACATTATCGACTGAAATCGGTATGAAACTGACAGGGACATAATATGGTGATGTTAGTTGGATAACGAGAGGCTGGGGTGGGAGGAAGTGTGCGCATGGAGAGTAGTGATATTGACGAAACTGGAACCACGACACCTTAGACGATACTACTTTTGGGAGAATCCAAAGAATTCGTTGATGTTCTCAATACTGATTGACTGACAGAAACAAAGTTGATTTATTTTTTATTTCTATTTTTTAATTAGTAATAAATGGGAACATCTTTAACTCCAACTCAACTACTTGAACTGTTAGAAAAAGAACAATTGATTTTGAAAACCCCACCAACGCTTACGCGCCAAGGAGCAACATATCTCACAACCAGCACTTTCGAATACGTGCACGAAGATAAACCAGATGAAATTTATCGAGTGTATGTAAACAACTTCGTGAGAGGATCTAGACCACACAAGCATCCCCGTAAATATTTGTCAGCAGCCAACTGGTGCACAAAGGAAAAACTACTTGAATCAATGAAAAAATGAGAATTGTGAACTGATCTCCGAATATATGTATTCGAGCGGATCAGTCACATATCGCTATGAAGGAATCGAATGGAATGTTATTCCATCAAAATGGATGAAAGGAGAACGAAGTCATCTCGGTAAACGAAAACGATACACACAATCGTTTGTTGAAAATGAATTGAAAAAGGAGAATTGTGAACTTGTTGGAACATACACAAAGGTACTTGAACCATTCAAGTATCGAAGTTTGGACACAGGAAAAGAGTATTCCGTTCGATTGGACAATTGGTTGTATTTTGGAGACCGTCCTCACAAACATAAGTATCACGAGAGGTCATAAAAGTACCAAAAATCTATTTTTGAACACAAATCCATTGAAACCAACAGTTGAAGCACTTCAAAAAATTCTGAAACAAATTCTAAAATCTCGGGGACAACGTCGGTCGTCGATCAAAACAATCCCGATGAAAATCGGTTGGGAATTCGTGGAGCTACGTACCGAACAATGGTCCAAAATAGGTCGAAAAAGTCGATGCTCATATTTCACCACTATGAACCGCTATATCTCTAAAACACATTTTTTATGACTCCACATAATTAGTTCATCATTTTGGATGGGGAAATTTTCGCGAAAAAACACTTTCGAAAAAAAAGTTTGATCCGACCCACCATGATTTTTTCGAATTTTTCCGAATTTTAGAAAAACGGTATTCGCTTTCTCTGTTATCATTTTCAGGTCAGCTTTCGTCGTCTAATGACGATCTTGCACTTCAAAACGCTCGGAGACGCCCTTTGGCGCATCTCCAAACGTTCACTTTCATGTTCAACACTTTCACACTTTTTTTCACGAGTTTTCAGTTTTCACTGTTTTCGCTTCAACCACTTCATATTTTGAGCTTTTTAACGAACATAAGTCGGCCCCGTACGGCTTGTGTTCTTATATAGTGTTTTGTGCACACACCTTTTTTCACGTCACATTTTTCCAACGCTTTTCAACACAGCACCGTTTCTCAGCGTTTTCACATATTTAAGGTCCTTTTGGACCGTTTGGAGAAGCTGTGGTTTGATTTTCGTGAGTTTTTGTTCGTTAGTTCTTTCATAATGTTCAAAATACGTGTTTTTTTTCGTTCTTAACATTTCACTGTTTGCCTACGTTCACACCATTTCAACCCCTTTTCTCTCTCATTTCACCCGTCCTGTTTCACGAATCATTCACTCGTATTTCCTCTTTGTTCCTCTCATTTCATGACCCTTTTTTCGACCGTGTGGCCTTCTTCAGCACATCACGATATTGACTTTTTCATTCTTTTTCTCTCTTAATTGGACAAAAAGTAGGTGAAACAAGGTAAAATGAAGTGAGCAGGTTCAATACAAACTAGTGAAGTGGAGATCTTGATAACGATGTGAAATCTGACGTGAATATTGAAAACAGAGTCTGTGTTCACCTTTTTATCGCATTAAAAAAACAGGAAAGAACGAAAAATTCAAGTGAAATGTTCAATAAGAGATTAGAAGACAAAGATACGAGAGGATCGTCGTATGTTAGATCCTGGAAGACAGGAGTGTCAATAAATTAGTGGAAATTAAGGCACTGTAATTGAGAAAAATGTTGAGCGAAACAAACATGTGTGAAGTGAAACAACTCAATAAACAACAAGAAAATGGATGCGGAGAAGTGACCACAAAAATGAAATGAGAACGGTTGAAAAGGAAGTGAAATAAGGAATGAAAATGAAGAGAACAAGTCTAAAATAAGGTGAAAATCATGGTGAAATGATCAAAAACATGGAGAAGTGCAGAGATGTGAGCATGGTTCTGAAAGAGTGAAAAAAGAGGGAAAAAGAGATGATCGTGAAAAAATGACGATGAAAGGAATTGAACAAATAACAAAAAGAGAAGAAACAAGTAAGTTTGAAGAGAGATGAAACAACATACAAATCAAAATTGCGAAAGTTGTTGATCAGTTCAATACGGTATGATCTAGGAAAGAATAAGAGACGGAAATGATGAAAATGAAAGTGAAAGGATGAAAGAAAGAAGAGAATAAGAACGAAATGATGACGAAGACGGAAAAGTGCAAAGATGTGAAGACAATCTTGATCGAACCTAAAAAGTGGAAAAAAGAGGTGAAAGTGAGAAAATGAAGACGAGAGGAATTTAAAGAAAGAGAAGAAGAGATGGAAGGAAGTAGTTTCAAGAAATAATTGGTGACATACAATCTGAAATCGAAGATGATGATGATCTATCTAATTGGATATGATCTGAAGAGAAAGAAGAGGTAAAACAGATGAAAACAGATGAATCAATAATGAAGATTGAAGAGAACGGAATAAAATGTCGAAGAAGACGAACAACAACAGAGATGGAGCGTGATCAGGATCAAGTCAAAAAAGTTGGTAAAAAGAGATGAAATTGAAAATATGAAACATACTATGATGATACGGCACATCCGCAGGTTCTAAAACACATAAAAGCAGAAAGAAAGAAGGATTGTCGAATTCGGATCATTCCCCATATTTTGTCAGATTTCCTTGAAATCGCAAATAGGTTGTTCTTGACATTGTCGGTTGTAGAATATGTTGAGACAAAAGAAGGAAAGTGATTGAACATAATTTCATTGTTTCTAAAATTGTTTTGACTTTTTTTTTATTTTGTATAAAATGAACCCGAGAGAAAAGTTGATTGAATCAATGAAAAAAGAGAACTGTGAACTTGTTTCTGAGTATGTCCGGAGCACAGAACCAGTCATCTATGTTCATGAAGGTGTTGAGTGGAGGATAAAACCAAAGTTGTGGAATCAAGGGAACAGACCACACATGTCACAACGTCGACACTACACTTAATCATTTGTTGAGAATGAACTGAGAAAGTACAACTGTGAGCTGGTTGGTGAGTACAGATAGGTTCCTGTTCTTTCAGAGAAGAATTTGGAGTGTTTCTGACGTTCACAAAAATAACGCTGATTTTTTTTTATTTGAATTTTTTATTTTGCATTTGAAGAGTAGGTCCAGTTAGTACAAGTGTGAGACCTCGACGTAATGTTCCAAGATACTCAGGCTAAATGGTGCCCTCGTGACTGATGCGCAGAACGAATTGAAGGTTGGATTGGAGACGGATGATCGAAAGATTGTCCCCGGGGTTCATGTTGGCTTCAGATTCTTTACCAAGAATTTGTCCGTAAATCATGCCCACCCAAGACTTATCCCTTCAAGGAATTCGCTATTCTCTGTGAGAGCGTAGCAGTCATTGAGAAGGATTGAGATAGATCGTCCCCAAAGGGGTATCGGGGTGTCCATAGGAAACTTACACGAACAGGAACAGGAACTACTCAACGGCTATTTTTGTCTTTTTTAATTTCAATTCAAGAGCAAACAAAAAATGAATCGACAAAAATACAATTCACAGATGATTGAAAAAATGATTGATCAGAATCTTTCGACGATCACTGAGAATGCAGCAGTCATTCACTCACTACAGACGGAATTAGAAACGAATCAGGAGGAAGTCGACACACTAAAGAAGACAACTGAAGTACACAAGACTGCGATATCCTCAATCCAAAACGTCGTTTCAACAAATGGATCAATCACTTGTTCAGCTGGTATTGCGACACCAGAAATCGGAGGATTGATCAACGTGAATGGAGCGAAGTGGAATATCTCAGAGGGATCACTTCCAAAGTATCCTGGAACATATCCGGCTTCAACATTTAAGTCTGGTATTTCAATTTCACAATCGATTGCAGAAACATCTGGAATTCAGTTCAATGGTGATGGCATTATCATGTGGTCTCCCTGTGACACACCAGCATTGTATTACTACGATGAGGACACTGGTTCAGGAGTATTTTCAATATCACCAACAGGAAGTTTTTCTCAGTTGTCAGACAGAAGAGTCAAAAGAAATATTGAACCATATCCCAATGTTCTTGAACAATTGAATAAAGTGGAAATTGTACAGTATCAGTTCAACACATTCGACTCGAAGATCAGCAAAGTCACAAAGCAAATTGAAAATGAGACAGATGAAGAACACTTGAAGAACTGCAAAGAGAAATGTGAATGCTTGAAGAAGGAAAGTGAGAAGAAACACATTGGTGTGATCGCACAACAGATCCAAGGCATATTCCCTGAAGTTGTGAATGATTCCAGTCCAGATTGTCTTCAAGTTGATTATGCAGAACTCTCTTGCTTCTGTATCAAAGCCATTCAGGAACTGAGCAACATTGTCGGACAACAACAGACACTCATCAATGAACTGATCCAAAAATATAATTCACTGATCGAAACAATGACTTGTACTCCAACATGAGATCAACCAGAAATTCATAATACTCTTTGATTATTTTTTCATTGATTGTCTCGGTAGTTTCCATCTCAATTGATTCACCAGAACTGTCTTTGAACCAGATCTTCACCATTGATTGTCGAGTGCTTAATTCCCACTTCTTTCGCTTCGCAATCTGTTCATTACAGAAAGCAACATATGAATCATTGTGTGCATCAGTCTGGATCCAATCACCATGGATTGTAATGTGCTGAGGAATGTCTTTCGAAACGACTATCGATGTACTACTAATCTCTTCTTTCACATGGATGAGTTTGCAGTCAAGAAAGTAGATGTATTTTTGTTTTCTGGAATTGGGAAAATCAGGAGGGAGTTGAGCAGTGTGAGAATTCTGAATTGAGAAGTATCGCTTCACCATTTGTGTTTTCTACAACAATAAAATATCATATTTGTTCTATTCAATAACCTCTCTTTACTTCTTCAAACGCTTCTTGGAGTCGACGATCAATGACATATCGCACTCGTGGTTGTCCATTTTCGATCCAGAACAACCAGCATGTAGCTTGATGTAATGCCAGTATTGGTGGAGGAGGACCTTCTGGAGTTGATGTGAAATATGGATCAGGTTCACCTTGTTTGATTGGGGTTCCTCTGTAGACAATATTCACTGATTCTGCGGTTGAAATACCTTCTTCTCCGCCAGCAATTTCACTTTGATCTGTTGGAACCATGAATGTGAAGGAAGTTGCATCCGTTGATGGTCTCAGCTTCCTGCTCTCCTTTGAATTATAGACGTAGTTGCGAGGTTCACAAATGGAATTCTCAAACTCTTCTGTTGCAGAACAACCAATGAAATCACCATTCACCATCATCATTTGATAGAACTCTGGTGAGATTGTTGACATTGGGAAATTGGGAAAGTTGGATCCAAGCATTTCAAAATGACCAACATATTGAGGATTTCTGAAGACTGTACATTCATTTGGTCGATCGGGGAATAAGCACATAAGATTCATGAGATTGTTGAGTTTGATACTGATGTTTGATCTCACTCCCATTGCATTTGCAGATGATTGAAATGATTGTGTGTCAATTCTTTCTGCTTTCAAGACGTATAATGTCTTTGAATACGTGTTGAAGAGGGATTGCTTTGTGGCATCAGTGATTTGATATCCATAGCAAATAGAAGTGACTTTGTCCACCGATGAACTGAGAACCGTGGAAGTGGTTGATTTAACTGTAGTATGCACAATTCCAGTACTTGGATCTGGATCTGAATATGTATAATATTGATAAATTGGATTTCCAATTTGTGTGAATTCCTGAGTCACATTTGAGAATTCTCCATCTTGCAATTGTGCGTGATGAGATTTGTGTGTAGTATATTTTCCTGTTGGATCTTTCTCCACGTACAGTTCAAGTGCTTTTCGAATGACTGTGGGTACTCGAATCGGACAATACACAAGTGAATCAGTTGTTAAATGAAATCTCAAACGTAAATTACCAAAGATGGAATTTGGATACTGATCAAAGGTACTCAGTGGAAGTAAATTCACAAATGGAATAACGAGTGGAATTGTAATTGGGAACATTGTTGCAATATTAGCAGGTGGAGCTAAGTAACATCCACAAACACTCGGATCCATTCTCTGAACATTTTCAAATAGACTGTAGCAATGCTTCATGTTGTTTTTCTCTTCATGTGATTTGAAAGTGTGGTACAGAAATGATTCGTGGACATGATTATTCTGAAGTGTATTGTCAATGATGTTTCCTTTACTGTCGACTAGTCTCATATCTCGAATTGCATCTGATGCTGACTTATATCCGTAGAACATTGTATACATTCCAGGGTAGTAGTTCCTGTCTGTTGTCGGTTGCTCATTCGGAACAGTGATCGTGAGATCGATTCGCAAATGACTCTTCGCAAACTCAGTCACATCATGACCATCATAACACAGTGGAACTTCAATCTCATCTCCGATTCTGCATGGCATTGGAGGATTTGTTGGATGCACTTCCTGAATCGAATAAATGTGTGGCTCTGAATCCCATTGTTTCGGCAAGTAAGATTGAACTTCGATTTGCTCAATTAATGTCGATGTCGGTTTTGATTTATTTGCTCTGATACTTCTCATTTATAGAAAAATAAAAAATCCAATATCATAATTTTCTTTTACTGTTTTGTCTCTACAAGATTCCTAAATCTTTGTGCAACGCTTTTAATGTGTGATTTGGATAGTACTCCACTTTCGGTTTGCCATTACTGTATCGTAATACCCACCACGTTGTTGCTGTAGTTGCTAGAATCGGTGCTGGAGGATGAGTAAATGTTGTCATATCACCACCACTTTGACTTGGATTGTAAACATTATAGTATGTGTCAAGCTTACCTTGATAAATGGGATATGATCTCAAAGCGACAGGAACGTTTCCTTTGGAACTGATGGAATCATTACAGTTCGTTGGACACCCACTTCTCTGTGTTGAAAAGCACATAAGGAAGTCAGTGTTGTCATGAATCGGTCGCACTCTTGTCATTGATTCATTTGGATAATTCTGATCACCAGTGAGTTTCTCTACAACGAGAGAATCCGTTAATGATCGCTCCAAGTCATCAGGAACAGCTAGATATGAATCAAGATTGAGAGTTGATAATGCAAATTGATAGAAGCGAGCTCCAATTGTTGTAGTCGGTTGATCTGGATAGTATTTGTCGAGTAGATTCACTTGGATATCCTTCTGCATTGGATTGTGAAAACAAGTGACTTCATTGTCGTAGTGACGGAAGAGGAGCATTATATCCTTGGCATTAACAACCACCATTTGTTGAGTGCAATTAATGCCTGTTTCAGTTGGTGTCTTCTGAAATGGATAGAACGATATCTTTTCTGCTGGAATAGTTCCAGGACGATTCTGATACATCTCCATGAGATTCTTTTTCGCACCATCTTTTATTTTGTATCCAGCACTCATGCAATACACATCATCAATCCGATAGTTTGTGATGTTTAATGAGATGTACTGATCCACATATTCT
>JARBJD010000337.1:0-77198 GCA_033064195.1 Blattamonas nauphoetae
GCATCGGCATCGGACATTGCGGACAATGGCATTGGTTCCCAGACTTGCATTTCTTCACGATGAAATCGACGAGAAAGATGCCACATGGGATCAAAGGCAGACCGACAAAAATTGATCCCAAAACGATCCCAACAATCGCGCCTCCCGACAACCCTTTCTTCTCCTTTCTGAGTGAATCGGCCTTTCGTCTGTCCTTCCGAGGATCTTCGCCTTGTTTCGACACAATCGCCGTCTGATCATGAAATGTGTCTTTGGACCACGAGGAGCCGATGTCGGATGTTGTCATAGAGACGGTGTTGCGATCTGCAGTTGTGAAGACATCCTCAAAACGGGATGCGTTGAGGTTTCCAAACACGAGTGTGCTTTCTGGTACAGCAAAAGCGACATCTGGAAAGGTATTCGCTAAGTCCGGAGATGGCTCGATGAAGCACTTCTTCATTTCGTATTTTTGTTCCTCTTTTCTGTTGAGGACTTTGAAAAGGTTCCTATCGTAGAAGAGGCTGACAAGGATGCTGTTTGGGGTTTCCATGCTTTGACATGATTGCATCAGAATATTCTCCAAAGTCACTTGGTACCCTCTCGCGGTGCATCCGCCAGCTCTTCCATCTGTCGACCTACACTCCACAAAGCGGGTTTCGCGGATGAACACGAGATCGGCGGAGATGAGGGCGTTGCTGATCGAAGACGAGCATGCTTTGAATGTTGTCTGTTTGTGGAGGAGGACAGGACCAGCATATGAAATCCACAGACACGCCAGATTGGATCTGGTGTATGAAAAAGATCCGCAGGAGTGGAACCCGCAACTGCGAAGTTCAATGCCTCCGCTGGAAGAGAAGGTGTAAGCTGATCGGCCAGTGAGGAAGACAATACCGTCTCGTCCCTCACATTCTTCCCAAAACACATTGTCCATTTTGATGGACGATTCACCGAGTGTGGATGAGGTGACGTGGGTGGCTGTGCATTTGAAGAACTCGCATTTCTTCATGATGAGGCGGGTGATGTGATTCTGATTGGTGTTTGTCACTCGAAGTCCAGCAATTCTCGAAGAAGTAAGATTTTCGAAGGAGCACGACGAAATGGTCACTTTAACGTCTCTAGTTGCTGTGATGAAGAGACCGACGACGCCTACGTTGAGAAGATCTCTTGAATTGATGAATTTAGTATTTTTGACTTTTAAATTGGTGTCTGCTTTGAGGGCTATCGTTTCAAGGGATTCGGCGTTTGTAGAGAGCACGTCGCTTTTGACAGTCTGTTCTTCGCTCAGCACATCGCGGAAAAGGAACGATTTCCCAAAAATCGGAGCATTCGTGATTGATCCGTAGATGTCGTCGGTCACGTTCACCATCGTCGAAGAGGCAAGAATTGTGGAGTATGTCTCGAGCGATGGGATAGAGGACGTATGGAGAGCAGGTAGACTTGGCAAATAAAGCAGAGGGACTGCGTGGTCGATGTTAGCGAAGACGGAGAGTGAGACTTCCACAGAGTACGAAGAAGGCCCAAAGATTGGAGACAGACCAACAATCACGTCCTGTGCGACACACTTGGACATGATCAGGTGGGTGTCTTGGGTTGAGGAGTCCATCAGTTCCGGGATCGGGGCTCGACCACTGATGACGATGTCAACCAGTGTCACACTGCCTCCATCTGCGACAAAAGGGGTGAAATCTCTTCCAAAGTCCAGAGTTGAACTCTGAATCTTGATGTGTGATGATTCCAGAAGCTTAGCAATCGAGAAATCCGCATCAATGATGATCTCCACGTTGTCAAGTGATAGAGACGAATTCA
Organism: Blattamonas nauphoetae; assembly: GCA_033064195.1. NCBI lineage: Eukaryota > Preaxostyla > Oxymonadida > Blattamonas > Blattamonas nauphoetae. Next base: position 1,786 of record JARBJD010000337.1, read on the forward strand.
CGATATCAAACAACGTGAGCGTTTCTTCAAATTGGCCTGTAATTGGAGTAACGGAAATTCCTTTGATAGAAAGATTTTCATTTCTAAAGAGATGATTGCTTGAGATGTGAATGTCCGAACCCAGTTTATGAACATTTGTGAGCGAAGGGAGCTTAAGAATTAGGGATAGGTCAACAAGTGCTTGTAGATGGACGAAGAGTAGAACGCCCAACATGACAAAGTCGTGTTTCGTAGAAACTGATCCCCCCATGAAACAGTCGTGCGCATATCAGTTCAAGTCCATGAACATCTGATTATACGTTGCAACCAACATATTCAATGATTCATTTCTCGACTTGTTCCAAAACAATTCATGATCTCCGTACGATGAGATGCAAGGTTCATCGACGAAGATGATGAAAAGCCCGTTTGAATGGTTAATAGGAATATTCTTGTTTTTATAAGTATATTATGTCAGCTAAAGACATTTCTTCGAAGGTTTTTGGAGACATTCCGTTGTCCATGATAAATTTTTCGAGTTCTACTGATTCGTAGAAAGTGTCTGGTTCTCTCCGGAGATACGCGCCTTTGACAATCGGCTTATTTCTGAGAGAACAGACACGCTGAGCCACGTTGGGTTTGGGTGGTGGCAGGTTGATTTGAGGTTGTGGGCGTGGTGGTGGAGAGATTTTCGGTCGGACGGGAGGTTGGTGTTGGTTGATGGGATTTGTGAGGACGGGTGGGAGTTTGTGTGGAAGCGGTGGTGGCGAGAGACTCTTCGGAGACATCGAGCCGCGTGAAGGATGGTCTGGGTGGGCGTGGTACGCACTCACTTGGATGCGGTTGGAGAGGAAGGACAGGGTGCCGCTTTGGCTGATCGCTTGCTGTGCTTCGTCTTCTGTTTTGAAATGCACAACTGCTGACGCGGGCTGGCCGGCGGGGGAGGAGCGAATGTTTAAGTTGGTGATGACGAGTGTTGGGAAGAGGGAGTTGATGATGTCCCGCGGAATGACCCCATTCGGAAGATTCGTCAACACAACTGATGTTGACATTGGTTGGTCGGAGTTTGGGGAGTGGCTCGCTGTTCTTGTGCTTGGTCGAGTCGAAAACGAAACTGTCAGACCAGGCCGTGTTGCTATCCAGCGGAATCGATCTCGGAAGGCAGCAATCGATGAACGAGCGTCTTGAAACACAATGGCACAATGCTGGATGTTTGGGTTGTTCTTGGAAAAGAAGAGAGACACTGGTTCGGGATTTGCGGGATGGATCATTGCTCGGATGTCCGCTTCAGTGCACGTCGGGGAGAGAGGCGAAAGATAGAGCTCAAAAGGATTTGGTTGCTTCAGTTTGAGTTTGAGTTGAGTGGTCGGGCCGTTGAACGGTTGGGAGATGATTGATGATTGGATGGTGTCGAAATCCCTTGTCGACAAGACATCAACAAAGAAACGGTAGTTCTTGTGGTGTGTGGAAGGACGTTGGATATCGAAATAATACACCTCCCCAAACCGCTGGAAGAATTGCTTGACTTCAGTCTCGACTGTCCGGGACGGAGGAACGTTGACTAATTCGAGAGACAAGGGAGTCTCAGCTTCTTTAGGTTGTTGTGGTGCTGGATAGGGACCAAGATCTTGGGTACGGACATATCCTTTGAGCTCCGTGCCATGCTTTTTGGACCACGTCCAGCCATCGGTGTCTTTGTCCAGGACTTCAACAATGTCACCTCTGACAACGCTCAAACACTGTGCTCCATATTGAGATTGACTATCAACTGTAATTATTCGCAGCGACATATGAATTAGATCTGAACCCATAACAAATTTGTCAGAACCTACAGGGAAGTCCCGTCTCCCGAACCTGTCCAAAAGACTCTGAAAAAGAAGTAAATGGAGGTCACAAGTGGAAAATTGCAGAGAGACTTCACGAAAAAAGTACTGGGGAAGTATAACACTGAGATTTCAGAAATGGAGACTTTCTCTCAGCAGGAGGGAAAAATATCATGCAGATCCCCTGTTGCCACTAGATCTTGACTGATAGATGAACATAGTCCGAGAAGAGCACAAGAAATGATCTCACTCGTGCGCCACTGTCCGATCCAAAAGATCTGTGATTCTACGTAGCAGCTTTTGGAAGCGTACGAAAAAAGCCACTGTGTCAACTTTTGGTTCCATCAGTGACTGACTTGAGGTTTTTTTTCACAATTTTAGCCTTCCTACTTGAGGACAGTCAGTTCTCGATAGAAGTCGAAAGCTCTCATTCCCACTTTTTGATGGGTTCGTCGGATCGTCGCCAGAAGAATCTCAACCACGTTTCACCAAGTGAAGCCAAACACGATCAGCTGAGACACGAACGAGTCGATGGAAGGACTCGAAGTTGAATGACATGATGAGCATGTTGAAAACAAACATGAAACTGTTGAAGAGCGACTTAATGAAAATTAGAGTGGTTGATGAACGCTTGAAGGCTGAGAATTCATGAGGCTGGGAAAGACAGACCATCTGTGACCACACATCGCATCCGCAGATACTCATTACTCACCCTTTCACTGATCAAGACACTTTCTGACTCTGTCATTGTTATCATCACACTCCATGGACAATGAATCAATGGATTGAAGTGAAGACAGGCCTGTTCACTCATTTTAAACGGAGATGGAGTGATTCGTTGAGAGTTGGTTGGAAAAATATGTGAAAAGGAGAGAGAAAGACATCAAAACAGGTTGATGATGGAAGTATCCTCGCAATTCAACGAAAGATTTGTTAAGGGAATCGATCAAGTTGACCTTTTTCGATGTTCGCCAATCCAACACAAACCATACTCCCCACCACCCCCACACCTGACCACACATTTGACGGACTGGTTTGTGTCTCTTGAGTCTCTGCTTTTGCATTTTCACGGATTTCATCTATTCTGAATCTTTCACACTTTTCTTTCCCTTTCATGAAATCTTCATCACATTTTTTCATTCTTCTCATTATTTGTGGTGTTCTATCGCAGATGGAGGAATTCCGAAGATGTGAAAGTGAGTTCAAAACTGGAGACGACACCGTCCAACACAAAATCGCTCTTTCTGTGCTCACAACCATTTCATCCGGTATGGTGATGGTCTCAAGTAATTAATTAGGCATGGGCAGTGGTCGGTCTGAAAACATCGAGTCCAGTCCCTAAAAATAAAACAGTCGGCGACTTTTTTGAAGTGCCCTTTAGTCGAGCGGTAGCACCGCAGCTTTTTGTTCCCCGGACCCAGGATCGAATTCCGCCCGAGTTACTTTATTATTCTTCTTTTCTCATTTTTGATTCACAACATCTCTATAATTGGTTCATCTCATTTTTCACAAAATTACTGTGACTGAGGTCGTGGTTCAAGAGTCCCTGAGTCGGTCTGTCTTTCCCCAACATCGGACAAAAAGTCGGCCTGACCGACCGACTCCGACTCCTTCTTTTTACTCGAACACCTTTTCCATAGATTTAGATAATTGTTAAATAGTGTTTTATTTCTTTTCAATACATATCAATCATTCTCTTGCAGGATCTCACTCTTGAACCCAGCTGTCCCACAGCCGACTTGGATCAAGACATGATAACCACCAGTATCAACGATCCTTCCTTAATCTTCTCCTGAGTATTTTTTTCTTGATTTTTCTACATTATTTCTCTCTTCAGGATTCTTGAACCACATTTCCACAGATGAAGACAAATGTCCCCTCCATCGACTATCTCACACTTGAAGTGCCTCTCCCACATGAGTCTGTTCTCACCTTCATTAATACTCCGCCTTCCTTTGCGTTCCTTTCCATCTCCTTACAATACATGACACCCTTTTCTCGATTCATGCCTTTTCCTCTTTTCTGATATATGATTTGTTGCAGTACTCACTCAACACGAATCCGACAAGGCTTCCAAGCATGTGAGAATCAGAAGGTGTTCATGATCACACGCTCCATGTGAGATCCTGTGCCTTGGACTTTCGTCCAACATCCCCGACGAGAATAAAAAGATTGTTTGTCGATGGATTGCAACCGCGCCACATTTCCAGGAAGGGAAGTATAGTTCCATGCGCATCGGAGTGCAAAAGGGCGCATCCCGACAGCGTCACATTCAACCCGTCCTCCCCCACCACTCACCTCTTTCTGACCACTCGAATCCCAACCAAGTCCACTCTTTCGTCGGCCTCGTCTCATCCAATGGAAAAAAGCGTGTATGTGGGGGTGTGTATGGATGAACAAGAGAAGTGCGAAATGAAGTGCAAGGGAGATCGGATGTATCTTCATCCAGCTCTCCTCTTCCCTCAAATCATCCCCGTCGATCAGTTCTTCCCTGTGCGATGGGATCTGTTCCACACAATACCGTCTCTGCTCGAATCAATGCGACCAAAAACCGGATGCCCAAATGAAGACAGAAGACGAGCCAAAAACTGAAAATGAACCCGAACTGGAACAAACCAAAACTTAGAAAGAGAAAGACGAAGAAAGAGCCATTTGCGATGTTTAATGCTTCGACGAGAAGATGGAATGTGTCCTACGCTGTCCCATTCTCTCAAACGAGGTCTGACACACTCCTCTCCCTTTCTATTCCATTTTTTCATCATATTTCAACCATATTCGCCTCTTTTCTCCCCTTTTTCATTTTCTCCATTTTTTTCTGACCAACCAGAACATCACCCAATGCGAACTGCTCTGCCAAACTAACTTCGAACACGGACTACACCAAATCCAACCAGACGACCTGTGCTCTCTTTAAACTCTCATCGACACTCGTCGCTCGTGTTTCTCGCTTTGCAAACCATCATTCTTTGCATCTTCACTGTAAACACTCGATACACCCTCACTCGCGCCATGTGTCGCAGCATTCGATTCATGTCTGTCAGTTTTCGACGAAAATGGAACTGATTGCATCACAGACTGTCTTCAACGAGGAGAATTGGCATGTATGTACCCTGTAGGGGATTGGAACCCTGTAGGGGATGGGAACTCTGTAGGGGGTGAAGTGGAAGCCTGTAGGGGATGAAAGGAACCATGTAGGGGATTTTGGAACTCTGTAGGGGATGGCTCAACTTGGTGTTTTCCGCTCACTCAGCTCTCTGAAATGAGCAAGAGACAAAAACGAGATTCATTCAGCCTTGATTCTGTCTTTTTTCATGATACTCCGAATTCCGCTTTTGTTGGCTATCATTCCACTCATATTCCAATTCTTTTTGTATCTCACCCTCAATATTCAATTCCATGTTTCATTACATTGGTTTTTTGTCGTGATCCTTGATCAAGACCACAACCACCAAGTTGGAGATTGTCGACTCAAATGGACACTGCGGTCACAAATTCTTTCTAATTTCACATATATTCACCTTTTCCCTTTCTTTTCTTCTAATGTTCAACACATTTTCCTGATAGATCGTGAAAAGTGAATAGGATCAAAAGTGTTCGAGAAAACTCACAAGTTCCTCCCAACATATACTCCCAAATAATTCTCCAATGATGCCACACATACTGAAGTTTGATATTTTTAATAATCCCCCCTCTCATAGCATCTCCATCGCACATAGTCGGTCGATCCCCTACAGGGTTCCAATCCCCTACAGGGTTCACACATGCCGGAGAATTGTGCGTCGCTCGCTCCATCCTCTCATAGCTGTCCTTCTGCCAACAGAATTGCCGCTCATCGCTTCTCAACTGCGTCGAACTCTGCTCATCCCAACAGGCACCTCTCCCAAACTCTCCGAACACTCGCCCGTCGTTCTCCATGCACAACACTGAGCGGTGTGTGGATCAGTGTTATCAGAAAAGCGAAGGATGCGTGTTGGATTGCGGGAAGAGCGAAATGACAGAATGTGAACGAACCTGCATAACGAAACTGACGCAATGCACAGCGGGAGATAGTGGAGAAGACAACGAGAAAAATGGAGAGAAGAAGGAGGAAAAGAGAGGAGATGGGATGTCAATCATGTTTTCGCAGTTCAAAATTGGACACGAAGCGAAAGCGACGAAGGGATGTGTTTTGGCAGCAGGCGTGTTTGATGTGCAGTCAACAACGAAAGGGCACTTCTCTCTCGCTGCATCTACAACGGCTCGGCAGCACGCCCAAACTGTGTTCACCATCCTTCGTCGTCTTCAGGTCGATCCACTCGGAGTTATCGTAGTCGAAGCCGGTCTCTCCCTCCCTCACCAGCAGCCGCTCCATCTCACCACACTCCTTCACACCCACGTTCTGCGCAGTGAACGACGGAATGCAAGCCGACGGGCGGTTCGAGCTGAAAGGGGCGTTGTGCGTGGACATTCTGTGGGAGAGACGCTGCCTGAACATTGTGTCTGGAGTGATGGGACTGCCGCTGCCGTCTGTGTCGGTGAAGAAGGACAGGGTGGAGGAGAAGATGAAGGGCTTCTTTGAGATCGGAGCACTGTCAGCGAAGATCTCGACGCAGCGGGCGCTGAAGAAGATGCTGCGGAAGACGAATGATATTCTGTTTGCCTTTGCGCTACCGTCCCCACAACTGAAGAAGAAGTCGAATGTGAGTCTGTTTGGGCAATTGAAGCTGCGAGTGAGAAGGAAGAAGATCGATGAGAAGAAAGAGGACGGGGAAGGAGTGAAGGGAGGGGAGAGTGCAGAGCGGATGGAGGGAGTGGATGGGGAGATCGATGACTCAGACACAGACAGCGGAGAGCAGTCTGGGAGGGAGAATGCGTTCGCCACAGTGGAACTGCGAAGAGGGGAGAGGGAAGAAGAGAAAGAGAAGGACGAACGAGAAGAAAAGAGTGAGATAATGCGGATAGTTTCACAGTTCACTCCACTCTCTTTCATATGCGTTTGTTCTGTTTCAGTCCAGTATCTTTCAACAACATGATCATCACCATTTCACAACAATTCACTTAGAAACAAAGGAAATTGAAGAAAAGTGTGAAAAAACTATCTCAGCGACCAGATCATCGATTTTGGCGGAAAAGGGCACGATCGCAAAAAAAGCAGTCGGTCGGTCGACGAGCAGTCGGACCGACCGCTGCCCATCCCTATAATGGCATGATACGTTTTCTAGCCACCTTCCAAAAACATGTTCAATACACTTGGTTGGATGTATATCGGCGGAATCTTTGTGAATTTCCGGTTGAAAACGTGCGGAAAGTGCCGAACTCGATGAAAAATAAAAAAAATTATGACCCCGGATCAGGCCCATAATTCGGAAATCAAGAACCGTTGAACAATTTACTCCATCCTGATATTCTCTGCCCTAGAACTACCTTTCCGCACACTGGACAACCGTAGACACCGTAGTCACGTCTCACCATGATCCTCATCAAAACACGTTTCATTTGTCGTTCTTCGCGTTTATCAGCCTCAATTGGAGATGACGTCGTAGTATCCAGTTTCGATGGAGGAACTTCTGCACCATCTTGAACAAGAATATCTTCAGACAGTGTTCGTTCACACGTCGCAACAACTTGATTCGTCGATGAGGAAACTGGAAAGTATGGACGCGTCATCTTCCCCTTCCTCTTTCCCTATTTATTCTCTGAATCCTATGTCCAAGTATATCATTATTTTTCATTCTTCTTTCCTCAGATAAGCGCAACGCAGTTGAAACGCTCGTGACTGACACTCTCTCGGGAACTCGGCGTCGATCTTCCGTTTCACCATCGCCATCCCGTTTCACATCCCCCTCTCCTCTTCGAAACAAGTCGAATGCTGATAGAAAGCTCAGAATCGAGACCGATCATTTGAACACGACCAAACACACTCATTCGAGGTCGTCTTCGCTGATCTCGTCGAAGACGATTCGTCGGCGAGGAAATGCGGTGTTTTATTCGTCCCCAACGAAAGCCCCACCATTCAGCAGTGACTCACCAACTCGCGAATACTTCCGAAATGCGACACTGCTGAAGCAACAGAAGCGAGATGTTCTCGACGAAATGTTCTCAACAATGTCATCACGAACCAATCGCTCGATTATTGCTTCAAAATCACCAACGAAGACGCCACATCCGCAATCGCTCGTCACTCCGAAAGCTAGGTCACCGATGCGAAGTCCAACGAGGCTGTCGGTCTCCCCTCGCCTCTTTCATGCCCAAGCCCCACCCAACTTCCCCCACACTCCGAAATATGCAGCCTGTCCTTTCGTGTTCTCTGATCCGATCGTGACGGATGATCTGAATCGAACTTAGGCTGAGATTATGCAAAAACAGAAACACACCGTGAACCCGAAGCCATAGTTCAATAAAAGACCAAAATTCACGCACAAAATGCCCGAAGTTCCGTGGCAATTCGTCGTCGACAAAGATGGTCATCTCTTCGACCAGGCGCACAAAGGAGCCGCCGATCCTTCCTCTGAGCTTCCACAGGTTTGCTCGATTCATCTTCTTTTCATGATATTTTTCTCTTTCTCCGTCCATCATCCATTCACTCGATCCCTCATTGTTCTTACAGGCAACTAACTGGAAGACACAATACAACGCGGATCACAAGCCACTCCGACCATTCTCGCCGCCAAAGCCGAATCAGTCGCATGTTTTCAACCATTTCCACCGCACTGCAATCATGGAAAGTGCGTTCGATCTGTCGGAAGAGTTGGAAGCCGAATTCGCTCGAAAGCGGAAGGAAGCGAAGGAAGAGCGAGAGAAGTAGTTGGACGAGACACGTGCGGAGAGAGAGCGTCGTAAGGAGGGGCGGGAAGGGTGGTTGAATCGATTCGTACGAAAAGACGTTTTCTGAAATGAATGCATGGTATTTGGAGGGAGCAATCAGTCCAACTGCAACTCCATCGCTCAACCAACACAAATCTCCTCAACTCGAAATGGTTTGTTCGGAGTAATTGGTCAACTCTCCAGTGTCACTTTCTTGCGTTTTATTTCATGAATCCTTAATTCCCAATCACTTTTTTATTATTTTCCTCCTTCCAAGCCAAAAAAAATATCGATCGTGTTGAAAAGAAGTTGGACTAGCGGAAGGCTCAGACCTCAGAACAAATGGATGATGTGTTCCCTCAGCGGCTGATTGCGATCGCTGAAGAAGGACACACCATCACTCAGGTATTGCATTCTCTCTATTTCCTCTGGTTTTAGCTCATTCACTCGGGGAAGGAGGCTGTGGTTGCGGACGATCAGGAAAATGCGAGCTAAGGATCGGATTCGAACAGTCTGACGATTTTCGGTCATTGTCTTTCCTTTTTGATTCATTTCTCACTTTTTTGGTGTTTGTTTGTTCATTTCTACTCTCATATATCGTCCCCATGAAAATCAGATCCGCTCCACAAATATTCGCTGGAAGAAACGAAACCGACGCATCAAAACATGACAGGCGTTGAAATATAGAAGCACAAATGCAGACTCATCTCAGAAAGGCTCAGAACGCAATCCAATCGAGCCTCGTAGAATTCGCTCACCAACACAAAGAAAGAAGAATGGAGGAGCCCAAATCGAGTCTAGAGAGAACAGATGGAACGTGAAAATGAAGAAGATGCAGGCAGAAGGACTCAGTGCCAAAAGGGGGTGGAGGACACTTTCTCCGACGATCTTCACAACCAATCTTCACCCTCGCTCTGGATATCTGGTAAAGTCAGTTGGAGCATGTCGTCCAGCTCTCTGCCAATCTCCAAGGGGGCTTCAAACTCAGACCTTGTATGATCGTGATCAGGATCACATTTTTCTCTGCTTTCTTCCTCGAGTTCGACTTCTGTCTCTTCTTTCGATCCGTTCCACCATTTTCTTCTCATATTATTCCCTTCTTTGCTCTCATCAGCCACATCCACTTATCCTGTTCCGATGTCGAGTGGAGGAGATCGGATGAGGTGATGCACTCGCAGCTTCCCTCGCTCATCGTCCAATCGGGTTTGATGGAAGACGCGTTCGTTGTGGGGACAGAGCCGACGGCAGGGTTCTCGCTCACCCTGACTGTCTGTGCTCTCATCCTCAACCTCTCCTCTACGAAACAGCGGAGATCCTCCGAGCTCTCTGAATATACACCCAGCCGGACGTGTCAGCAAAAACTGCACAGAACAAGATCCGCTACGCGTCGTCGTTCTTCTCGACGATGTGGAAGACTTTCCAACTGTTCATCGAAGTGTCCGTCGCTGGATGCCATCATCTAAACACGAGTCTGACAACTCCGTCTGAAATCCACGCTCAGCTGAACGGGATTGCGAATTCGGTGGACGACCTTCGAATACCGTTCACAACGTCGATTGGACCGCAGCATTACGAGACACTAAAACTGGCCAAGTTCATTCAATGTCCACTCTGTTCGCTCATCCCCTCAAAAGCAGCATCGTTTCTCATCCTGATTTCTCCGCTCATTCCTCGTGCTGCTCCCAAGCCATCAATCGACCTCAAACTCGATCAACTCTGTTTTGTACAAGACGACAACACCTTTCTCTCTCTCAATTTCCACTTCAAAACAGTGGTGCTGGGTTCAACAGTTATCGACGCCGACCCTTCCAACATCTCATTGCTCATCACCGACACACAAATTAAAGCCTGCCAGCTCTCGCGAACGGACATCTCCGAAATCAATTCATCTGCCACACAACACTCGATGGGCACGCTCTCGTTCACTTTCTTCGGAACGCTCACCACATTATTCGCGGTCTCGCCCCGCAGACTCACAATAACACTTCGCATGCTGCACAGCCGACTCGAAGTGAAAATGTCAGCCGATGTCTGCTCATCTTGACTGTCCTCTTCACCACACGCTCTCCCTTCCTCGTCTCGTTCAGTTCGCCGACACAGACATTCACTTGCATTCGGTGGGATGAAGAAAACACGACAGAAATGTGGATGAACGCGCTGTCTCGATGCTTCATTCCAAGTGCAAGTGAATTCCATCTTCGGATGTGCGAGTGTCGTGTTCAGCTGGACGACAACACCAACACGCCGCCTCGTCAAAGCACAGCGAACACGGACATCACCAAAGATGGCTCTCTCCTTCTGTCTGTGCTGCAGTACAACCAAGATGCCCACTTCATCCTCAACTTTGTGCTTGTCTCTTCGATCTTGTCAGGCAAGATGTCTCCCTTCCGATCTCTCAGCAATCCCATCCCACCCTTCCTCTCGGTCTCGCCGCTGTTGCCTCTGGTGCGGCACATTCTCTCGAAATCGTTCATGTCAACATCTGCGATCGTCCCTCGGCGATCCTTGTCGTCCATCTCGTTTCTCCTTGTCGCTCCTTGTCGTCTCCCCGCTCCTCACCAACACCTAGTCTTTCATCTCTACCCCTCCCAAACCATCCCTCCTCATCTCTTCACTCTTCTTCAAGTCACCGACACAAACATTGTTCGTGAAGGGCATACCACACCGAGCCCTTCTCTGAGACAGACTGGATGATGTGAAGGAAGGAATTGAGTCATCGTTGGATGACTGTGACTGGAGTGGGTGACATGCAGTTGATCTTTGGGAAGTGGGGGATCATCTTGTCCTGAATCGATACATTGTCGTTTATAAGTGCTGACCATCGTTCGTGAATCCATGTGCCACATCATTGACATGGTATTTTTGGATTAGACCATGTTAGAAACGGAAGATCATGCTTCAATGTCAGAGGATGTCGGAAATGTTTGTAATCGACTACGAGCTGATTTGCAGGAGATATGAGTGAAAGAAATATAGAATAAAACGTACCATGAGAAGGATGGAAGAAAGTGATTTGTTTTTGTGCATCAGATTCACCAAGTACGACGATCACGATTGCATTTACGAAATAAAGAATCCAGAGAAGACTAAGGGAGATATCAATGAGAGAAAGAGAGAATGAAACAAACGGTAAGCGAGAGAGTCACTTTTCAGATGCCATATCAGTGCTTTTTTGTCTGTTGGATCGATCACGAAATTCACCATGGGCCATATGGGTGAGAGTCTGAGTGAAGTCAAAACTGCCTGAGATGACTTCTCTCAAATTTTACTCATATTCTGACAACATTTCGAATAAAAATAGAGAAACAGAAACATGAGGGAAACGTGTCAAAACATGTTAATGATAAGGTAGATTCGTGACAGAATGGTTGCCCAGCTTCTTGACCAATCGAGTGCTTGGAGTCCGTGTACCATATGGTCGATTCAGTAGTACTTCATCATCAGATTCTGATTCATTCTCTGTCCGTCTTTGCGGCCTCTTAAATTTGGTGATTTTGCTCAGAATTGAGTTGATCTCTTCAGGAGATATCGACTCACTGGATGTGTCCGTCTTCATGGCTAGGAGGAGAGCATTACGTCGCTCGACACGACATAGCGTATCGTGTTTTGTCGGACATTCTGAGACGGGAGTCTGTTCCGGATATGATCTGATCACTCTTGGAGGCGTAGATTTTGGCTTCACAAATTGGACAATTGTCCACAGGTTGAGAGGAAGACATGCAAATGGCGAAGCGTATACACAGCCATTTTCGACTTTAAAATTCAGAAAATCTTTGATGCGTGGGAGGGTGTACGTCTCAAAGAGTTCTGTTGACTCAATTTCCACCAAATGGAAACTGTGTGAAGGCGGAATATGTTTCAGTTTGATCTGTGAACGAAAAAAGTCGATAAGTTGTTGAACTGTCGTAATTGAGTTGTCAATTTTGGATGATCGGAGACAGCTTGCGAGGACTCCGAAGGCTCCGTCGCAGACGCACTTCCCATGCCCCTCGCAAAAAAAGGCGACTGATACCGTGCATTGGGGTAGATAGGCCTGTAATCCAAAAGAAAACAAAATGGAGAAAAGAGCCGGAACGAAAATGAGGGCCAGTATCGGACCAAAGATATAGGTGGGTGAGAGAACGAAAGTCAGACATGAGAAGGAGATCTCTGAAGCAATGGATGACATGTTGTGTGTCATGATTTAGTGTTTTCGAGAGGAAGTGGAAATATCGAATTTGGTGGGTTTGATCATCTTGTTTTGTGAACAGTGCAAAACCAAGATGGGATATTTGCTGTTTCTTATAAAAATCTTTGGAATGTTGTTCAGGGGAGACGCACAGGCGCCAATTTTCTTTGAAATCAAAGACGAGCAGTCCTTGTCCCTTTGGAGTTGTTCCACTTGAGAATGATACGAGTCTCTTGTTATTCTCGCTTGTTCCTTGTGGTCTTCGAGAATTTGTTTCTCTCTTTTCTCTCCTTGCGAGAGTTCTCTTCCTTGACTGTGAAGTGATGATTCCTGCCGCTTCAGTTGATCCAGTCTTCCGCAACGATTGCATATATCCGTCCTCCTTCTTGGTTTTGAGAGATGCTTGCAAAATCGGCGAAATGACGATTTCGAGATTCGATTTGCTGGATGTTCTTGACAGTACAACTGATGTAGGTTTTTTGAGAATCATTGAGAGTTCGAGCCGACCATTTCCATTTATATCTGTCTGTATTGAATTTTTGGGGAGATTGTCATGGTCCCTTGATTGTTCTTGTCGGACCGCTTCTTCAACGAATTCAGGTTTTGTTTTTTGTTTGTGCTGTACACGATTCCACTGAATGTTTGTGAAGGAATGTGTGGACCAGTATCTGTGTTTCCACGGGAATTGAATGTCTGGATTGGTTTTGGATTGGTGATCTTTCTGGTGGGTATAAATTCAGGCGCTTCAAACGATATGGATGGCGTAGAGTGTTTTGATCTTTACCAAATCGGTATTTTTTTGAAGTCTTCAAAGGTGAAGACTTGCAGAAGAGCAGTGAGCAGGAGAACTTTGGAGTGCTTGGACATTGATAAGAATGCGAGACGAAGTTGTTTCATTAGGCTGTCGAAGGATTCTACTTGAAGAGAATAAGAAGTTAGAAATGACAGAAATAAACCAAGATGTTTGCGACGAAGGGCATCTTCCACTTTCTTTCCTTCTGATGTGTGTTCAATCGTAAACTTGAGTAGGGCCTCCGGGTTCAGATGATCGAGTTCTTTCGCTCTATTGATGATCTGTCTGGCACGAGCTTGACTTGTTTTACGTGTTACGCGATATTCGGTATTCATTCTGATCAGACCCAAGTTTTGACATCATCCAGATTCTTGCCCATATAAGTTCAAACTCATCCACCCTTCACCTATATCACTTTCCTCTTTGAAAGACAGTTACAACTGATAAATGGAGCATAATGAGAAAAGATGGAATATAAAAATAACCGAAGTGGGAATTGAACATTCAGTCATGGGCAAAAAAACGTTTTCGTCATGTAGAGATGATGAACGATAATTTTTCTTTCTTTTTTTCAAAAACACTTTAAAAACTACTCCGAATACTATTTCCAAAATTGTAGAGCAAAAATCATGTCTTTAAGTGAAACCGGCGATGATTGTTCGACGTGATTCTGAAGGTCAATCTCTGGCGGTCAAAACCTCCACTCTTCGCAGGCTGTCGGAGGTGAAGTGAGTCGAATAGTTGGTTTCGACACTCAGAAACGACGAACATCCATTTCTCGTTGAGATATTAAGAAAGTTTGAAGGAAAACTGAGGATTTTCATCTTCTTCATTCCTCCTCAACTATGAATTTCGACACGTACAACTCTCCGTTCGATTTGAATTTAGCGTTTTGCACATGTATCTGATAGTTAACAACAAGTCCAAGAGAGGATGAGATGACGTGCGAATGTCGTCAAGTTGATTTGACGTGATGTGACATGAAAAGTGAAAGAAGGTCATTCGTTGGATTAGAGAGTACGTGGTATGTCGTCTCGAAGATCGCTGAGATTGAAAGATGGTGAGTGATGAAGAGAAGAAAAACACTGTTTCGTCACAATTAGCGATGAAACTCAACGAAGAGTTGACGTGATTCATTTTGAACTCATATAACACACTCTCCAGACAACTTCACATCAATTCACCAGCTGAAATCGGGAAGTGATACCGCCATAATTTTCGTGTCCAAAAACTGAACCATCTTTTTTCCTTTTTTCTCTTCCACAGACTCTCTTGATTCCAGAAGTGAGAAATCACAAAATGAGAGGAAGATGAAGTGTATAAACAAAGGTAAAAATTTGCCTGTTGAGAAACGTGATCTGATGATGAAGAAAACTTTTGTCCGTGACTGATTCATTCACTCGAATAACATGATCTCCATCAATTATCAGATTTACACAATCAGAGTTCAAAGTGTAAAACTGAAAAATAAAAGGGGAGTCCGAAAACCGTTGACCAGGAATGTTTATTATAGCATTGTTCTTGGTTGTGTAATCCGGAGCATATCAATTGAGATTGTGTCATGAGTGACATCATCAATTCGATCGGTCACAACTGAACGAGTTTCAATTAAGATGAAAAACGAACATCCATGGCAACATTAACCAGGTTTATCATTTGTTCCATGTTGATTTGACATATTGCCCAGCAGGTGGTTGCTACGATAGAGGCAATCCAACATACTTTTCCTCCGACCAGACATTCCTCACCCAAACCCAGAATACTAAGTTTCCTTTAATCGGATTCAGATCGCAGGTATTTTGACAGGTGAAGGTTTTGATTCTGAATTTCCGCGAATAAAAAGTCCACCAGGACACACATTATCCACCATCATCCATATCCAGCTCGTTGTTTTCATCCTTTCTTCTGAAAAGAGTATGAACAATGAACACCACTGTTTAAAGTGATCAGATATCCCGTGTTTTGTTATTGTGAGTGGAAAGTTGCATTTTTTCCAGATTTTAAAAAACAGAAAGGGATCGTTCAACATATAAACAATTCTTGTTCGTTTCTGATCAATAAAAAAACATTTTTGAAGATTTAGGTTCCTTTTTGAACGAGTTTGATTCTTCATTGATGTCACTGGAAAAAGGTTGAAGGATGAAGTCGCGTTGTTCTTCTATTCCACCAAATACACATTTACGAACAGAACAACTTAAAACATTACGAATTATTAAGTGAAAGAAACAATACTGGGAGTGACTCCTCATCTATTCGACAAACTTGACCTGCGAATCTCCTCTCATGACATTGCCAAGACAGTCATTGTCTATTCGCAATGATTCGTCGGAGACACCATTCAACATAATTCTCGTGAAACCAGACCAGAAATCGACGCGAGTGACTCGTCTCGTTTTTTGATTCGAGACCTCTACCCTATGTAACGAAATACACAATTTTGATCCAGTTGTGAAAAAATGATGGGTATTTATGAACTTTCAAAAAGGATGGATTTTTTCAACAAAACAAAGCTTCAGAAAACACCTCGTATTTCTATGTGTGTGACTTTTTGCTGATCTACTGACGCTCACCAGAAGGTTTTTTGGTGTCTCCAACGAATCATTGAGAATAGACAATGATCCGAACAACCCTGCGACGTCTCTTCAGTCAATCTTTGGGCAGCTTCGACAACTGCTTTCAACACAGGAATGGTAGTGTTTCGTCCAATCCGTTCATGATTAAGTGAAGCCACGCCCATAGAAAATGCCTCCCTTAACAATCTAAGGGAAACTCTATTTGAGGCCGATGGTTGGCAGAGTGGATGGAATGGAAGAGACAATGCTCGGATGCGGAGAGAAGAGTAGCAACACATCATTATATTGTTTCATGTATCAAAAGTAGGCTTGTCTGACCGTCACTGACCGGTCAGTTTTTATCGAAAAGTACGGACGGTCACCGACCGGAGAAATATCGGAACCCATAATCGGAATTTACCATTTCTCCGAAGTGTTTTCAGGTGAAACAGTGAAATGAGTTATTGACATGATGTGTGATAGAAACCAGGAATCAGACACAGAAATGACTATTCGTGATAATTAAATCAGATTCAAGAAGAAAGAACTTACAAATACCTGTTCTTGGAGTTCAGAGAGAAAAAGTACGATCAATGGGTTCGATCCTACCTGTCCGTCACAGATTTGCCCTCTTGTGAAACAGTCGTGTATCCAACGGATTTTCAATTCACATGAAGTCAATTTACGAAGTGGAAGAGTCGGAAAATGGTAAAAAGGTTGAATAATAGACACGTTGTTATGATCTCTTCTTCCTTCGGCTGTTCTGTCTTTTCTGTCTGCTGCACTTCAACAACCTCCTCCGTGGCTGCTTTCTTTATCCCACTTTTTGATGTTGGGCACCCAGTCGATTCCGCACACGGTCATCTCGTCGTCTGTTTCAGAATCTGCCTCCATCCCCTTTTGCTTCCGGACTTTGTTGAATATGAGGTCGAACACGTCGAGCTTTCTCTTTTTCGGGGCTTTGTCTGTCGATGGCTGGGGTTGTTCCTCGCTCTGATAATTGCGGCGACGTCTCCGCTCGACATCAAAGATGATGCAGCCAGATGCATCGATGAAGGGGAGGGAGACAAAGACTCGAGGAATGCCACAGAAGAGAGATTGGAATCGATGGGGGTTGAAGATGGAGGTGAGGGCGAATGGTTTGACGGCGGTGAGTCGGAAGACAGCAGAGTGGTTGGAGAGGTGAACGAACAGTCTCGTCCAGAACAGCTTTGGCTGGCTTGACGTGAGGAATGGAGTGTTCCTGTGGTGGGGGTGAGGTGTCGGCGGAACATCGCTGAACGACAGTGTCGATGAGATCGTTCAGGAAGGTCTGGAGGACAACCTGATGGACAGTCGACCTTTCGGTTTCGTGTGGCTCTTCGGCAGGTTTTATGTCTTTACTCGGCAACTCTTCCTTTCCTTTCTTTTCCTTCGCGGGTGACTTGGACAGTTTTGCAGATGCTTTCGATTTCGGCTTCTCATATTCAGACGGAGCAGTCTCGACCTTTTCGTCCAGCATCTGGCTGTTGTCTCTGCCTGTGAACTCCTCCTTGTGTTGGTGCCGCTGGAAGACAAGCCAGTGCAGGATGACCACCCAGATGAGGAGTAGATGTCTTCCTTTTGGATCATTTTTGTGAAGTGACGCAGCATCGTCCACATCGACTCTGTCTCCTCCGCACTCCTCTTCACAATTGTCTTTGCGTTGTGAGGGCCTCGTCTGTTGGGCTTCTCAGACTTGATGCGATCGCGTTGGATCTGCTGAGAGAGTGCGAGTCGATGTTTGGGGAAGAAGCGAGTGAAGAGCGGGCCGACTCGCGAGAAAAAGAAAGCGGAAGTGGAGTGGCTGGCATGTCTGAGTTCTGAAAGGGATCTGTCTACAGTATACTGCGGTTTGAATGCGTTGAGCTGGATGAGGAGATACTCGGACAGGGCGAGATGGTTGGAGGGATGGACGGAGCCTCTGCCGTTCCTCTTCCGACGTGGACAGCTCCTCCTCCTCTTTGAAGATCGAGTGCAGCTCGTTTCTCAGCCGACGCTCTCTCTTCCGTTTCTGGCGCTGGAGGATAGTCTGGGCGGGTTGAGCCGTTTGCACATGGAGGATGTTTGAGACGATGTCTTGCAGAACGATCGGGATGGGCTCCTTGACATCATCATCCTTATCAGACTCCCCCTGATCTTGTTGAAGATCTTCTGTTTGTTTTGGTGTAGAATCGGTTGTGTACTTGCTTTCTTACTCACCAGACTCGTCCAATTCCTCCGCGCGGAGCAATTCGTCCAGTTTGCGCTGTCTGATGTCTTCCTCCCTCAACTTCATCGTCTTCGATGGCAAAGACTGACCGGACAAGCGGGAGGAGCGGGAGGTAAGGATCTGATGCGGGTTCGATCTGTTTGGCGTAGAGCGACTTGAGGCCGGCTTTTGTTAGTTTGGTGAGTTGTCGTGCTCTCCTCCTCGGCTTTGGTGTCTTCTCCTCCAGCGTGGTGGGGGAGAGGAATAAGGAGACGAGCGCGGAGGTATGTCCTTCGGAGTGTTGGAAGTGGTGTCCAGCTCCGGCGAGGCCTCCCTCCCCCTCTTTTCCAGCTCGGAGTCCACAATCGCTTTGAGGAGGAGTCCGTCAAAGCACTTTTGGATGGTTCTGGTCGCAACGAGTGACAAGTCCCGCTGTTTCTTGATGGCCACTGTTTGGACAGTTGTCGCCATCAGAATCTCAGTCAGCATCTCCAAAGTGTCGCTGTTCTCTGTTTTCTGTTTGAGGTCGTTGAGTCTCCCCTTCCTTCGCAGCCTCTCTGCCCTCCTCCTCCCCCGCCGCCCCTCCTTTTGCTGTTTGTTGAAGCGGTTGTTCTCGTCGTCGCTATCTTCCTTCGGCTGAGTCGGTCGTGATTCTGGATTTGTTTCGAGTGCGGGTGGAGGAGATGGAGAAGGTTGTGTTGGATGCGGAGTGGATGTTCATACTCACTGGCTTCCTTCCCCCAATCACAATCGCCTCCTTTGCTGTGAGCTCGCCTGGTGTGATGAGGAGATGCTGGGGATGTCTGTCGAAGAGCGTGCCAAGTTGCTGAAGGTGTCTCCTCACTCAGTTCCGCCACGTATTCCGTCTTTTCCTCTTCCTCCCCTTTCGCTTTCCTTGTCGAGACGTTTTCTTTGGTGCATTACAATGTTCTTGAAACAGCGTGCGCATGATGCATCTGATGTCCGCAGCATAGTCGTCAGAGACGGCTGTTCCTTCGCGTCACATCCCTCGAACGAATGGGACGATAATGGCTGGCTCAGCAGTGTGTACGCGAAGTGGATGGCAGATCCAACAAAAGTCACGCTGTCGCTTCCAAAATCGACTGCGCTGAAGCAGATCAACCTCAGAAGCGACAGATGGAGGGGCGTGAAGCAGATCTCGGCGATTTTAGCCGCTGCGAGGCCGGTCTTGTTGGCGAAGATGAACTCTAATTCAGAAGCTTGATTCGGCTCGGAAAATTACTGGAATCGATTTCACCGTCGTGATTGGACGTCAACACGGCAAAATAATGGAGGTTTTCGTCCACAGCTGAGAAAATGAGCAAAGAGGAGGCAGACAAGTGACGCCAGTTGTGTATTGGTCACTGGGATGGTCTGACGGTTTGAAACAGAAGCGAATGATGAGAAGCAGGTATTGATTGACATAATTCGCACAAGAAATCCATAATTCAGGAAAGGAGATCCATCAAAGAGAGGTTCGTGGAACTCAACGAATTCTTGAATGGTGTCCGAACGCATACTCTTGAACATCGTGTTTTCGAATGATCTGTCCGATGAGGTTGGAAAGAAAGTCAGCGAATCTCGGACAACCCGGATGGACGACTCCGAAGTTCGGCGACAGATTGTTCATCCTCAGCATGGGAAGGATGATTCTCCAATTCAGTTACACATTTTCTGCAGAGATCTGTTGATTATCTGAGTCTTCACACTCTTCAGGGGCGGGTTGATTGTCCGCGTCATCATCCTCATCCGTTTCAGGGGCGGTTTGATTGTCTGATTCGAAGAATCGTTGGTGGATGGGAGTGTTTCAACAGGTGTGGGGAAAGTGTTAACCAGCATAGTGAGCAATGAAACGGTTTCTTATTGTCGTAGTTCATTGGAAAATGGATTCGCGTCCAGATCATGAATATGTTTCGGTTTGATCCTCAACTCTCTTCGATTCAGCTTCTGTTCGTTCAATGTTTCCAGACTTTTCTTTTCTTCTGCGATCACCCACTCAAGACGACGATTGTGAAGCAATGATCAATCCGCCTGACACGACTGAACAATTGGTAATTGCAGTCTGTTCTTGTTCCAAGGACAAATCAAACAGTCTCATGAGGGATAAAGATTGAGTGTGTGAGTTTCGAACAATTTTGGGACTATCCTTATCGTTCTGAAAATTGCTGTCTTGAAGCAATTCAACGGATGGTTGAGGTGGGTCATCAGAGATCTTTGCGTGTTGATATTGGCTTGTGGGCGTTACTCGCGAGCTGATTGTTGCTTGTGAGCGGGTAGGTGGAGTGGTCGGGAACGACTATATCTCATCAAGCATTCCATCTATATCTCATCAAGTTTTGATCAGACCTTTACTATGTCCCTTAATAGTCTTTTCTCATTTTCTCAACTCACTCTTTTTCACACTCACCACATCATTCTTGTTTTCATCTCAGTCTATTTCTCTCTATTTCGGATATTTTTGGTGCAAAGCATTTCATTCTGTTGTTTCAAATAAAAGATGTCGATCAAGCCATTGCTCGTTTCTTCCAATCTTCAGGGAGTGACTACAGCTGGACTCATCGAAGTGATATCTGTGTTATTGGAACCGTTGTCGGCACGAGTGGACTTTCTGGGCCAAAGGTGATCGAGGAGTGTTGTGACTTTATTGTTCAACTAGGCTATTCTCTCGTAATAATGTGGCATATTAAGTTGAAAATCCGTATTCGTTTTGAAATAGTGTGCATAGTGTCGAGATCGTCTCAGAGAATGTCACGATCATTCGATCATGTTTGATGAGGTCGATCGGCGAACTATATCGCTTCATCTTTACGCTTTCTTGAATCATTTCAACATTATGACTGGGATTTTGAGAATTTTTATCAAAACAAAGATACTGGTCATGATTTATCGTGAAGTGACAATCTATGGCAGTTCTCCCTTCAAGACACCAATTTTTCGGTAGTGAACGTGCGGCGCGTTTGGCCTAGCGGTAGCCAACCCCTCTGTCGACTGTTGTGCTCGGGGTTCGACTCCCGCCGAGCACAACTTTTTTGCCACTACTTAGAGTTTTTTGGCCCAGAAAGTCCACCTCTGCCCCGTTGTCGAGAAAAAGTTGAGTACCATTGGTGAAATCGATATCAACACTCTTCAGCCTTCTCTTCATGTATCTCTTCCTCTCCATCTCCTTCATAATCTCCAGAATCTTCAAACTTTTCATCTGGACACTCTGTTTCGATTTCGAATGGGATTCAATCCACGTGTGTGTTGTCTTTCTTCTCGCACGTCGTTTTTTGAATTTGTCTCACAAATCAATCGGCTGCTCGTAGTCAGTGAAAGATAAGCTCTCCCGCACCTGCGTGATTGTGATGTCATGATTTTTTGGAAGTTAGACTTTGTTTCAAGTGTTTACGAACACGCGATCCAACAGTTCCCATCATCCACCTCACTCATCATGATATCCGCTCTTTTAGAAGCATCCTTCAAGAAAAACTATCTGAAAGCCCAAAAATTGATTCAACAAGCGACAATCGGATATCCGCACTTTTCAATCAATGGACGATCTTTTCGATTGAAAAGGAGCTGGATGACATGGTTGAGGCAGAACGGATGAAAATGAATGATGATTTCATGCAAGGACTTGGGATGAACGATGGTGACAAAGGAGGAGGAACAGCTGGTGCACAAGCGAAGTTGGAGACGACGAAGATGATTTTACTTGCAGTTCTGAACTTGTTGGACCAACCATCGTATTCTGTTGACCGACTGCACCGTCTTGCGCTGTTGGCAGCTCGAAAAGCGAAGGAAACGTTCGAATACATCAAAAAACAGCTTCTGAATGATGTCACGGCGAAAGACGGACTGGACTCGATAATCACGAAACTGGAAAAGAAAGCGACAGCAAAGAAAGCAAACGAACATCAATCACTTTTTGTTGGAGAAGAGAACGAAAGACTGCTGCAGTTCGAAGTGTCGGCGAAGACAGTTCACTCAACGACGAAACAATTTCAAATATTGAAGCATACGTCGCAGATGTCGGCAGTGGTGCTTACACACGACTTGTTTGAGCATCTGGCAGCCCCGACGCTGGTGGGAATACATTTAAGACTTGGATGCGATCCTGTAGAACACGAAGACAGCTCTGTTTCGCAGTCTGGACTCGCTCAGTCTGTGGTCAGCGAGCGACAAAAGCGCGTTCAAGAAGGAAGAGGGCTTCACTGTGGTGTTCCCCAATCTGTCGCCTGCGTCACCCTTCTCGTCGACAACCGAGTTCCATGGGCTGCTGGACACGATCGGAGACATAACATACGCAATCTCCGCATCGTCGTCGCTGCTGGCGAGTCCGACTGTCTTCACAGACGCCGACGAACACGAATCGCTATTGCGGGAGATTGTGTATCTGATGACGTCGGGGCTGCTGTGCGTGGTTGAGCCGATCAAGATTGGATTGTCAGAGATTCTGGGGAGGCATGAGAGGAATGTGGAAGTGACGTTTCTGACGATGATTGTGGTGCTGGTTGTGTTGGAGGTGTTGGTTGTGGTTGTGTACGGGTTCATTTGGTAGAAGCTGTCTCGAATGAAGAAGGGGCGATGATCATTCTCGGCCTGATCCTGATAGAGAATGAGACGGAAGGGGAAGATGGACGAAGATGAGGCAGCGGGGAAGCAGACGACGTCGCTCTTCCTGACGAGCCCGCCGAACGACTCGGAATCGCCAGACATGGTCACACAGACGAGCTTGGAGCCGCTGATCAAGGTGTGCGACACGCCATCGGAGACAAAGCCACGAAGGATGGTGCTGGAGCTGGTGGACGAGCGAGCCAGATCGGATTCCAGGATGGATGGGTACATTTGTGGGGCTGGACAACGTGCTGGTGTGGCTGGTGTCGAACACAGAACAGCTGATCACTCTGCCAGCAGCGGAACTGACGCCGAACATGCACGCAACATGAACGACATGCTGTGCTGAGCCCGAAACGAGTACTCAGATGACGATCACCCGCATTCTGAAGACGCTGTTCTCGTGTTGATCGACATCTTTTATTTGAAACAGTAGAATGAAGTGCTTTGCACCAAAAATATCCGAAATAGAGAGAAATAGACTGAGATGAAAACAAGAATGATGTGGTGAGTGTGAAAAAGAGTGAATTGAGAAAATGAGAAAAGACTATTAAGGGACATAGTAAAGGTCTGATCAAAACTTGATGAGATATAGACGGAATGCTTGATGAGATATAGTCGGCCCCGGAGTGGTCATTGGCAAAACAAGGGTTGGAGCGGAAATGGTTGAAGATCACGGTGAGACGTGTTTATGGTGTCTACGGTTGTACAGTGTGCAGAAAGGTAGTTCTAGGACAGATAATATCAGGATGGTCTAGGATGTTCAACGATCCACGATTTCTGAATTATGGGCTTGATCC
The DNA here is from genome assembly GCA_033064195.1 of Blattamonas nauphoetae. Lineage (NCBI taxonomy): Eukaryota > Preaxostyla > Oxymonadida > Blattamonas > Blattamonas nauphoetae. The sequence goes on from JARBJD010000337.1 coordinate 25,489, forward strand.
GAGGTCATAATTTTTTTATTTTTCATCGAGTTCGGCACTTTCCGCACGTTTTCAACCGGAAATTCGCAAAGATTCCGTCGATATACACCCAATCAAGTATATTGAACATGTTTTTGGAAGGTGGCTAGAAAACGTATCATGCCCCTATAATTAATTTGGTTTCATTTACAATATTGTGTTATTTTCTGATTTCCTCATCATTCTTCATGTTGTCACAGAATCATCAAAAATGAAAGAACGGAGTGTAATAGGGATTCGGAGTGGATTGATGGTGAGATTTTCAGAACGACTCTCTTCGGACTGCCCATCCCCACTTTCTGTCTGTCTCTATTCTTCTCTCCATATGCTCCGATTTCCAATTCTTTCTTCACTCTTTCATTTCAGGCCCTTCTGTCGAGTGTGATTGTGGTGATGGTGACATCGGTGTCGGAAGGAAGACAGAGAATTCGGAGTGACTTGATTCCTTCCCTCCTTGCTCTCTCCTCCGTTTGTTCCTTCTCTTTCTTCATTTCTTCTCTTGCTTGTTCTATCTCCTGTTCTCATTGTTGTTCGGTTGATCAGCATGCAGACAGTACGTTGTCTACACCAGCCACATACTCGATTGGGTATGGTCTTTTCTCTCTTCTTCATCATTCTTTCATCTCTTCTCTCTCGTCTTGTTCTCTTTCTTTGTCATTTTGTTCGTGTTTGAAGTCTTCTGTGCGGAGAAAATCTTTCGTCGATGGAAGTGGAGGGAGTGTTGAGTTCAGGAATTGTTGCGAGGCTCTGCACTCGAATCGAAAGCGAATCCTTTTACACCAACCAAGGCCCACCAACAGTTGAGACCGGTGACGTGTATTTAAACAATGGGTGGCCATCAATCAGCCAAACAAACAAAAGAGTTAATCTCAATTTTGTCTGTCCCATCATATAAATAATCGCAACAGAGGACTTATGAAAAGACACAGGGTTGCTTGTTCCCATGTGGGGGCGGTTGGTGGACAAAAATAGGAGGGCTTCAAACCCATATCTCCAGAAAGAGCCCCCAACGGGGGAGAGAAAACTGGAGGACACAGAGAGGCCTAAAAAGGCAAAGTGAAGTGAAACAACCGAAGGGTTTGTTCTGAGTCGCCTCCACGGCGAGAAACGGGTCGGCCCAGCACGCTGCACTCCGCAAGAGGAAGAGGTGGCTACCTCAAGCACGCTGCACTGTTGTGTGACAGGGCTTGAGGTTGGTGGGCCTTGGTTGGTGTAAAAGGATGTCGTGCCTCCATCCGACAACCAACCAAGGCCACCAACAGTTGAGAGTTGAAAGGTACTAAATAGTAAACAGTGAGAGAATAAAAGAGATGAGAACAAAGAGAATTATGTCTTCTTGTCGCTTGCGACGCACTTCGTCTGGATCTTCAGAATGGCCGTGATCCCGTCAGGGCTGTCACCAACAGCCAGCTTGCTTGAGAGCAGTCTGTCCGATGTGAAGTGAGGAAGGGGCTGCTCTCTATTCAATCAACTATGTGAGTTGCCCAACTCATTTGTCGATGTGACAACAAGAAACATCAATTATCAACAGTGTACAGTCTCCTTGATGGCCGGAACTCTATTCTGTCTTGAGATTTGCCAATACAGGTAAAATATGAGACTGTCAATGGTGCTTAATGGCTCTCACTGCCGGCTGAGCAAGCGGATCGGGGAGGGTGACCCTCTAGATATTGAGTCCGCTGCGTGTGTGTCGAGCGGGAAAGTGTCACTTCCTCGCATGAATGATATGAGAAAAACTCTCTCTTTGAAAGAGGATGATGTTGTTTCTGAAAATGCTCCATTGTCACATGATGCTAGATTCACTCGTCTTGGTAGGTAGTTGCTTGATAAATCTTGACTGGAGTGAGTGATTCGTGAGAGGGCGTGACGAGCCTAGGGTCATCCAGCCGGAAGAGCGAGCAATGGCATCATCTTGGATCACATTGCTGCTCCTGCTAGTTACAAATTCGGGATTCTGATGACCCAAGCGACCTTTCTGCAGATCTGGACGGGTTTTCCTCTCCATTGGAATCGTGAAGTGAATTGGACAACGAGTGAATCAAAACATGGTCGACACTGACTCGATGGAGATGATTCTGGCGATGCCTTCGTTTATACTGCGGTTTGTTTCATTCTCGACGATTCGGTTGTCGGTCCCAATCTCCCTCTTCCCTTCTTCGATTTTTTGGAGTTGGTTCGAGTCTTTTTCCTTCCAAGTTGGCTCCTATCTTCCAGTGTTCTCTTCTTTGTTAGCACACTACCCGACAATCAACACAATCAATAACAGGGCTGAGAGAGCGAACACGAGATGAAGCCACCAATTTCATGTTCTCATTCATCGCTTGTGCTCTCCGATCTGCTGCGAAGTTCTGGATCATACATGACGAGTTTGAGATTGTTTATCTTTCCCACATATCATTCTGCCTTGTCATTCCAATGAATCATCGTATGAGGAGAAGGACGAGAGAAGAAGAGATTCAACACCCGTTCCCTCGTTGAAAGTGTTTGTTGAATTGTGTCAATATCTTATCATCTTCATTGTCCTTCCTCTTTCCAGAAGGAAATGCAAGGAATCAGCGTTGTCCCGTCCAATGTCGCTTCAGTCCCGACTTCCATGTGTTCAGCTTGCTCGTCGACGATAGCGAGTGTTGGGACTGGAATGACGAAGCCGTAATCGTGTCCCTTCACTGTGAGTCAAACAATAATTTGTTGAAATCCACGTTGAAGGTGTCTCCATTCCGTGTCCTTAAGTCTGATTCCAAGTCTCAATTCCTCCCTTTTTGGAGTATCCAATCTTGTGGCGAAGTGATGTGGATGATGAAGATTGTGGAATGTTGTTCGTGAAGATGGTTCCTTGAATCGTCATGTTCTCTCCCTTCCTGTTGATCGTTCCTTGCGAGAAGTGTGTTTGGTCGGTCTGCTGAATGCTGGTCCTGCTGCTTCCCAAGTTCAAGATTCTCTTCTCGAAGAACCACAATGCAGTGGTTGACTCAAACTCGATCTGTCGTGGTGAGGACGAGTGTCCAGTGAATGAAAATATTTCAACTGTCGTGTTGGACGAGAGACACGGTCGTGTAGGAGAGGGCAGAAGTGAAGTGGATGGTCCCATCTGCTTCGTTCATCGCTTCAATTGAGGTGATTGCGTAATCTGTGTTATGGTGAAGTGTCGATGACCATCCAATTGGCAGTTCCAATGATCGAGCTTCCGTTTCTGATGTGCTAGTCGCGATGAAGGGGAGCGAGTTGTTCAGAGTGATATTCAGTGAGTTCCCAACAATCAGATCTGTTCCAGTCGGCCATCTCAATTTAAAGTTGGTTTTCTCGAGTACCGTTGGTATTCTAAGCTGCAGTTGGTTTTCTGAACGACCGTTGGTTTTCTGAACGACCGTTGGTTTTCTGAATGACCGTTGGAAATCTGCAAAAAAAGTTGGTTTTTTTAAACCATATCAGTGTGGATGTTTGATCAAAAAAAATTGTACAAATAGACGAGTTGGCAGATTCAGAGACTTCCGCTGTTGGGACCCAGGTTCGAATCCCGGGATCGTCAACTTTTTTCTTCAATGGATTTTTCTGACATGATCATACACATTTTTGTGAAATTATAGCAGTATTCATGATCGGATGAGTAATGTTCGACAATTGGATTGAATTTGCCTTTTTTTGAATCGGATCATCCCACTCTCTCTTAAACTCACCTCTTCTCTCCAATCAACTTATTGAGACTCTTCGATAGTTCAGGATGCACCATACAACAGCAATCAACACCTGGATGCGAAGCGCTTGTTAATTTCCGGGAATTAGGAGTACTAACTGTCTTCGATTCCATCATCATTTCCAGTTCAGCTCCCAACAGAGCTTGAATCGATCTTGATCGCGATCTTGCGTACTTATATCGTTGTTACTTCAATCGTAATACTACAACTGTTGGTGGAGGAGCAATGCATCTTCATTCACCATCAGTCATCCACATCGAAGATGGTGGCTTCAGAAGCAATTCAGCTCCAAAAAACCTACCAACAAAAGATAAACGTGCTCAATGAAGTGGAATTGACATATTTTAACAGCTTATATCACGAATTCAACAAACTCAGAAGTAAACATGGTCGACTGCAATTCCACGCCCATCTCTCCAAAAAGTGGACATTCCAACAATCCATCGGCAAATGGTGTTTCTGCAAATGAATCGTCACTTCTTCCTAATTTTGATACTGGATCTGTCCAAACACTCACATCTTCTCTGTTCTTCGCCGAAAGTACTGCTCTAATAAAGCTTCTTAGGAATGCTCGAACATCCGAAGAGTTTCCACTCCTTTGTTGAAACTGAGCATCTCGGTGGAGCTGGTGGTGAAGAGAAGAATGATACCCCAAACACGCCAAACTCCGCCACTCCTGCCTGTTGAAGGAAAAGCTCATTGTTCAATCTACATTGAGTGCGACAATCTTGGTTTTGATGACACTCATTGCGTCCTGTTCGTCAGCTGGGAAGGCAGGTGTGTAAATCTCAATGAAATGATGCAAATAATATATGAGCGTGGAAAAAAATCAAATTTTACTGAATTCAGATTTAGTTGTTGAGTACACATAAGAAAGGTGAATTTATAGATTTCAAGCCTGATCGCGCATGAAATGGCCTTTCTAAGATCAGCACATTTTTGCACACTTTTTATTGCAAAACAAGTTCAAAGACAGGGAAAGGATGGAAAACAACAAAAAAAGAGGTCTCTATGTGAAACAATGGACAAAATACATCCATTAAAGAGAAAAATTGAAAAAACGTGAGATTTCAGAGTTGATCGTGACAACTTCTATGTTTTTATGAAATTGAAAAAAGTTCAGAAATGATGTATTTAGGGATGATAAACGAAGAAAGATAATTTTTTAGGAGAATTACTGCGTCAGTACGATTTTGTGACGCGAGGATTATTTCATTGAGAACTACACAGGTACGTTGACATTCTCGGCCAGTCCGACGCGCGTTCAATGAGCTCTGCACCTCTCATCCCTCTCCAAACGACTGAAAACTGCCACTAATGTTCACATTTTTATTTTCCTTTGAAGCTCTCCCCGCCTTCAGTAGCTGCGGCAGTCAATCTCAGAACACGCCAAAATTTAACACTTATTGCGAAAGATTTGCATACTACAGACAATCCGGACACATTTGAAACGAAAGAAAGTTATCTGCAGAAGATGGCATACATATTTCTCTTCTCTACGCGGATATTGATGCTCAACAAGTTCTGCACTGATTTTGTTGATGTCAGCACAAAATTTTAATATATCGAAGCCTCTCCCAAACTTTCCGACCTCCCCACGTTCCACAACCCATCTACTTCTTCTTTTGGGATTGTTCCGCCAGGCTTTCACCCTCACATCACATCGACCACCTTGATCACCCTCCGTGGTCTCTTCATTACCCAATAGAGATCTCTCCCTTTTCCTTCACCCGTCTATCGTATACTTTCCACTCTGGGCTCGAAAATTCCCTCAGAACACGAATTCCACGCTAAGTCGACACAAATGTTCATTGACTACCGCCCCACAGTGGAAAGACTGAAGTCGCCCTCTCTTCATCCCCTCTCGCTGCCCTTGCTTCAAGGACGACACCCTTTGAACGTTTTAATTCTCTCTGTTGGTGAGACAATGGATGCTAACGATCATAAGCTCGATCATCCCGAACCGACCCTTCCGCCATCACTCCAACTCGACGACGAGCTGAAAGAAGAACCAACACACTAATTGTCGTGCTTCTCACAGCTTCGTTCATATCATTCGTCGTCTTCACTCGTCTCTCCTCCGGTCAACAACCAACTCATGTTCTCCATTCCTCGTACCATCCCGACATCTCACTCGACCAGATCACAACCTGTGTCTCCAGCCTCGCCTGAACAATCAATCTTCTTGATCAGCTTTCCACGAAGATTTCAGAATTGGGGTCTCGTCCACTTCCTCCACCTCGTCCCCCCCATTTCTCTATTTCCTCTTCCATCTGCAACCAACCTCCTCTTCTCCATCCTTCCACTCAACGACGAGATGCTGATGAGCGGAAGGTCGAGTGGAATGAAGGAGATGGGAGAGAGAAGAAGAACAGGCTTGTAAGGAATGAAAGAGTCGACAGAGCTCAGATTGGACAATTGTAGTCTGTACACTCCAAGACCACGTCCATGAACTCGAAAATGGTGTGAGAAGAAGATGAAGAGAGTGGTGAGGATGGGAGTAGAGAGGGGGAGAGTGGTGGAAGGGATGGTTGGGGTGTTGGGAGTGTTGGAGGAGGAAGTGATGAGAGGAAGGAGGGATGAAGATGAGAACGACTCGCTGGATGAGTATCAAACAAGTGAAGAGAACGAATGGCTGAAACAAGAATCTAAACGGTTGAACGAGCAAAACAACAACTCGAAGCCTAAAAATGCACTGGAAGAAGAGCGAAGAAGAGGAGCAAAGAACGAATGGGACATTCCTGGTGAAGAAGAAGCGGAAACAGGAGGATTGGCGAAGAGGGAGGAAGAAGAGAGGACGAGCTCACAATGTCCACACTCACTATTGTCTCTTCTGTGGAAGGTTGGACAATGCCAGACGATGCAGGCGACACTGTCAGCTTGAAATGTTGTGCATCACGTTTCGCGAGCCTGTCGAGTGTTGGGAGTGTGTTGGAGAAAGATCAGCAGATTGTGGCTGCGTGTGAAGGGGGAGAGGAGAATCTTTCTTCCGCCAGGTCAGATGGGGGAAGAAGAAGAAGAGTGGGCGAAAAGGGAGGGTAGGAGACAGAGGGGAACATTCTTGTTGTCACGTGACAGTTTCACTGTTGCGTCGGAAGACGACAATCAATTTGGGGAGTTTGCTCAACCAAGCGCGTCGTGTCCAACTCACACACACCCCACAATCCCTTCTGGATTCACCACAATCACACTCACCAAACAGATGAACAGAACAGAAGATTTGGCAGCGCTGTTCCTGGAACCCAGCGGACTCACAGCCTCATAACTGACCTCTTTGCTGCCACGAACATCAATGTGTATGGATGATCTGGCATCCTCCAAACTGATCGTCGTTCTTCCATCGACCCTGTCATCCGCGTCTGTCGGAACTCTGCCCTCCCGTCCAGCCTCGTCAACATCATCCCATCATCAGAGAATGCTCGTTCTCCACGTGATCCTCCACACATGACGGCAGAGGGATCTCGATTTCGTGTCCATCCAAATTCCCACCTTCAAGTCTTGTCACCGCCTCAAAATTCGATTCAATCTGTCAGTGTTCAAGCGGACAATCTGGATAATGGATTTTCATCTCCGCCTTCGACTACTCATCACTCCTCATCTCACACTCGATGTCAAGGAAGTCTGTCAAAAATGTCAGCTTCAGGCCTATTTTTTGATGTGACAGTCACCGCCTGCACATACACATCCTGCTCAACAACCTCCGATACAACTTTTGGCGTCCTCTCCATATCGCACTCTGTCAGACACAGTTCATCCTCACTGGAACAGCAGCCATCACAACATGCACGTCACAGTCAATGTGATTAGCCGACGTACTCCACTTTGCGAGAACTCGGACCGATGATGGTTCCTCCATCTCCACCCACGCCTGTGTCTAAGCTGATGCCTCAATTGTTTTTGGGGAATGAGGATACCACTTCTTCGATTGCTGTTCGTTTTCTTCTCGCCGTCATTCTCCTCGTTCGCAAGTTTCTGAACACTCAACGAATCACTCATGTGGTGATCTGTGGAACTGGAACGACATCAGGTTCGAATGTTTGGAGTGTGAATAACGTGTCGATACTGTCTCTGCCGATGTCTGAGTTAGATCCTTCGACATTCTTGGCATCGCCAGCGAAACATGTGAGCCGTGTGTGCAGCTTTCTTGACAAAGCACTTGATGGTGACGGGGTGATCCTGGTTCATTCACCTCAAGGGCACAACCGCGCGATGCTGATTGTATCGATTTTTCTGATTCACCACTACAGTTGGTGAGTGGAGCATGCGATGGAAGGGACGTCGCTGAGCCGGCGGACTCGGATGAAGCGATCGTTCGTTTCGGGGTTGAGGAAGCAAGCTGGAGTGATTAGTCGTCTTGTGCGAACGCCTCGTCTTTTGCAGGAATCGTTCACTCTTCACAAAACGTCGTTCAACCAGGCAGTGCGACTGACTCAGTCTGCGCCGAGTGTGCGTACTGCTCCGAAAGTGAAGCTCCCCAGCTCACTGGCGCCGTGTGTTGTGAAACCGAAATCGAGCTTGTTGACGAAACGACCGCAGACGAGTGAACCGACAAGCGGGACGGAGCCTGCGGGATCGATTCTGCAGTCGGGCGATGCGAGGAGACACCGAATGCCGCTGAAGTTGGCGAAAACGAGCCCGCTTCTTTCGCGTGTCGCCCACCCGCTGACCAGCGCTTGCTGAAGCTACACTCCACTCGGATTGGACGTGCCGCAGATTAATGTTCAGAATGTGCCGGCACAATTCTTGGGGCACCCGACGATTCTGGAATTGATGGAAGCTGGAAGCCGAAACTGTCAGCTCTTCGGACAATCGAACAAAACGCCCTCCGACGGCATGGATCGGCCGGGCACCGCTCCGAAATCGTCGGCAGAACCACTTCGCAGTCCTGCGACGAGTTTGGACCGAAATACGCCATCGCCGAACACACGCGCCAAATCAGACTCGACCACTCCCGAACGGCATGCCCGGCCGCCCACACTCACACAAGTCTCGTCCGCAGCGTCACTGGATTCGCTGGCCTCCTCCTCGCGAATTGATTCGCCGACGTGCGCAACGAGCGAAGAAAGCGGGTCGGTGATTGAACTGAACCCCACCCCGCTCTCACTGCGCACCGACCAGCACTTCCTGCCGCTCTTCTCGCCCCCACCGCACACCCCTCCGTCGGCAGCGGACTACAACACAGACCGCTCTCGCCCCTCGTCGCCCACACTCACAAACCCCCTTTCGCCTCCGAAGGACCACGCGAACTTGAACGAACCGCCGAGTCCTGTTCTTGTGACGATGCTCCGGTTCTCGCGCGGGAATGGGATGCGCTCGCCGCAACACTCGAAGCCAGCCCCAAAGTTGGTCTCGCTCCCCACAACCCCTCCCACACCCTCCCCCTCTTCCCCAAAATACGGCAGTGTGCATTCTGCGAGTGTGAAGAAGAGAACACCGACAACACCAGTCGCGAAGGGGAAGGCTGTGGCTGCGATGAAGAAGCACCATTTCTGATTGTTTCTCCCATCGGATTGGGTGGATCTGCCGTCGTGGCCCGTTCCCTTTCTTTTGGTTCGTGTCCCATCCTCTTTCTTCCTCCGCGTTCTGTTCTGCTTCGAAGCTCGTCATTATTTGGCTGTCCTGTTCTGCGCTGAATCTCGCTGTCGCTTTCTGTTCTGGCAGTGTCTTGCTCTGTGCGTCCTGCCCGTTCTTGCCTGTACATGAGACGTTAGAGATTCGGGGGAGGGGATCTGAGGCTATTATCGTTTTACCCATTCTTTACCAGTTTCTGAGCCTATTTTCGCGAATATTTTGTTTTCTTGATTGCTTGTGACATGCACTGAATGAATTGAAGACGTGATATTGTCTTGTTTCCGAAATATTGGTTGGTGAAGTGTTCAAAAACAAACTGGATTTGTGCAGCACAGGAGTTGGGGATGACTTACTATCTGGTTCCAGAAAACAATGAAATCCATATCATATGAATCGAGTGCGTTTCAACCGTCCAACCAATCTGCAGATGGCAGTAGAGAATGAGGAGAATTGGATGGCTTCAGTATTCTTGATCTCCGCTTCAAACTTCAGCGCTTCGCATCCAGGTGTTGATTGCTGTTGTATGGTGCATCCTGAACTATCGAAGAGTCTCAATAAGTTGATTGGAGAGAAGAGGTGAGTTTAAGAGAGAGTGGGATGATCCGATTCAAAAAAAGGCAAATTCAATCCAATTGTCGAACATTACTCATCCGATCATGAATACTGCTATAATTTCACAAAAATGTGTATGATCATGTCAGAAAAATCCATTGAAGAAAAAAGTTGACGATCCCGGGATTCGAACCTGGGTCCCAACAGCGGAAGTCTCTGAATCTGCCAACTCGTCTATTTGTACAATTTTTTTTGATCAAACATCCACACTGATATGGTTTAAAAAAACCAACTTTTTTTGCAGATTTCCAACGGTCATTCAGAAAACCAACGGTCGTTCAGAAAACCAACGGTCGTTCAGAAAACCAACTGCAGCTTAGAATACCAACGGTACTCGAGAAAACCAACTTCAAATTGAGGCAGCCGTTCCAGTCAGCTTCACAACACATCCTGTGTGTAGAGAGTTTGTGAACGAGAACTCCAGTTTTGTGATTTTGGAGGGAGAGGAACGACAATTATGATTCCGTTGTTCACAACAAAGTTGATCTCCTCAGCCGAGACCGTCTTCCATGGAACGCTGGGTGGTGTTCATCATCCCATGGGTAATTCAAAGATTTTGTGAGAGTACCGACTACGAGGTCTGTTCCAGTCATGATCATGGACACCAGTGAGCATAGTGTTCGTGAAGAGGAGCTCCAGGTGTGTGAGTAGAGAAGGGAAGGGTGTCCCGTATGTGATCCCATCCACCAGAGAAACCCTTCTATTCTGTCTAGCTTCCTTTCCAAATGTTTTCATCCCCATATTTCGACTGATGTGATTTGTCTCCTTCTCCAACCGCAACTGCCGCTAGGTCGCGATGGTTTTCACAACCGCATCCGACAACGATTCCCAGGTGGCGCTTCCTTCTGTCAGGGCACCCTTCCATTCTTGTTCGATCTTTGTTCAGCCAGTGACTGGTAAATGGCTCAAATCCGAGAGACTTCGACTGGAATGGTGATTGTGAACGTGTTTGAGTGTCCGAACATAAGTCAGATGCCCCGTTTCGGTTTGATAATAGAGGACGAGTTCTTTCAAGTTGAAATGAATCAGACGAGCGTTCATCTTCCGCCGATCTCCTCTCTGTGGAGATAGTGCTCGATGATGGCAAAGAATTCGGCGTGTCTGGGTCAATAGACGCTTCATGTTGAAAATGTTCTGCGATATTTTTACATTCTTCACACAGATACATGCTGCTTTGTGTAGATCACCAATCAGCTCGCAAACCTGCTCTCTTCCGTCACTTAAACGAAGCGGTGATGACACTTCATTGTGAAGCCGTAGTGTGAAGTGGAGCACATGCCCGTTCCTTCAAAAGGAGCTGTATGATTAGGTGAGTGATTCTGTCTCAGCTTATACTTCCTCCGCCCCTGGTAATTTTGAGAAAGAACATTTCTGGCTTCGATGATCTTTCAGACCTTGGTGCGCTGAGGTGTGTTGCTCGATGTCTTCTTTCTTCATACAAAAACTCTTCTTGTACCATGCAAATGACTGACTTTGTTGAAAAATTTCTGCAGGTGCTATATTCGGCTCCTAAACACGAGTTGGACTGGAAAGAAACCAGATGGAATCTTCACTGGCTTTCAGTCGAAGAACGGTTGGTATGATCTTGGAACATTGTGGCTTCTGTTTATTCGAGGTTGCTAGCACATCTGATGATGCAATTGACGAGCGATTCTGTGATGAAATCGCTCTGCACCACCCGCTACTGTGAACATCTGTGAAACAGCATATCGTCCTTTCTTGTGAGAGACCAAGATTGGTGTCTGCGTTCATGCTTGATAGACGGGATTTCCGACCTCCTCATCATCTTGACTAGTCAATTATTGCTGGTGTGGTGAGCTTCGAACTTCCTCCTGGTATCTTGCGCGGAATGGCATGATTGATCATCAGATGCACAACGAACTCACCGGATACTATATTGCCCGCCTTGTGTTCCCTCTTTGCTCTTGCAGTAGTCAGTTGTCAAGAAAGGATCTTTCGGTCCAATCAGCATCTGTGGAGTGTCATGTCCAGGCTTCTGATTTGATCCCACTGATCCCACGCTTTTTTGATCCCACCAAATTCCTGCTTTATAATTTCCTTTCATTTCACACTATTTCCTTCTATCACTATCATATTATCCATAAATTCTTGAAATGAAACTTAAACGGCCATATAGTGGAAAAAGATGGACACTTTATGTTGTGATGTCATCATCGAGTGAACTTGGACGTTCCCAGTTCGACAGAGGAGAAGAAGCGAAGATCTAGTGGAAAAGATCCAGCTAAGCGTGAGAGGAGAATAGTGAGTCCAGCGTGAGGTGGAGAATTTGTGGCGATCTGGGTCGATGTCTGGTTGATTTGTACTCAAGACAAACAGACGATTAAAGATCCAGATGATATATTTGGAGATGAAGGGAAAGGCTGGACCCTATTTTTGCAATGAAGGCGGCCCGAATGTCGAGTCAGGGAACGTGGTCTGTCACTTCAGTTTTGTCGGCCAAATCCCATCTCACTTCATTCTTTCAGTTCCTTTGAGGAGTATCTTCACGACTTCTGATGAAATGCAGGGCCAATGCACGGTCAGGTTTGAGTGGAGACGAGGATAATGTTCGTAAGATGTTGATGACGAAATTGCGGAAAACGAACCTTGTCGATGATGGGGTGGGAAAGTAACATGGAGTAGATGACTGAGATGGAATCAGAGACGTATCTGATGGCGGCAAAATCTGTTGAGAGAGATGGAGTGGCTGAGTGAGAGTGATCGACTCAAAACTGACGAGACAATCGAGATCTCCCGAACTCTGCAAAGACTCCAAACACAGTGGATGAGTGATGGACGACTTTGAGACCACAGAGACAGTGGCAGCGAGCTTTACGACGGTTTCCAGTCCTCCATGCTGTTCTGAGAGAAATAGGGAAAACGATGGATTGAGAACGAGAAATATCTAAGAGAATCGGAGATGATGCAATTGGAAGGAGAAAAAGATGGCTAGAGATGTGATACTGGGTGTTTGTGATGTGACTGCTGTTCGTTGATAATGATCTCACGTTGTTCTGAGTTCAATCGGAAACAGAGTGGAATAAGGTGTTTGTCTGAAAAGGGAGAGGGAAAAATTCAAATTTGGGTGGGATGAAGTCAGAATGAATCGGGAATCAAGTGAAATGTAAAAAAAAGCAAATCAATCGTCATGGGAATAACAGGATGGATTCAAACAGGTTCATTGGATAGTGTATGTGAAAGACCAAGAGAGAAATGATCATTCTGATCATCGGTGAGTGAGAAAAATGAAACAGCGTGAGAGCGATTTCGAAGTGCCTATTTAGGCGAAATGATCCCACCCAAAAAGTGCTCTCGTGGGATTATTTGTACTCAGCTTTACCTGTTTTGGTCAGACCAATCAGAAGTCTGGTCATGTCTCCTTTTTAACGAGAATAGGAGAATGTATAACATTGTACAGGGTGAGCCAAAAGAAACCTTCATCCCACAATTGTGTTTTTATGTCATCTTTTCGAAAACAAACATCAAATAGAGATCGTTGTCGCTATACTGTTTGCTCACCACCTCATTCACTGATTTCTTTCTAATCAACTTCAGTGCAGTGTACGAATGAAGTCAGATCGTTCGCATGTCCCGATTTCTGACAAAAAACGAACGAGAATTCAGTTAAGCTTTAATGATCACTCTCTTCATATTTCACGTCTTGAAACTCTCTTTTTTAACTTTTGTCGAAAAAGGCTTTGATCGGCCCCTAGAGAAGGTTACTTTTGGCTCACCCTGTAGAGGGTGTCCTACGTTTTGGGTTTTGATTGGAGACGTAAACTTGGAGGCCGAACCGACTGAGTGGAGTCACAACATTTTGATCGATTGGAAGTGTCGACTTATCAATTGGTTTGTTGGAGACAATAACGAGATGGTAATGACATGTATGAAAATATAGTTTAATTGCTAAAGATGAGGAGGTCTATAATTCGAGTGACGTTTGTGTTTGATCGATGGCCACCCATTGTTTAAATACACGTCACCGGTCTCAACTGTTGGTGGCCTTGGTTGGTTGTCGGATGGAGGCACGACATCCAGCGAAGTGGATCTTCTGCCGACACTTCTTGTTTTGGACCGATTGTGCTCGGGATTGAAGAGTATGATCGAAAGAGAGAAATCGAAGACATCAATCCCAAACGGGTCAAACGACCATGATCTATTCTCACTGACTCGTCGTTGTGGATTCGCACTCTCTCGAATCGAAAATGCAGTTGTGTCGTTTGGCCGATCGTTGGAGAACGTCGAGTCAGACGACAAAGCTCGGATTCTTCAAGACAGAGTTGGAGGCATGATCCTTCGGTACTTCTCTTCTTCAATGCCATCTCCGTCGACGAAAGAGATTGGAGCGATTGGGATTGACTTGGCAGCTGTTCGAAGGGAGAGGGAAGCAGAACGGGCAATACTTCATCAAGAAAGAGAGGAATAGAAAAGGGAGATGGAAGCAGAAAGAGAAAAGGAGAAAGAAACAGCAAGGAGAGCAGAAGAGGAGAGACACAGAGAGTTTGCGAGGAAGATAAGAGAGATTGAAGAGATGAAGAGGATGAACGAGGAGCTGATTGAAGAAGGGCGACAGAGACGAGAAGAGATGAAGAGAGAAGAGGAAAGGAAGAAAAAAGAAGAAGAAGAGAAACGAAGGAATGTGAAGGAAGGAGCAGCAGCGATCGAAGTGTTCGCACAAGACAAGTTCACTGTTTCTGGAAATGTGTTCACCAAAAGCGTCACTGATTGTTCGTCCCTCTTCTCACATTCTTTCGGACCAGTTGTTGTTCGAATCACCTTTGTGATCAGGAAATGTGCCATGACTTGGTTTCTTGTTGGTCTGATTGCTCCAAACGTGGTTGAACAGGCCACACCGACACAGGGCTGGTTCGCGAACCTCAAAGGAGCAGCTGGTTGGGAGATCTCTCCATCATTTCGATTGGCCCGTCAAAATGGAATGGACTCTCACAAAGGGACAGCATGCAAGTCAGAGACAGTTGGACAACGAGTAGTGATCGAGGCAGATGGACGAAAAGGAAAGAGAACTGTGAAACTTTCACAAGATGGAGAGACACAGCCAGCATACTTCTCGGGGTTGACTATAATCAATCCGCCAAAGTACCTATAATCAATCCATTTCGATCAATCCCATCCATCCTATCTTTTCATCTCTTTTGACCTATCACACTTCGCCTTTTCGTTTTCATACATGTCGAGTTTTAAAACTGAAGAAATGATAATACTCGTCTATTTAGTTCTCAAAGTTGATCCTGACAGAAAGAAAGTCACGAAATGACAAAATGAACGATCAAGTCACCGAAGTGGAAGACAGAACGAAATCACAACAGACTCCCAACTTTCCCATTACCACCATTTCTTTTGAGATGAATAGCGGCTCAGAAAGAGCACGATCCGCGGAGTCGGCCGTTCTTCACCAGACACTCGTTCCACCACACTTACGACGTTCAGAGGGTCCAAATACGATAAATGAACACAAAGGCAGGTGGAGCATGAAGAGGGGATGCGATTACTAACGAAGAACTTGAGGAGGAGATTCTGTCCATGATTGAGTCAGGATCCTGGTTTCGTTTCCGCTCCAACGTGTTCAGGATGTGTTGAGAGTGGCGAAAGCCTCAGTTGGTCGTTGATTAGAAAGGAAGGGTTGACAATATTGGGTGACGGAATCTTGTCAATCTGTCTGAAGTCGAGGATCCCAGTTGAGAGAGGATGAGCCGAAATGGTTGTCTTTTGGGAGTGAAGAAATCGAACAGCGAGTAATTGGGATGGGAGAGCGAGGAGACATGGAGAGTGATGAACAATACAACCTGAATCGATTATGAACGATGAAGATTCGAAGCTCAAGTCAATCCGTGAGAAACTCTATCAAAGAGAGAGTCTTCGAGAGAGAATGAGGGAAAAATGGTGAAGGAGACTTGAAGACAAACAATACAGACGATGAAATGGCAACAAGCGCTCCCAGATTGGAAAATGGAAAAGTTGGAGGAGATCACTGAAGGGCCATTCTATTCTTCTGATCCTTCGTTCAATTCACAATTTGGCACAATGGAGGTTCTGAAAAGGAAAGGGCGAAGTGTGATTGGTCAGAGGAGATGAAAATGTCGGATGGATGGGATTGATCGAAACGGATTGATTATAGTTACTTTGGCGGATTGATTATAGTCAATCCCTACTTCTCCAACATTCCAGTTCCATTCAGATTCGGTATTTACATGCAGTCACGGACAAAAGTAAGTGGCCAGTCGATATCTGACTATATAGAGCTAAACTTTGGAAAAACAGATAAACTATGATTCATCGGACTGAGAGAGTGTATATTTCATTTGACTTATTTGACTTAGTGTCTTGATTCTGTGAAAGGTGACGAAAGAAGTTTTGTTGTGGGATCAAGTGCGTGTCAGTACCTTCATATTGTGTTCAAAACTTCAATAATTCGCTTTCTTGCTTTTTTACGTTAATTCTAATAAGTGAGCATGGATTTGGCAACAAGAGGTGCGGCTATTGCCTTCAAACGAACAGGCATCTCAGAACGCGAAATTGGACGACGGCTTGAGGTGCCGCACTCAACCATCCAAAAATTCTTCAGTGTACACAGGCATAGTCCTCTTTCTAATGCCGCCCTGAAAGATCGGCCACGTTCTGGTCGTCCGCGATGCACAACAGCGAGACAAGACAGATTCATCGTTCGATCCATCGTCATCGATCCCAACACCGATGCTTCGTCTGTTGCGGCGGACCTCCCAACTCATGATGGGAGGTCAGTTTCTGAAAGGACTATACGGAGACGAGCGGCAGAAGCCGGTCTGTACCATCGAGTGAAGAGGAGCGCCCCACATCTGACAGCGGCTCATCGTCATGCTCGTCTTCAATTCGCGGAAGCGCACGCAGACAGGACAGTGGATGATTGGCGGAAAGTCATGTTCTATGATGAATCGTCAGTTGAATGCGGTCAAAACCATGGGCAACAGTGGGTCTGGAGGAAGAAAGGCGAGGAGTGGAGAGGAGAGAATAGAAAGCTTACCGTCAAATTCGCAGGCCATGTCTCCTTCTGGTGCACTATGGCAGCTGGAGGACCGGGATCGTTCCATGTGCTGAACGGAACGCTTGACAGTGCTCGGTACTTGAATGTCGTCCGGCGACATGTCCAGCGGGATGGAATTCGGCTGTGTGGCGAGCACTTCATCTTCCAGCAGGACAATCACAGCGCCCACACCGCCGACGAAGTCCTTGACTATATGGAGAGGAAAGGGATCCAGACCTTAAATTGGCCGGCAAACAGTCCGGACTTGTCCCCAATAGAAAATATGTTTGCGTGCCTGAAACGGAATGTGACCGAGCGGAACCCCTCAAATCAGAACCGACTTCGGGAGATAGCCCAGGAGGAGTGGAATTTGTTCACTCCTGCCTACACAAACGCACTCATCTCCTCTATTCCACACAGACTACAGGAAGTCATTGAAAGACGTGGCGGTTCAACTTCATACTAACCCATTCTTTTCTAACATTTTACTAATTCTTCTCTAATTTCACTTCAACATACTTTTTCGCTTAATCTTTTCGGAAATAGCAATCACCTAAAGTGATGAAGTGAATGGTAAACTTGGTACCCTCCTTCCAAAACCCGTCACTTTCCAAAACCCGTCACACATTTGACGGGTCATCTTTTTGTTGTTTCCACCTCTTATTTTCATCTCAATATTGTTTTTATTCAACTTTTTTTTGAAATGAAATCAATTGAAAACAAATTGAGAAAAAAGTCGGGATAGTAATACCTCCTTGTTCTGGTCAAGGTGATCAACCCTGAATTTTGTTGTGGGTGATCCTCCTCGACCAGTCATCGTACAGACCTCTCGTTTTCACTAAATTGAATGTTTTGGTGGAAATGAATCTTTTCTGCCATTTTCAATCTTTTTTTACCAACTGATAGTTCCTTCATTTCCCCATTTTGAGACAACTGTTCCAAAATGTGTCCTTTCTTTCACTACTACTTGTTCACTTATCACAGACTTTTGTAAAAATCATTCAGAGACCATCATTCTCTTGTTCGAATGATAATTTGTTGAAAAAAGATAAGATAGACGCAAAATTTGGGTGAAAACTGTCGAACACAAGAGTTTTGGGAAAAAGTTGAGAATTTAGAGTTGGTAAAAAGATTGAAAATGGCAGAAAGATTCATTTCCACCAAAACATTCAATTTAGTGAAAACGAGAGGTCTGGCGATGACTGGTCGAGGAGGATCACCCACAACAAAATTCAGGGTTGATCACCTTGACCAGAACAAGGAGGTATTACTATCCCGACTTTTTTCTCAATTTGTTTTCAATTGATTTCATTTCAAAAAAAAGTTGAATAAAAACAATATTGAGATGAAAATAAGAGGTGGAAACAACAAAAAGATGACCCGTCAAATGTGTGACGGGTTTTGGAAAGTGACGGGTTTTGGAAGGAGGGTATGATAGAGTCGAGTTACATGAGGAGATCTGAAGTGGCCACTTACTTTTGTCCGTGACTGATGTCTGGCTCAGCAACTTCTGTTGAGATCGTATCTTCAGAAGTGTTGAAAGATTCCGAGATGGTTGGAGGGAACAATGAAGTAGTGATGGACGTATAGTTATTTTTCACACTCGCTTTCACTTCACTCCTTCTGGTGTTTTCGCACTCATCCTGTTGATCATGCTTTTTTGCACAAAACAAGTCAAACATATCTGTTTCACACAGTCTCAAGAACAGAACTCATAAAACACGTCAAAAATGTCATACAAAGAGTGGGATAAAAAAACTGCAGATCAGCCGGAAGAGTCAGATCCGATTGGAGCTGGCTCTACTGGATTTGATACTGCTGAGGAGTAACAGAAGAGGATATTGGTTGGGATTCCACGTGTTTGTAAGCATCTGTCTTCTTCTTTCCACAGCCACAGGCGACACAAACCCCACAACAACAGCAGACGCAGGTAAGGGCGATACTGACAGCGATGAACACGCAGACACCAACGACGACACCAGTGATGATGGATTTGGCCTTCAGCCAGTTCGTATTGGTCCATTCCTCGTGACGGATTTTGGGAAGAAGGGTGACTTTGTGCCCTTTCGTTGTACTCCCACATTTGAGGAAGTTCTTCTTCTTCACGTTGTATTTCGAGGCAGATTCGTAAGAAATCAGCACGTCCTGTCCCATGTCAGAATCAGCCTTGTTTTCGTCAAAAGTCACTTCGTCGAAGTTGATGGTGGAGTTGTCCGAGTTGTGAAAGAACATCACTCCTCCTTGTTTGGACGCGTGGCATCCTGAGTAAAGACTGTCATTGGTTTGGAATGATTTCACTTTGTCCACACAAAGGAAGCCGCCATTTTCTGCGGCTGTGGAACCGGAAACAGTGAGTGCATTTAGTGTAACCGTATCAACGTTCTTCCCGGCAAAGATGAACCCTCCTGATTTGCCTGCTGAAACTCTCTGAATTTGACATTTATGAACGAGGATGGTAGATCGGCCCACAGTGTAGATTGCTCCTCCGTCTCCGTTTGGAGCAGACGAAACAATAATCGATGTGTGGGACATCTTGATGTGCACGTTATTGTGGGGAAGATACAGAAATCCCCCGTTCGGCCAGAATGTGGATGCTGTTTGGTTCTGAAACTCCGATGAAACGATCTTGACCTCGATGGAATCGCTAAACGCAACATTGTTCGAGAAACGGACGGCATTTGTTCCTTCATTCCACATCACCTTCACCAAAGTCAATGACGATGCTTGAACTCCAAAAACTAGACCTCCACTCAGAGCGCCCGTCACATTTCCGATGTGTGAGGCATTAAAGATGACAGCGCGACTAGCGACTCCTTGAATGGCTTCTGTGGGAAGTGGGCCGTCTTCTTCGCAATGAATTTCATTGAAAGAGCAGTTGAAGACGGTCACATTTTGGACTTCGGGTCCGGCGAGGAGCGGCTTCTGCGCGTCGATTTTAAGGCTTCCAAAATGAGAGTTGTCCACAGCAAGTGACAGATGGGGATCGACTGTGTCGGCAGAGCCTTCGATAAGCGACGAACTGATGTCCGATTCCTTCAACTCCGTCCCATTCAAGATCAGTTGACTTTTGGTTCCCACGAGGATTGGAAACACAATATGGTATATAATATATTCGCAGTCGGTTAAGTTGAGAATTGAACCTTGTTTGGCTGTTGCGAATGTAACTTTCCTTGAAGCCCGAATTGGGAACGACACCAACGTGAGTGATGAATTCTCCAGAGAAAAGGATGGAACTTCATTAGTATCAACAAATAGATGGCCTCCGTTCACTTGATTGATGACGGTCAAGTTCCGGTTGAGCAATTGAATGTCTTCAGCCTTGTAGAACTCACCCTGTACTTCGATCTCTGTCACATCATCAGCATGTTCATTCAGCACATCCTGAAGGTTGACGACATCAGAATGGATTCTGGCGAATATAACGAGGAGGGAAATTAACATCAGTTGGTTTCGATGGGTCGGCAAATTAAAATGAACATGAAGAAAGGGGAGATCATCATTCCACCAAGTATTTTATCCACAGTATGCTCTATTTCCTTCTCAGATTACTCATATTATCCCAACTTCATCAGAAAAGCATAGCAATTAGTGAAGTGACACTTTGGAGAAGAGAATTCTGATCCTCCAGTTTCTGTCTGTTTTCAGTTTCCGGGAAAGGTGAATCACTTCACTTGTTGCTATGCTTTTCTGATGAAGTTGGGATAATATGAGTAATCTGAGAAGGAAATAGAGCATACTGTGGATAAAATACTTGGTGGAATGATGATCTCCCCTTTCTTCGTGTTCATTTTAATTTGCCGACCCATCGAAACCAACTGATAATATGATAAGATATATTCTAAGGTTTCGATCGACGTTTGGTCAACTTTCGGTCACGAGCAGTCATCTTTGATGTGTTAATCAGGTGAATGAAATGCACTGATCTGGATAACAATCGAAAATCGTATATAGAAAGAGTTTTCATCTCAACTCTATCGAAATCGTCTCTGAAAAGGGCATGATCACCTATCGATGGTTGTCCATGAGTCTACTCAGTTTCGAACTGCCATTTTGTGGCAAAGTGCTTCATACTCGTTGTCGTCGATATTTTGAGCAAAAGACCGGATATACCCCAAAACAAGAGAAGGATATCGAATGTGAAATAAAAAGATGCCTCAATCATCAACCAACAGTCTTGGTCTCTTCACCACCTGCTTCATCGTCGTGTGTTTCTTCGCTTCCCCTTCCCCCTCGTCCACTTCTTCCACGAACGCCACGTTCATCACGCACGACGACCCATTCTTTTGATAAACACCCACAATCTGCGGAGACAAGAAATACATTCCACGCCGAAGCGTCACAATGATCAGCTGTGGCGGCGTCTGGTTCTTCTCAAGCGCTGTCGACTCAAACACTGTCCCGTTTCGAAGAGCTGTCGCAACTCGACCAGCAAACACTGCGTCCAACGCGCATTCGATCTCGTCCATCAAAAGAAAGCAGTTTGTCCAACAGACTTGGAACGACAGAATCAGTGTGAGCGACGCCAGACTCTGTTGACCTCCACTGAGCTGTCCATAATCCACCCACACTCCGCGCACACTCGGCGGACGAACATGGAATGTCAGACCGAGCCGGAAGGCGAGTGTCGGCGACTCGCTCATTGTGATTGTGCAGTCGCCTTCGGAGCGGGTGAGAAGGCGATAGATGCGGGAGACTTCGCTGTTTAGTCGCAGGACGGCGCGACGGAGACTTTGGAAGCGAATGTCTTCGATTTGGGCAAGTTCGGTCTGAGTGGAAGTGATGATTGAATTCAGCGATTCTGGGAAAAGAGAAGATGAGGGAGAGCTGAAATGAAAGAGAAATCAGACCTTCTCGCTTTTTCAGAACATCGATGTCGTCGCGTGTCTCAAACACAATTTTGATCAAATCAAAACGAATTCCGCTTCGCCGCTCAACCATCTCCTTTCGGAGTGTCTCTATCGCCTCGTCCTGATCCTTCAGCCACGGCCAGAATCGAACACTGTCCCATCCGCTTCTCCACTCCACCGTTCCAGTCTCCACTCCACTCATCTCTTCATCGAACAGGTCGATCTCCTCCAAACTCCGTTTCAGATCCGCTCCGACCACGCCGAGCAGTGTCTCGTTTCGAGCTGCCTCCTTCTCCAACCGTTTGATCGTCACGTTCGAAATGTTGATGTGTTCCCTCACAGCTTCGATTTGGCGTGAGAGGTGGATTGTCGACACTGTCAGTTCCGAGATCTGATGCTCCGTTGCGTCTTTCGTTTGGTCGATGTCTTCTCTCTGGGATTTCAGTTGGCGGATGGCATCTGCTGATTCATCGATCAATTCTTTCGTTTCTTCCACTTTTTCTTTCAGCTCGTTCATTTCTTCTGTGAGTCTTGCTTCTTCTCTCTCCAACTCTTCCTTCCATCCACTTTCATTTTGGGTCATCCTCCCAATTCGTCTCTCCAACGCTCCGATTTTTCGTGTTGTGGTTTTTAGTTCAGCCATTCTATCCTGCCACGTGTCCCGCAACTCACTGCTCATCGCTCGCTGCTCACACATCTGTCTGTGTTGTTCAGACAGCTTCTCCACTTCTTCTCGGAACATCACCAACCGCTCCTCGATCTCCTCTTTCTTCTCTTCCGACCGCTCGTCGACTGTCAACAGTTTATACTCGCATTCCGCCTGTCTCTGCTGGAGTAGTAACAGTTTGTCAGACGTGGATGCTGCGAATTCCTGTTGCTGTTTCTGCAATTCTCCCATTTTCGATTGTAGAACACTCATTTCCCGAGCTGCTTCTCGAATCTCACGCTGACTCTCCTCCACTTCTGACGTCAGAATCCGCTCTCTCGTCTGGAACGTCTCGATGGCTCGTTGGAGGAGAGATAGTTTCTCTTCTCTCTCCTTCTCTCGAACTCGCATCGAGTCTTCGTGTTCTCGTTCTTGTTCCTCAAGAGCGATCTTCGAGCTCTCCTGATCGTCTTCCGAGGCTGCACGAATCCAGCACGGATCTTTCATTCCTTCCATCTTCCTTCCTGCGTCACCAATCCGAAACGATATCTCCCCATCGCTTCGAAAGATCTCACCTGACAGTGTCACAATGTTCTTCTTGTTCCGACCACCCGATGTCTGCTGCCAATGCTTGCGAAGTCGGAGCGCCTCGTCTGTCGACGAACAGACGACCCAATTTTTGCAGATGTGGGTCACAAAATGATCGAGTTCTGGTTTCGACTGGATGAGAGAACGAAGCGGAGTGCCTTCATTCCGATTGAACTGCTTCGGCTGGCCGCTGGGTGTGGCGTTGTGTGGCTGCGTGTGGGGGATCACATCACATTTCACAACACCGATCTTCCTCTCACGAAAGAGCGAGATCAACCGCGCTCCGTCTTCTCTGCTTTGAACAACAACATTCTTTCGTCGACTTTCAAAAGCGACGTTCACAGCTTTCTCAAATTGCTTCTCGTTGACTGTCAGCACATCCGCTAAGATTCCGACCACTCCTTCGTGGATGTTCGCTTGTTCATGCACAACTCGCAGCCAGAGCGGCTCGCCTGGTCTGAACACAATCGATCCTGTGGACGAGATCTTCCCAGCGCGGCGATCGCGAAAGAATTGGAGCATGCGTTGATCGTCTTCGAGATCTCGTTTCGAGCGTTGCGTGAACTCCTGAAGATCTGTCTTGGCTGACGAAAGTTCCATTTGCAGTTTCTCTCTGCTTTCCGCTTTCGTTTGTGCGGATTGGCGAAGTGTGTTGAGGTGGAGTTGATGAGAAGAGATCTTCTGTTCGAGTTGGGAACGTTGTTCTTCGAATGAACGATTTGTCGCATGTCCAGTTTCCTCCACTTCCATCATCGCGCCTTTGATCGCCTCCAACTTCGCCTCCAGCTCTTCTTCCGTCTCCACATCCATCCCCACCAATCCCTCCAACCTCGTCACTTCGTCTTTCATTGTTTTGTGGGAATCTTCGAGCATCAAAAATCGATCTTCGTCGAAACTGGCTCCAAACGTCTCGTTCTCCTTCCACTCCGCCAGTTCACGTGTCAACTCCTCCTTTCTCTCCATCAACAGTTGCAGTTCTTCCTCAGCTTTGTGAAGTTTAGCTTGAGCGTCCGCGTCTTCCTTCATTTTCTCAGCTTTTTCTTCTTTCAGTGTTCGAAGTGCTCGTTCTGCCCGTCGGACAGACTCTCCAAGTTCGCTTAGCTTCCCATAAAGTGATTCTGTGTTGTTTTGGGCATTGCGAAGGGACAGGGAGATTGTTTCGAGTTTGGTGTTGATTTCAGAGAGAGTGTGTTCTAATGTGGTGATTTGGGAGGTTTCGTTTGTTTGAGTTTCATGAAGTGCTTTGAGTTCTTCAGTTTTCTTTCAAAAAATGAGAGAATATGAGAAAATACGATTTCTATGAACTTTTTTTCGGTTTCCATGCACTCAATAATTGCTTCTTTTTTCTGTTCTTCGATGGCTTGGATAATCTGAAGCGATTTCACTTCTTTCCGTTTCACTTCATCGTATTCGTCAACATAGACGTTATTTTCATCAATAATTTCTTGTTTCGCTTCTATATCTCGCTGTATTTCATATTGGTTTTGCTGAAATCCAACTAAGAGTTGTTTCTAACGAGAAAAATGGAAATGAAGTGACGGCACAAACTTTATCACTAATCTGCCTAATAATGTCCCTATGCCCGAGGAACTGCTCAAGATAGTTCAACATTTCTTGTGCTGACTTACTTCCAAACGTTGCTGTCTCGTTTTGGAGTAAACAGTATCGATCCGAAAAGTCAATCTCGACCCCATAAGAGAGCAGGTATTCGTGCAATTCATCACGAGAAACCTTCTTAAAACCGCCCTTTCTTGTTGATTTGCTTGTTATTGCGGGCGTACTGTTCGATGTGGGACGGATGAAGAAGGAGGATTTGGTGTCGTTGAATACACGCTTGATTACAATTTTGTTGATAAAATCTTCAACATTTTGGGAATCATTGACTTTGAATGTCATTGTCACGCTTCCTTCTCGGTCGCCATTGGCTTTTGCTGCTGAATTCAAGAGAGAGCTTCAAACGAAGAGGATTATTCGACGATTGATGAGCATACGAGAGATTTTCACTTCGGACATTGGATGATCGATTACCAAGACAGAACAATACAGCTTGATAGAGGAAAATTTACGAGAATAAGGAGAGTGGAAGACGAACCATCGATCATGTTTGATTTCCCTGAACCATTGGGGCCAATGACGGTTGTAAATGACGAATTGAAATCCATGATTGTTCTGTTTCGGTAACTCTTAAAGTTATGCATTTCCAAGGTTTCTAGCGTGATCATTGCGACGGGATCACTTGAATCGACTACAGTCGTGTCAAGAGATTATTTGTTCCAGTACGGCATTGTGTGGATAGAAAAGACGATTGTGAACATGTTTCAGCAGGAAATGCTTCATGAAGGATGATCCAGACTCTCGATTGTTTGGATTATCAAAAAGTTATGGACTGAAGGATTGATCGGTGATTGCCTGTTCCAGAAAAGGGAGCAAGAAGACATAAAACGGCTTTTGCACGGAGAAAGAACTGAGATCAAAAAACATCAGGTTCTTACAACGGATAAACTGGTAGAGAGAGGAAGTTCTCGTTGATCCGAGAAAATGTCCGGAATCCTCTGGAAAATGAAAAGCAACACAAAAGGAATGATACGATGGGCGACTATGGGAGGGAGGACTTTGGAGAGTGATACTTCATTTCGTTCAGACTCGCTGAATTTGTGTAATTCCGAAGATCGGGTTGATCCGACGTGGCAGGAGTGAATGATGGGGAGTGTTCCTCAGTCTGCGCTGGGCGCGCAAGTGGGGCGCTGAAATGAGGCACATACTGCACAGGGAAGTTCAACCGAACGTGCGGTGGGAGTCCACCGATGCTGGGAGATGAAGCTGACGAGACAGAGGAGGGTGTGAGGGTCACAGGTGTTGAATGTGGAGTGAGATTCAATGGAGCCGAATGAGGAGTCAGTGTTGGCGATGGCTGGATCGGTCTGAGCGTTGGTGTGTCGAACTCGAGGTTCTTGAACTGGATGAGTGGGGGTTGATGGGGAGGTGGGCGAGATGTTGTCAGATTGTGGGTGAGTTCAGATGTCTGCATTCCGGCTGGATGGGTCAGCAGTGGAGCTTGTTTTGGAGTGTGGGGAGCTTTCTGAAGATGAGGAAATTGGATCAGTGGTTGTGAGTCAGGCGTGCCGTGTTCGACGAAATCCCCCTTCTGCCTGTGCTGTTTCCGAACCTGCTGTTGCTGCAAATGTCCCAGTGCCTCTTTCGATTGAGTCACAAACCTCGAAAGATTGGTGTCGAGTGACATCCTCAGATCTCTCATCGGGACTTGCTTGGCTGGATCAGGCGTGAGCTCGCTCGGCGGGGTGTTAAGATCCGAGTCGTGAAAACTGCTGTGGAGGGAGAGTTCGAGGCTGTCCAACGCATTTTCTCTTCCTGACTTCGACATGGAGTTCACATCGATTCGGTTTGATGAATGAATGGAGGGGATCTCAGGTGAGTGGGTGGGAAAGTGGGAAGAGAGGGACGGCTCGTTTTGGCGGAAGAAGTCCAAATCTGAGATCGATGAACCAAACGAGGCTGTATCTTCGTTTGTCAGCTCATCGTCACATTCAGAATCAGAAAGGAACTCATCTGTCAGGACACTGGTATCCAGAGCGAGTGGATGGTGCTTGTGAGAGTCAGAGTCGGCTGTGCTGAACGGTGCAAACGACAGACCAGGCGGAAGTCTGGAGTCCTGCTTCCCACTCTCCTCTTCTTCCTCCCCGTCAATCTCTTCATCCGGCAACATCGGTTTGAACGCTCTCGCGTGGACATTGAGATGGTGCATGGAATGAACCTTGTGGATCGGATACGGGAACTTCGGGGACGACGTTTCGGACAGAAAGTGGTTTGAGTTGAACGAGTTAGGGTAGCTTGATGGAGTGTGAGGGTAATACAGTTCTTGATGAGGGGCGAGATAAGAATTTTGTGAGATAGGCGACAAATTGCTCAAATTGTCGCCGTGATAATCGATTTGAAGGGGAGGGACTGATGGGAAACGTTGAGTTTTGGTTGATGGGGAGTCGATCCGGCGTGTCGTTGGAGACGAAAATGAGTGGTTGAAGGTGAATGGTTTGATATGTGTCCGCAATACGGAGAGAGGGTCGTTGTTTGGCTCGATTTCGGGAGGAGTTTCGTCGATCGGGAGTGAATCTAAAAATATGGGCTCCTTTGGAACCGGGAGCGAATCACTGCGGACCGGGAAAGAATCGAAGAAGGTTGGTACAGTTCGCCGCTGGGCGGTTGGCGTAGTGCTAAATTTGCGTGGGAGAGGGGGATGGGAGGGGTCAGGGAGTGGCGTGATAACAGGAGAGTTGAATTGTCCAACCATTCTCGGTGCAGGTGCTCCAAGCGGCGGGATTGGATGGAGAGGACGAATATTTGCGAGGTTTTGGGAGGGGCGCGTGGGGGAGTTGATAGATTTGGCCGAGAAGGGTATTTGGCTAGAAATTGGGTTGATGCCAGGTGAAACAGGGCTACGGTACGAGAGAGATGACGAATTATAGGAATGCGGCTCAGAATGAATTGATGATTGCTCGACGAGTGGTCTTTTGACGATTTCTGGAGTTTGGAAGACGAGGGGTTGATCCGATTGGAGGATAGGCTTAGTGG
This sequence comes from Blattamonas nauphoetae, assembly GCA_033064195.1. Classification (NCBI taxonomy): domain Eukaryota; phylum Preaxostyla; order Oxymonadida; genus Blattamonas; species Blattamonas nauphoetae. The sequence goes on from JARBJD010000337.1 coordinate 53,068, forward strand.
TCTGTATAGTGAGAGGGATGTATTGAGTTCGTTCTGAATCAGCATTCCTTGGAGTTTGCTCAGCAGAAATTGGGGATGAGAACATTGACGAATCCTCATTTTTCTGAGAGTCGCGATCTGTCGATTTTGCTTTCTCATTCTCGAGAGCAGCTTGAAATTCATGTCTAAGTGTTGATGTGGATAGTTTAGCAAAAGACACAGGCGGTAATTGCTTGAATTCGACGTCGTCTTCCTCGACGTGTGTTTCGTCCTCAAGAGACTTCAGTGAATATTGTGACATTCTGTGAACCGCAAGCATTTTCCCGGTGAAAGACGCGAAAAATGCCTCACACAGCCATGTCGAATCCGGGTGTGTCGAAGTGTGTGCCCAGACATAAGCTGTCAGTGGTGATGTGATAGAATGAATCGATAAAAATTGTTGATCGGTTCGATAGGACTCAGGAAGAGCCGTTGACAACGGAATATAACCACCATTGACTTGCAAAGGAACGTGAGGGAACGGAATTACGAAAGCCTCAGGATCCACAGAATCCGCAGGAAGAAGAACAACAACTGCATCAGCAGGATCAGTACGTCGTGATAGAATCCTGAGCGGTGCTAAATAGACAGAAAGAAATAAAGGTTGAGTGGTGTTGGGCTTGGATGAATTTTGTTGTGAACGTTTGTCAGATAGAATATGATCTGCAGGAACTGCTGCAGATACGAGGAGTGAAGGTCGAGCGGGAAGAATGTCGACTAAGCTGACAAGTCCGTTGAGAATAGCCCGTTTCAGGTGAGAATGCATATTGTGCCTTTTGATGGTGTGATAAGGACATATATCCATTAGTGGGCCATCAATATCCTTCGTATTATTTGTTTTGCAGAGGATATCGAATCTCGACTTCTCAATCTGTAGCTGGGACAAGTAGAATGTTCTGGACAGGGAACAGGTAATAAGGGAATAAATAGGGAAATATCATCGAAATAGAATACACACTTGAGAATACTAGACATAGCCTGGATTGAGATAGCGCAAAATGCTTGGCTATCAGTGATTAGGTGGTTGACAAGAATTGGGACTTGCGTCTTGTGAATCCTTGCAGGAAATAGTGGAATTTTATAAGTTTCGCATTGTTGAGCGAGGTCGCTCTTTGGAAAGAATTGAACCGGAACAAATTGTATGTCATCTGCGCAGAAAAATGATGTCACGTGGAGGAAATGACACACCGAACTGGAGGAGACAGTATATAGATTCAAAAGTCTCAACATGAGTGAAACCAGTGTTGAACAAAAGAAATTGACAAGCGGAACATGAATTCGAGCGATGGGATTACAACCTAATTGAGGATGAGAAAATAAAGACCACGATAAAAAAGATAGAAGGAGGGAGATGGATAGAGGAGGACAGTTGAAGATTGAATGTGAAAAAGACTGACGAGATTTCAAACCGACTCGAAAGCTCGTGATGCAAAGGGACCCTGTATGTTAATGTGGAAGAAATTAAAGGTACGACATGTAGAGCGTAAGGCTGGGATCAGGAACCACTTGATCTTTGGTAATCGGACACAATCGTGCCAGCGCTCCGTCATCGCAATGATATGAATAATGTGCGGAAGTTAATGGGAGGTAATGTAATACAAAAAAGGTGGAGAGGTTGTTGTTCTCAAGCTAGATTGATGAATGGGTCTGATCGGACACTTAAATCTTCTGATGAGTTTTTTTCTGATCCTCTTTCTTCTTTTCCTTCTTTCTCTCCTGGGTCTTTCGTTATATGTCTGGATTCGAAATGAAATCATGTTTGTCGTTGTCATTCTCACACATCACTTTCCTCTCTATCAGCAAACAAGGACCAATCATGTTTCTCCAGACTCTTCGAGACCACTTTCCTTCACTTCAAATAAGTGGAGATTTGAGTAGTTCTCGCACTATTGCCAATTTGAGCATCAAACATTCGGTATCTCTCTTTCATTCACGAATGCTTTGCTTAGAATACTCGCTTCTCGATTTCATTCACAGCCTCTGAGGTCACTCTCCCATTTTGCTCGAACGGAGTAACGTTCACACTGACACCCTCAGCAATCGTGAAAGATCCTCACCTCGTTGTGGTCAAGCATTCTTCGCTCATTCCATCAATTACCCAACTGCCCTTCACCCAAAATGACAAAATAATCACTGAAGAGAAGGCTTCACGCACATCAGCAGCGTCTAAACTCGTTCAGGCATACTTCATCGAGCCACTGTTCAAAAAATCGATCAACCGAATCGTTTCTGACCTCCGAAACTCAGAAACACATCAAATCATCATGCAATCATTGAACGTTTTGATAATCGAAGACTCACTTGACAAACGAGAGTGGGTAACATTCAAATCGAAAACAACCTCCATGAAGACAAAACATCTCGTCGAAACATTCCTGAATCCAAACACACTTGTTTCAGATGATATTGCTGCATTTGTTCTCGAAAATTTCGAGGTCATCTCGACGTTTGTTGAACTATCAACCGGAATCGATGAACTTTCAGTGGCCACGGAAGACCATAATTGCACCGTCTCAACCAACAATATGTACTCTCTCTCACCCTCCATGGATTGCAAGACAGCAAGAATCAAAGTGTCAATCAAGGAACTATCAGCAAGCCTTTCGGGAACACTCAAAATACACTCCGAACAGTCCAACACAGACTCTGACGAAGGAACGAAGAAAAAGACATCAGCTTTCTATTCAATGAAATCCACTCATTCTGAACAGTGGAATTTCTCGATTCTCACCTTCGAGCCAACCAGTGTCTCAATCAACGCGACGTGTATTATCGTGTCGCTCCATTCTCACAACAGGGCGAAGACAACATTCACGTTCACGTCTCTTGTCATCTCTTCTCTCGTGCATGGAGAGATTTCACTCCCTCTTCTCATTAAAGAGCTCAACGAGGAGTGTGATCAACCATCACAAATCAACGTCTCCAAACCGAATGCGCATTCCGCATTTTCTTTCACAACCAAGCACCAAAAACTAAAAATGAGAGATATATTCTCCGCAGAGCAGCCAAAGCTTTATATCAATTCGCTCAGTCTCTCAATTGATTCATCAACAAACACGACGTCTAAAGAACATTCTCTCCATCAAACCTTCTGGGAACAGCATGCATCACCAACTACAATGTACTCATCTCTCTGCAAAATTGACAAAGCAGTGTTTATTCCTAGTTCGCAGATGCCACTGTCATTCTCGTCAGAAGGCACACTAACTGACAGTGAAGACTCCTTGATCCCCATTAATGTCCTCATCAATTCTCTCAACCATGGAAAATTCAACAATACTGGATTATCTGTGGAGAATCTCGCTGTCTACATCGATTGGACGTCGAACGAGAAGAAACACCTTCTCCCATCACTATGCCTCTCTGATTGTGACTCAATATCCATCTCCCTCCGAAACATTGTTGATTTTGAGTCTTTAGTGCCTCTTCAGACGTTTTTCCCGACGTCACAATCACAACCATCGACAAACCACACGCCACCATTCAGCGTCAAGACATCGCGACTTACCCTTGTTTCAGAGGAAAACAAGCCAAAACAATCTTCTAGCTCTTGCCGAAAAGGTCCTTCTGTCATCATTTCTTCGGAAAATGCATCGTTGGAACATTCGCTGACGCCTGAAGATTCAATCCTCCTGACTGGCAATGAAACACGAATCAATGTCTACAATGAAAGCAAACAACCTGGCATTATGTCGTATTTCCCCACTTTAGGTTTCTCTTCGAGCTGGAGGCAGAAAACGCAAGATGTGGACACCGGACGAAAAGATGATGGTCGACTCGTTTTTAGCGAACATCAAATCAAATTAACCGTAGCTGGCAATGCCCAACTCAATTTCTCGCCGTCTTTCTTCACCTCAACGGTGTCGGAATTTATCCTTGAGCCGTTATCGCCGCTTGTTACTCTGATCAAGGCCACAATTCCCGTTCGTAAAATTGACGTTAAATCTCGCCAATTTCTGATTCAAACCACCCAAGTGCAAGCCCTTTGTTCCCTTTCCGATGCATCGACACCAATTCTTCTCCATACCCCGTCTGTGTCTGTGCATGTTGAATCCACACCGATCGTCCAGGTGACTGGTCGTTCGAAGCGAATTGTTCTCGATCCATCAGATCCAACATTCCTACTTATCGAATCCCTCGGATTCATCAACACATGCCGTGTTACTTTCGAGCAAGGAACCACGCTGTCACTCGTCGAAAAGGAAAGCGAGATTCTGACGGTTTTGTCAATTTCAAGAATAGAAATCGCCCATAGGACGGTAAAATCGCATTCAAACGTTATTGCTGTCCCTACTCTGGATGAAACAGAAGGTGTTCAAATTGTGGTCGGATCGGTCACACTCGAAACGAAGCAAGAAGTAATCGACTCTCTTTCGAAGACAATTGCCATCCTTCTCAAACACTCGTCCCTCCTTCTCTTCACTCGCCTCCAAAAACCAAAGAATTTGGCCGTCAGCGTTGAATTAATTAAGGCCAACTTCTCCAACGAAGAGATGGACGATGCAATCACTCTCGAAATGTCACTCAACGCCAACCGAGCACAGAATCTCTTCTCAACCCAGTTCAACAACTTCTCAATGCGTTCAGACCACTCTGTCCTCTCCTCCATCAATCAAATCGTGTACTCCAACGGAACAGTGGTCACACCTTTCGCTGTCGAGAGAATATCACCGTTTCTGGCTGTCCCATCTTCCTTCCAATCGTTCCTCTTGTTCGATGGAACTTGCAATCCAGTGTTCTACGCTGATCCGTCGACAATTCAGAGAGAGAAACCTCAAACACCGAAAACCGATGTTGGGACACACAACATCAGAGCAGTTGCATTGACACAACTGTGCGAGATGTGGAAAGAGAAGAGCTGGGAGAGGGAGAAGTCGGTCCTCCAAGCGGAGACAGAGCGACTCAGCCAGATCCGACAACGATCAACCAAAAAGAAGACGTGGACTACTTCAGATTCCGTCTCTCCGTTCTCAACTCTTTCTGAGCCAGTGAATGCTCAATCGAGCGAGAAATGGATTTCTGAAAGAGAGAGCGTTCGCGCACAAGAAAAGAAGGAGTTGACACAGAAATTCAAACAGGAATCGAAGAATTCATCGCCAGAAGAGACACCAAAGCCGTTTGAACTGCCAAAAGATGAAGAATCGGAACAGATCATTTCTGTTCTTCGTTCCACCCTCAAACTTGCTCAGAAATCTCAGAAATCCCGCAATGTCCTTCTCACACCACGCAAGCCAATCGTCAGCCAAGAAGAGTCGAAAAACGAGATCAGCCAGCGCTACGAGATGGTTGAGAGGAAGCCAATCAAATCCCTTGTCTTCGATTCCCAGTCTTCTCCTCACCACGAGCCGCACGAAGAAGAGATTGCAGAGTTCTCACTGTTCGTGTTGGAGCCAGTGATTGCCGCAAATGCGACGAGCCAGGAAACAGACGAAGCCGCTCAGCTGGATCTCCTTCACACAGACTTTGTCAGAGTGATGGAGACACTGGACGAGAAGGAGACAACTTTCGACCCAATCGTCGTTATGACAGACAACATCACAATCGATTCTTTGACTCTCAACGTCCCCGGCGCGAAGGACAGCAAGCATTCGTCGAAATTGAATGAGTTGATCGGGCATATGTTGGAGTCTGTTGTGAGAGGAGTTGATTCGATGCTCCCAGCCATCAATCGAATAATCCTTGACAAGAAGACGAAGGAAGAACCAAGCGACGAGCTCATGACGCCAGTTACGATCCACCTCAACAACACCAGTCTCAACGTGATTGAGGATGGGCAGACATTCGAAGAGCGGATAGAGGAGCACGCTGAAGCGATGTTCGACGAACTATCGACACTCCACGGAACGGGCGACCTTCCATTTGATTCTGACTCTTTTGAGAAGAAGATTCTGCGAGTGAAGGAAGTAGAGAATGAGAAACACCATGTTCTGATGTCGTTCACACTCCAGACTATCCTCCTTCACGTAACAGAAGAGCGAGAGAACGACAAGTCGTCACTCAGGATTCTGTTCGATGTCACTCGTGGAGAGGGAACAATATCCTCTTTCACGACCCATCCTCTCCTCTCCTTCAAAAAGGCTGCTCTCGCTCTCACTTTCGTCCCACTCCCTCACCAGGACGAACATCTCAACACAAAAACAGATTCTTTCGAAGACGCGCCAAGCAATGCACTCACCCCGTTCAACGTGCCAGATGTGTCTGATCCTCCACAGCCCATCTCAGAAGCCGCTGCGTTTGAACTGACATCTCTCTCGATCACCATCGAACGACCAACCATCACAATCACTGACCACCAACGCTCACTCATCGACGCCATCCTGTTCACAATTCCACACCCCACTGACACCTTCACAAGACACCAGTCCCCTCTTCATTCTCTCACATCGGTGATTCCTTTCTCTTCATTATTCGAAAGGACGAGGTTGTCTTCTTCGTTCCGTGGAGCAGCGTGTGTGCATCATGTGACACTCTCTTTGGCTGTCCCTGATTCGATCAGGAAATCGATGGAGTATGCAAGGAACATGCTTGACAAGCCGAGTGAATCAAACTTCGTTCAGTCTGTCCTCTTCTCACTGGAGAGAGTCGCAGCGGTTGTTTCGCCGTCACATTGTGTTCTCTCTCTCACCAACGGAAGCGTCGTTCTTCCATCGGCGGTTACGAGAAAAGGATTTGTCTGTTCCCATCTCTCGTCTGTCCTCGTTCCAAACTGCATTGTCACTGGCTCGTTCGATGAGCGCAACTTCATGTTCAACCTCGAACCATCCTCGTCCTCTGCCCCGTCTCTCATCTTCGAGCTCTCTGCCACCGACACGGCGCTTATTTTGGAGACCCTTCTTCACCATCTGACTGATGGATGCTCAACCTTCAACATCATCAGGAGATTCTCTCTTCGAACTCCAATTGTAGTCAACGTCAACACATCCAAAATCGTCGGAGCGATGGTGTCGTCGTCGGCTCTTCTCACGGGCACTGTGTTTGACAGAATCGTCGAGACACTTCCGATTGTGACAGGATCTGAAGAATATCCTTCAGAGAACCTGAACCCATTCCGAGTTGTGCTCTCACTCGCCTCGTTCAACGCCTCTCACACCTTCACACAGATCAACGACAATTCATTCGACAACACTGCTTTCTACATCAAGTCCCCAAAACTCAAGCTCTTCAATGCGACTGCCACTGTGTCCAAAAACACTCTCGACCACTCGTTGTCTCACACCATCGCAGACGCCGTGCCAACCACAGCGTTCAAATCTGGTGTCGCGAAACCATCGCTGATGTTCCTTCATTCCGACGGAACGCGACAGAAGAATGTGTTGTTCTCCAAACAACCCAAAGTCACAAACGCAAAGAAACAGAAGATTGGAATCGAATTCGTGTCTTCCGCAATGACAACAGCGGAACAAGAAGCGGAGAGTGGGAATTTCAACATTGTCGACATCCCAACCTGGACGACGCGCCAGTCATCTCCATCAACAGGAAAGACATCTGACCAGATGTCGATGAGTGAGGTTCTCCACAGTCTTGTCCCGCACTGGGAACCGTTCGTGGAATGGGCAAGCGAGCAGATCCAACTCGCTCGTCCAGCGACGTCCTCATCAGACAGCCCCGATCGAAGACACGCGACCCCATCTGAACTCACTGTCGATCGTCTTCATCTGACAATCACGCCATTCTCTCTGCAGTGTGCGTCGGATCTCATCTCGACGTTTGACATTCTCCTCCACATTGGGAAACAGACGACAGTTCAGATTCTGAGGGATCCAATGGATGTGGACAGAGTGAACATGATGAACAGCCTACGAAACACTCCGACACTCACTTGCAAAGTGACTGCAGCTCAAATCGATCTTCTGATGGATGAAACTGCTGAATCAGCAATTGTTTTGGCATCGTCTCGCTCTTTGTTTGAACTGTCATCACTCACAACCCTTCAGACCAGCCACAACGACGATCACGTCCCAGTCGAGATTGGAAAACGAGTGAAGTGTGTGGTCGAACCTGGTTTCTCGATCATCTCGCTTGGACGAGAACAAGTTGAATCAACTCCAGTCGAACAGATCATCGCCACTGTGTCTTCGAACATTGCCGTCTCAGTCGTCAAGTTCAACGCGACACTGATCCCGCAATCGCAACCAGTGACGTCTGTTCAATGCCTCATCTCGGCTGTGAATGTCACTCAACCGAATCTGACATCTCTTCACGTTCTGACACAGTGCACATCAACACTCATCTCCGTTGTCTCTTCCCTTCCTTCCACTGCAGCACGATTGTCACTCTTGTTCACCCTTCCCCTCTCTCACCGAACCATCGTCTCAATCGCCAACAACTTCCTGACACGCGTTCTGTCTGATTATCCTGTGAACGACATCGTCCTCGCTTGCCAGAATCTTCGCGAAGATCAATGCACTGGATCCTCACTCAGCGCGACACTGTCATTCTTCGTGCGGACCATGAACCTTCTCTCGATGCGGGAGAGCGATCTGATTGATGGAATTGTGACGCAAACGAAAGAGACAGTCAGAACATTCAACACGCTCATCAACTCTGAAGACCAAGTTGCTGATGAGAATTTGGATCTTGTCGAGTCTGCCGCTCAGTATGGAACGACCATGGCCAACTCTGTCTTGTTCCATCGAACTCTCCAGGCCTTTGTGACCGTGCTCTCATCCACAAACAACTCGGAAATGTCCCATTCATCCAAACAGAAACAAGAACCGTCGACACTCCTCCCATCCTTCCTCAACATCTCACGAAAGTCGTTCTTCGAGATGATCTCCTCCAACCACTACAACACGTTCCTCTCCGTCCTCAAAGGGCACGGGTATGTTGTCGAGCCTCTTGCGTCCACCCAGATCAGAGAGAAATTCACGCTGGACGTCGGAATCCGCGTTCCCAAGCCAGTCCGACCAGCTGTTCCTGAAGTCATCGACGAAGAGAAAAGAGCAAAGCAGGAGAAGCGAAGACAGTTCATCAGGGATTGCCGAGCGAAGGGACTGAACCCGACTGAAGAGAGAAGGCGACTTCGCGAGGAGCGGAAACAAGTTAGGAAGATGGAGAGGCAGATGGTCAGAAGGCAGAGAATTGCTGATGCTAAGAAAAGGAAGGCAGAATACAATCGGAAGCTAGAGACGATCGACCTCGAGCTCGAAATTGCTGATACTGACGAAGAGCGAGTCAGGCTCCAAGCGGAGAAAGAGAAACTGATTACCGACTTCGCAAAACAAGAATCACAATCGAAACAAGAAAAGGAAATGGAGAACGAGAAGCGGAAGCAGAAACGTCTTCTCAGAATGCAACACAAACAACGATCAGACCAGAATCGAACACCAAACCCCGACCTTACCGACATGTCGTCAGCACCCAACACACCTCCACCAACAGACACTTCCCAGCCAGCCCTTCTCAACCCACGCGCTGTGAAGCAGACAAAGGCGAGGGAGGGTGTGATTATCCCAACATCGACACCAGCGCTGTTTGAGGACCAGAAACGACCGTTCGAGACAGCCAGTCTTCTCCCGTCGTCGTTGGTCTTCTCGTCCAGCAATATTCTCCCCCTCGTTGACGCTGAAGCGGCACAGGAAGACAAATCAAACTGGAGGGCGTCCTTCTTCTCCAAGTTCAGAGGCTACGTCAGCGCAAACAGCACTGCACAGCTCGACGCCATCGTGGAGTATCTTGGATCGGTGCTGTGTGAAGAGGTGACCGCTCCGAGTGTTGTCTTCACAGCCACAGTTGGGCAGATTGTCATCCTCCCATCCAGTGAACACACATCGGATGATGTCTTCACTTTCTCTGCTCGTCTGACCGGATTGTCAGTCAGTGTTGCTCCAACCGCGGAAGGATCTGTCATCGCCAATGTGAACATGATCGGACTTGATGTGAGAGAGTCTCAATCGAACTCAACCAATCCCATCGGTCGCATATCGCAGATCAAACACAAGGAACCAGAAATCGATGAGGACTCATCAAGCGAAGGAGTGAGTGACGAATCGAACTCGGAGAGGGAGGATGCTGGCCCAGAGAGACTGAAAAGGCATGTTCTGTCAGAGTTTGATATTGTCGGTGCTTCGTGTTCCTTCACGTCGCTCGAAACACTCGTCGAGAACAATATTGCCACGTCTCCAAACTCTCCTTTCCTCCTCACCCACCTTCTCTTCTCGTTCAAGGCTGTCCCATCTGCTTCTGAACGCTGCGTCGATGCAGCAACCACACTCGCTTGTGTCAATCAACGACTTCTCCGAAAAACAGGATTCACGACTGACAACGACGATTACACGGCTAATGCGTTGGGTCTGTCGTTCGTCACATCGCCTCAGACTAAACTCCAGATCCTTGATCTGAGTTTGAGGAACACTCGGTTTGAATTGACTGAGGACTTTGCACAACAGCTGAGCGATGTCCTGACGAGTGTCCTCGTGCAGCCACTCGAGTCGCAGAGGGAGGAGTTGGTTGAAGAGTACAACCAACAAATGGATGAATACAAACTGAAGCGACAGGACAAGATGCGAGACCTACTGGATTCTCGAATCAATGAAATCGAGACACTTGGTGAGCAAGCTGTCCAGACTGAATTGGCGTCCAAACACACAGGGTCCATCATGTACGTCTCAGCTCCTCCTTCAACGACCGATCTCATCCAATTCTATGCAAAGTTGGCACGGCAGGAACGAGGAAAACAGCATCAGGCCGACACTGCCGCTCTCCAAGTCAAATCGGAGCAGCACAGTCAGTTTGTGTCTGATTCGATCGTCGAGTTCGATCAGGACGAGTTTGCGTATCTTCTGCTGGAATACGGTGTGAGTGTGGATCAACGTCACGCGAACTGTTTTGTTGTCTCACCGCAGGCCGATCATCAGAAAGCACTCGAAGTGATGTTCAGACACGCTCGAGCCGCCCACCTTCCGCTCGACGAGGACGACAAAAAGGTTGAGGAGCGACTGAGGACACTCCACACACAAATTGAGGCGTTGTCGGGCTCGATCCACTCGTTTGAGCGATTGACTGCGTCTGTGAACTTCTCGAATTGTGTGCTGATCGAGGTTGGGTCGGCAGAAGCTCCCGTCCCGATCCCACTCGACACGTCGAAGAACGAGCTGTCCCTCGCGGATCTATCTGTATGCTTCATCGCTTTCTCCTTTCCTTCTTGTCAATCTATTCACATTCTCTCTTCAATTCCCACTCCTCTTCTTCTCTTCTTTCTTCTGATCATCCTCTTCATCTTCTCTTCTTTCTTCTGATCATCCTCTCCCTCTCCTCTTTCAGTGTACCCCATCCGACCTCGTCTCTCTCCTCATCTCCGAAATCCGCGACATGAAAGACGCCGTCAAAGACCTCGTCAGCATCGCTCTCCGCATTCTCAAAGCCGACCAGAAGAACGCCCAAATGGTTGACAACGCTTACTACGAAGTCCTTCTCCAACTCAGCAATCCTCCCGCTGATGGCGAGACGGAACGAGTGTTGGACAAAACGAGACTCGAAATGTTCGCTGAAGGACGTGGACAGGATTGGGACGATTTCTACGCGAGGGTGATGAAGATTGTGAATGAGGAGTTTGAGGACGCGGAGAAGAAGAGTCCAAGACAGCCGAAGACACTGGAACCGATCGCCATGATTGAAACGCAAAGCAGAACTGCATTCCCCAGTTTTGAGAAGGGAGTGTTTGTGCGGACACAGCAGCAGCTACAGACTCCCTCGGAGAGGAAGATGGAGAAGAAAGAAAAAGTGGCGATGGTGGGAATGGATGGATTCACATATCTTGTGATCCTCCTCTTCAAGCAGACATTGAAGAGGGATGAAGAACTCAGGAGGAAGAATGAGAGGGATCTCTCAATGAAAGATACTCTCTCATTGGAAAGGAAATTGGAGCAGATTAGGCACTTTGCTGAAGGGATCCGGAGCGAAGGAGGAACGACTTGATAGTTTTTTGTTTTGAATTCTTTTATGTGATCTGTTCTGGAAAAAAACATCATCAATATGTGATGTAAACATTATAAAGTCTTGTGTACCGAATTGAATCTCTGTTCATCGACACAGCGATGATCAAATCGAAAACACCCGTTTTGTAATAGTCTGATGTGAATCACATTTTCTGTTGACTCTAGTCATGCGTGCTGTACATGTACGTTGTTTCTAGATCGAAAAGGATCACATTAAAGCAATAAAAGACGACAATGAATGCTTTTCTGAAGTGACGAGATGAAGATCAATTCAATGAATGCAGAAGGTTCCTTAAAGAAATAACAGCACAAGACTGGGCAAGGATGGTGAATTTGAACAAGAAATCACACCTACTTCGAGAGTTGTGCATTTGCCAAAATTGAGATGTCGTCTGAAATATAGGATGAGCATTGACGTCAATTGTACTTGTTGACGATATCCAAAATGAAACTGGATCGTGAGGATCAGAGAGGAGAGAATGATATCATTATTGAACAAGATCGGGCAAGAAAAGTGGACAAAAAAGTCGACGAAAAATGAGGCAAATCCAGACATACAAGACGAGCCAAAAGATGAACATCACGACGTAGAAGGCAAGGCTGAAGGGAAAAAGAACAAATAGATGGATATCACGGATTAGAGAGGAACGTCATTTGAGGTGGTGTATCTTTTGAATATATAGATGCACAGAATCAAAGTAAGATCAAGAAGGAAAAAATGGGAAGGGAGCACGATACCGGGCATAGCAGTTTCGTTCTTCGATGCGGAGGACGTCGTTCCTTCTGATTTGTGTGAAATCAAATCTCCATGTTTTATTCACAATTTTCAAGATACGGTAAGCAAGAATAGGGATATAGAGGAGAAGTAGCCACTTATGCAGGGTAAAGACGCTGAGGATGGAGCAGAGGACATCGATGACGAGGATCGGGATGAATAGGGGGTTCATCTGATCTGTAAAGTCTTTGGCACTGAAGAGGTTCAGGAAAATGAGTAGAGGGTAATGGATGGAGGATGATGAGAGATAAATCGAGATGATTGTTCACAAAGACAACGATGGAATTCGTTGGGCTGACAGACCTAACGAAGTTCTTCTTGAGATCATCGAGTGTGACAACCAGAATAATCTCATAGATCATCCCAAATAAGCTCAGAATAAAGTTGATGCCGGAGAGGAAAGGATGAACCCACGAAATTTTGGTCTAATTGTGAGAGAAGAGAGAGAAACAGAGAAAATCAGAAATTGAAGTTGTACAAGGTCGGAAAAGAACGAGTAGAAATCATATCGGAGGATGAATCAATAAGGCAACTGAATACCATCAGGTTGAGGTTGATGAAACTTTCTTGTGGTTTGCTCACACACTCCAGGGAAATCTCACTTTTCTGATTATACAACAATGTCATGAAAAACCACTATCTCTATTTCATAAACTTCTCATTCGACCTCCATCAGCTCTTGAAACGAAAACGCGTTGATCTGACCCTTAGAACACAAGATTGTTGAATCGATCTTGTATTTTGGAGTTATCCTCGACGGAACAACCTTGCGTGTATTCAATTTGTCATTAGATGGCAAGTTTGGAGACGAGTTTAAAGAAGTTATTCAACTTTAGGGGACTGATCATTCCAACTTCGTCCAGTGTTGACATTTCAATGATATTATGATATCCTGTCCACAAAACGCGCTTTATTCACTGTTTCTTGACAACAATCCGACAGTTTGGATTTCATTGGTGATACATTGTTCCAGGAACTGATTCGTCTCTTCATTGAATTAGTGCTTGCAGAAATTCTTGTGAAAACTCGCATATCCGAATGTAGTGAATTGAATAAAGGAGATATTGTTGTGACACCACAATTTCATGTTGGAATAAGTGTGTAGTTCACTTTCTGATTTTGACATTTGTTTTCAGAGATTGATCCGTCAGATTGGGATGCCGTTCGCAAAAGAATATCCAGACCATCTATATTCTCCGGCGATCTGCTGGAATCTCCTTCACTGACATCTGTCCTGTGGGAGTTGTCGCGTGAAATGATTTCGATTGTTCGTTCGGTGATCTCGGCAGAATCGACAGTTGATCCGACGTGGCTGACGATGCCGCAGCATCTCCATCATTTCATTCTGGCGATGGAAGAGTTCTCAGAGCATTGTCCGTCGAGTCTTCAGAGTCTACATCATCCTCTCTTCGTTTGTGGATTCCGGAATCTGGAAATTGAAATCTTCTCCGACTCAGCGACTTCAGTTGGATTGATCGATGTTTCATCCGATTCTCGCCGATTCTCATTCAGACTTCTCTCGCCTGGGCATCCTGACAACGATTGGATTTTGGACGTGATTATCAACTCGATTCTCTCCTTTGACACATCTGACACATCCAACGATGCCAAGTCATCTCTTTCTCCTCCTCACCCACACTCTCCTCCTCACATGAACCTGGCTGATTTCACTTCATTTTTAGTTTTGTCACCACTGCGAATTCCCTGCTCGGTTTGTTTTTTTTGTTTTGTAAGTTTTATCAGCTGATAATGAAATGGTTTGTGGAACTTGTGCTGTCGTTGTCAACTGGGTACCACTGCAAGTCGCGTGGAGAAGCATTGAGGAAGGAAGATATTGTGATTGATCGCTCTTTCTCTTTCCACATCCAAGCCACATCAGCCGACACTCGTCTCCCTCTCCTCCCTCCTTCCACTTTCGCTTCCGATCTTCGCCTTCTGGCTTCTTATTTCGATGATTTCCTTGACTCTCTCCAATCGTGCGATCGACACTTCCCTCCTCCCGACTTCGGCAACATGGACATCCGGACCATTATCGTATTAACATGTGTGCGTCATCTTGCGCAGCGAGGACTTCTGAGCTACGACGGACTCACCCATCGAGAACTGCAACAAATCATCCATCACCATCTCATCTCCCATCTGCAAAGTTTCTCCCTCACTGATTTCTCTTCCTATGCCCGACACGGCCTTGTCATGAATCGATCCAATCTCGGGAAGACCAACCTCCCTCTTGCTAAAGTATTTCAACACGCTATTCTTCCCTTCATCGAGCGTCATCATCTCAAACTCCACTCTGAATCGTCAGCAAAGGAAGCACTGATGCTCGTGTATAATCGCTTGATGGAGATCGGGGAGGTTCTTCAGAGGTCAACGGGATCTGTTGAATGGAGAAGTTTTCTGCGGGTGGTGGAAAACATGGTGAATGGGAAGGAAGATTATTCTGATTTGATGTTCCTCTCGGATGACGTGTTCATGTCACCTCTTCGAGAGATTCTGGAAGAAATGCAGAACCAGGTTGTGAACACTCCGAACTCTGAATCTGACAGATCGTGGACTCACTCGAACGTCTCTTCGTCGTTGTCGCTGTCTCGTTCAGGCTCGTCTGTTCCGTTTGACGCCGACCAACGATTCTTCACATCTGTGAACGAACGCCCACCATCGCCACCAAACTCAGCACTCTCGTTCTTTGGATCGGAAAGTGGAAACGAGATGCGAACCGTGTCTAATTCGGAGTCAACAGGCACTGGAACATCGCAGTGGACGAACACGACACAATTGTCGTCGAAAGAGCGACTCTTCGTTGTGGAGACGATCCACACCATTTTGAGCAAACAGCCAAATTCTGATCGAACACCATCCACACTCGCTTCTCGCCCGTCGCCAAATCCTCCCCTCCAACCACTCTCCCACTCCCCTCTCTTCTTCTCATCTTCCATCTTCGACCTCGACGACACATCTCTCACCGCCTGCCTTGGCCAGCTTGCCCAACTTGCTCAGCAGGATCAGACCTCGAACCATTTTGAGCTGAGTCAGCAATTCGTGGATGGTCTGGTGAGCTGTCTGGGATCATCCAACACGATTCTGTCGAATTGTGCTCATCTCGTCCTAACTCGGAAGTTACCACTCTTCTTCCCCTTTGTTCAGTCACACATCGCTTCTCTCGCCAAGACACTCTCCGATCGCACGTATGATGAAAGAAGTCTCGTCATCCAGGTCACGGGATGGGCTATTCAAGAAGGAATCGAAACCATCCGACTATCTGAAACCTTCATTCACCAAATCTGCAAACCCTACATTGTGGATCCACTCACGTTCTTCGATGCAGTCCGCATTCTGACTGACCCGAACCCCTTTCCATCTTTTCGACCGCACTCCCCTTCGCTCGTCCAGTCCTTTGAGACGTTTGTTGATACTTCGATTGACTTGGCTTCTTTTCTTTGGAAGGAATATGCTTCGAAAGACACACCTGATCATTTTCTCCGCAACGCATGTCTCAGTCTGTTTGTGTATCATGCTTTCGCTTCATCTCGTCGCAACAATCGAACTTGTCCAGAAAAAGTTGTGGAACTTCTCTTCCGTCCAGACTTAATCGCATTTGACCTCCTTTTTCTGCACTACTCACCGATTCTGTTTGTTCAGACATTCCCATTCGAACTCATGATCGAGCGAAATATGCGATCTTGCCAATTTTTTGATGTTCAGCGTGGTCTTCTCTATTGGGCGCAACTTGTCACACGACATCCATACCCACTGCGTGATCTTTTCTCCACACTCCATCCTTTCTTCCTTCGCGGCTTCCACCAGATCCTTCTCTCTCCACCCTCTCACTCCTCACCGGATTGGAATGAGACATCTGAATGGAACACAGCCGGTCAAGATCTCTTTCTGATATTTGCACGATCACGAGCAGATTCCCTTCTTCCGGATCTGTTCCCAGTTGAGAATCTCCTCACTCTCCGTGCTCAGATCCTCTCTGCAAATCGATGGAGTGACCATTTGATCGTTAATGACCTGAATGTGATCACTTTCTCCTCCTTCACTCCGTTTGGCGAGTGTCCTGCTCTCCGCTCGCTCTTCTCCATTCTGTGCCAACCTGGTGTTACATCGAATGGTCATGTGAACCTCGAGTTGTTGGAGCATGTCTCCATTGTTTCGTCTCACTCCCTCCCTCTCCACTTCGACAGCCCTCTTCTTGCTTTCGTTCGAACCGTCCATCCTCTCACTCACGCCTCACATGAAGATTGTCTTTTTTTGTTTGATATGATGACAGCGATCTCTGAATGGAATGACTTCACTCCTTCCTGGTCAGACACAAATGAACTCAACAGTCAACAAAGCCTGCTCAATCTCCATCACGCTCCTCGCTTCGTTCTGAAGTGGCTGCAACCGTTCAATTTGATGACCACGCTGAGGAATCTCCTGTTTGCTGTTCTCGTTGTTCATCGTCCTCTTCTTCTTTCAGATCGCTCTCTCCTGTTCAGGTGTCGCTCGCATTGCTGACTTTCTCTCGGGCGGTCGATGATTCATCGAAAGCGTGCGAGTGGCTGGTTCGTGCTGGTGCCGTTGATGTTGTTGTGGAGAGTGTGTGTCGCTCTCGCTTCTTGGAAGACTACGAGCATGGCTGTGGGATCATCTGTGCCCTTCTCCGAGCGAGTGTATCGACAACGAGAATCGCACACGTCGCCAAATTCGATTTCTCTCAGCTGCACGTCAGAATGCGGTGACAAAACATCGAAGAGTCTCTGACTTCAATCCAATGTCTGATCTCGATTGAATCAGAAAGGGGGAATCCGACGACAGGACGAACATTCATTCATCCATTCGGAAACAACTGTCCAAGACGACTGTTTGTTCATCCTGTGGATCAGAAGTGCATCAGAAAGAGCGAGATGAGAAAGGTCATCTTGGCTATTGTCGCAGAGGAGGGATTCTCTGATGTGAAGAGTGCAAAGGAACACAGCACCAATGAAGCTCTCGGCCATCCGGTCATCTCAACATTTCCAAATCCATCGACCAGAACGTCATCCCAATCGAACTCAATGAACTCATCGCAACTCGAAACCTCTAATTCAATCACCCCTTTTGCTTCACATTTCGAGGTGACATACGAAGAGAATGCTATCATGTTCTCGTGTTCGACAGGAGGAGTAGTCGATATCAGTCATGCAAACGGAAAAAAAAGAGGGTGAAATTCTATGTATGGAGAGCCTTTTGAGAAAGTTCTCGTCTGCCAGACGGATATGTTGAACAGAAAAGCAAACAACTGACAGTTCCTGTTATTATGGGTATGGATCCAATCAACGATTCAACATTTCGTTTCTGATGGAAACTTCATCAAGAGCAACCCACTCGACGGATAAAGAAGCTGTTGAACCATTGTTTCTGAGAAAAGATCCGACTACCATCAAAACCATCGAAGAGTTCTCGCAAGGGTTTTGCTCACTTGTTGACTTCGTCAAGGAAGGAAGTCCTCTTAACGATGCAGCCACCAGACAAGCCTGTGCTCTTCTGAAGAGTCTCACACCCCAATACGCCAGTTTTATCACTGAGGACCACATTCTGAAAGATCTTGTTCCAACATCGAATGGCTCCTGTGCTGGTTTTGTGAGATCTCTCATTCCACTCCTCACGTGCTCCAACGAATCACTAGTGATCTCTACATTGTCATTTCTGGATAGAATTGTGGATCATACCCGTGATCTGACTCGCTTCGACATTGTTGATGCGCGACTTTTCTCTCTCCTCCCACACGCGTTTTTTCTGCAGGAAATGCATGTGAGGCCACACAACTTATTGTATTTGATTCGTATCGTGAATTCCTTCCTGCCCTTTTCAGACTTATTCGCACTCCAATCAATCAGCCGACCACGGAAAAGATCAACGGAGAACTGTGTCCTGATCTTCCTTACCGAGTTTTTTGATCTAGTCAAACCATTTCTCCATTTCGTGTTGAAGAACAGGCAGCAATTCGTCGAGTCACCCACTTCCCAACCGTTCTTTGAAATGATCGGAACGATGATCCAAAACTCACCAAACCTGGAACAGACGACACAATTCTTTTTATCATCGTCTCTCGCTTTCACATGCACATACAGTCTCGCTCTCCCCGTATCGAGCCTCGCAACGATAAAACCTCTTCAGAGTGTCATGAATAGCCTCAGAACGTGGTGGATCAACTCAACAATTATTCAAAAGCGAAAACAACAAATTTTGACCCAAATGTGTGCAGAAGGCTTGCTGGACGAGATCGAGCTCCACATGCGAAAAATCGTGTATTACTCCAGTGGCCATCCGTTTGTGCACCTTGGGGCAAGAACGATTAGCTTGATGAGTGGCAATCTCCCAATTGAGCCTGTTTGACATTCTGAAGTCGCTTTCGTTCGATATGGAGAAACAACAATCCCCAAAAAACCCAATCAGTATCACTGCTTGCACGGGCGTGGTGAAAGTGGAAAATGATGAAGAGTGGCTGTCTCCTCTGTCTGATCCCAAATTGACTTTTCGATCTAATCGTTTCATCTTCATTTAATCCTCATTTTCTTCGATCATTTTCACAAAGGATCTGGAGTTAACAAGAAAACTGGCAGAAGATCGTCCGGACAGATCATTGAAATGAAAACAGAGAAGAGAACTGGATGATTCAGAATGAAATGTTCGAAAAGATTAAGCGTCTCAGTGTTCGGTCAATGCCCAACATGGGAAAGGGCAAAGAAGCAGAAGGAGGAGCTAAATCAATGTCAGATCGTAATCCGTTGGTTGCTGATCGATGTCCAGACGATCCTTGTCTTTATTTCGACGTCGACAGTAACAGACACAGACCGCACTCAGGACGACGACAACAACAACGAGTGTGACAATGACAACAACGATGATCCATCCAAATCTTTCCCACCACGACCGGAGTTCGACCTCCTTCCGAGAAAGGAGAGGCGAAGCAACACATTCCCCGCCGACTGACCAATGACGAGCAGCACACCCAGCGGCGACACAGGTTGATGTGTCGAATGTCGACGTGTCTGGCGAGCACGGATGTGCGGAGAGTGTGTTGTTCTTGTTCAGCTTGTTGCAGGTCGAGCTTTCTTTGAACATCCCAACATCGCATTTCCCGAATTCGTGGGTAGGTCTAGACTCAGATCTGGAAAAGTCTAGACGCAGATCTGCAGATCGGTCTAGGCGCAGATCCCGAAGTCTACACGCAGATCCGTCAATATTGTCTCTATTTTGGTTTATAATGTGTCTTTAATGAATGAAAGAGACGTAGAATAGATGTAAAAGAATAAAAGAAGAGTTTCAATGAAAAAGAGAGTGATTGATGTGAAGACCCATCAACTGTTTCAATGGGTCGATCGTGGCCGCTGTCGAAAAATCGGCTTTTCTGAAACATCTTCAGAAAGAACACAGGTAAAACGGTTCATGTCTCCAAAAGACAATAGTAACAGCTCCCAGTAACTGGATGATGAGTCCGGTGTTGTCTCCTTTCCAACTCCGAAGGATGGTGTGAACTCAATCAGCCTCGTCTCCCTCATACTCGTCAAACCACTCCTGCTGCATTCAGCAAAGTTGGGCGTGCGTGCCCAGTCGATCGGCCTCTAATTGCAGTTTCCCTTTCTGATTGGGAATTTCGTCTTCGCAGTCTCGTCCTGTCCCACATGCCACGCGTAGAAGTTGCCGCTGTTCTTCACCAGCTGCGTCTTGAAGGCACGCGGGATCTCCGGAATGGAGTTGACGTGGAGAGCTCGCATGGCTTCGAAGGCGAGAGCGACGGTGTTCGGATGGTCAACATCGACGACAGGTCGTGCATCGGCTTCGTGACGCTTTCGGGAAGGCCTGCTCCTTCGACCCTCCGAACGAGATGGACATGGGCGGGAGGGGAGAGTCATCGGGAACGGGGAGATGTTCAGCAGACCCGACGACGTCTTCGTCTTCACTGCTTTTGCTTCGGCCTCGTTGATGGCGTCGTTCGAGATTTAGTTCAGAAGAGGGTTGGGTCCGTCTATAATCAGCATTGTTTCCATTCGCTGTGGATTCGGCGTAAGATTGAATGATGTTCTATGGAATGCTTCGTTGAGAAGCATCAAGAACGCAGCGTCGTGTTCGACGTTGTATCTTGTCCCAGCAGTACTCATGTCGAACGTGAATTGCTGCGTTGAGTCGAGGGCGACGGAGAGCGTGCTTGGGTTGGGAATCTGTGTTGGATCGACAATTCGTTCCTCGCTCGCTTTCTCGTTCGGCGATTCTCGATTCGTGCCCAAGTTGAGCAGCTGCATGAAGTCATCGCAGACAGGCGGGATGAGGAGGGACAGCGAGTGTGTGATGATCTGCACAGACACGAGGAACATCCGCCGTCGCCGCTGCGTGAGTGTCGGCATCGTCTGCGGCGGCGAAGGAAGCAGCACATCAGACTCCCACTCCTCATTCTCCGGCGGAGGAGGCGGTTCGGGATCGGAGTCGTCGCTTTCGAAGCGTGTGGCTGGATGTTGGACAAACGCGAGCCTCATGTCGCCTGAGATCTCTTCGGGGAGGCTGTCGTCCAGCGGAGGTGTGCTTCGTCCTGCGGTGAATTGTTGCGGAGTGGCAGGAGTGGGCTGGCGGACGATGCTCATTCGGAGTGACTGGCGCGGATTGAACAGTCGCAATGGCGGGCTTGCTGTTGGACTGGTCCGAGCAGTCTCTACCGAGGGTTAAGGATTCTGACGCTGATTGAGCCTTGTGGCTGTTCGTCGGGCTCTTGAAGACGAACGGAAGATCAAACTTCGACTTGAATTCCTTCCCCAGCGGACCTGTCGATTTGTGTCCCTTCGAGAACGACAGTGTCTGCTGCTTGGTGATGGTCTCGTAGGACAACATGACGAAGGATAGGAGGTGGAAGAGCGTCGACGTGAAGCTAGCGAGGAATGGGTGCGAGAAGGGTGTCTTGAGGATGTCCGAATTTGTCTGACGCTGCGTCAAGACATCCAAATACCGACGAGCAGCGGAGAGAACACGATGCAGTACAATCGGTACAGAATGATGACGCCGTCCTCGTCCACAAACTGTTCGATGAGCGAGCGTTCACTTGGTCCTACGATCTCGGAATTGGTGAATAGGAGTTTGAGTGCGTGCAGGATGGAAATTGATATTGAAGATGTTGCCCTGGTCATCGGGAGTGAAGGGAGGGAAGGGTGGGATCAACTGTGAGAAGGCAGATCAGTGTTTGCAGACAGGCCGCTGTGAGAGGGCTCAGCCAACGAGACGAGGTGCGAGGGTCGGAGTGGAAGGGTATTTTTCTGAAGGAGTGTTCCATCCAATGTCACTCGCCCTCTATCGCAGCACCACAACTAACTTTCCCTCCTCCTTTTTCTCCTTCCTGACCTCCAGCTGCTGCGTCCGTGACTGGTCCGAACATCCTCCCTGGACGGGTAGGTCTAGGCTCAGATCCGAAAAGTCTAGACGCAGATCTGCAGATCCGTCTAGACGCAGATCTGAAAGTCTACACGCAGATCTGTCATTATTGTCTCAATTTTTCACTATAAAACATCTAATATCAAAATAAGTGACGTGGAAAACGAAGAATGTGTTGGTGACCTCTCATTTTGAAATTGTTGCAGTAAATTGAAATCAGAGTTGATCTCCCTCACCGAGGGAGGATCCAGTGCACAGATCTTCACGGAGATTCTGGCAAGCCATGGCGATGTGCTGTCTTCCAAAACTGATAGAACGCTCGTTCAGATTTTGTATCCAATCTTCAGCTTTTCCTCATTCTTCACAGTGAACGCGATTGTCGATGCAGCTGCAGTGTCAGAACCGCCTTTTCTCGTGTTCCTTCCACAACCTCCATCTTCAGATTGTCCATTGTGCTCGTCTGGCCTTCTCCTGAATCGTCTCCACTTTGAAACTTGTTTCCAGTGTCTTCTTCTTTCTTCAGATGTTCAAATCCAAAGTCCAGCGAAGAACACGGCAACTCCACCAGTCCACACACATCATTATCATCCCCATCGTCGTTCACTGTCAGCTTCTCTTCTGTCGACGTGGGGATACCAATAATACACCAGACTTCCTGCCACCCCGTCCATCTCCCAAAGAACAGATTCCGCGCACGAGAAAAACGTCAGAGGCTCCAGCTTCGAGTCTCGTTCCAAATCATCTGATTCCAGGAATACAAGTGATCCGGTCGCGTTCGAGTTGATTTCCATGAATGGTGAGCCTTGTGTTGTCGACAGAACTCCCCATGCTTCGATGTAGAGCACTGTTCTGAGAGTCTCGTGAGTGAAACTCAGCTTTTGAATGGTGTGTCCACCAGCGTCAGTGTGCTCCCTTCCTTGATCCATATCATTCAGTGGAGAGAATCTCCCAGCTCCGTGTCTGTGTCTGTTCCAATGTGTCACTTTTCCCAGCGACAGGACACCAGTTTCCACAGACACGAATGTTTTCATCGTCGTCGCTGGGACCAGCTTAAAGATCATGTGCTTCAGTGTTGCTGTCTTCCTTCAGCATTCACATCGATCCCAGCATCGCTCTTCTGAGTGATCGTCCGAATTTCAGCCTCCGAATGCGACTGAATCACCTCTTCATGTGTTATTCGCATCGTTTTCAGCAATTCCGAGTTCGCCTGCGTCTGAACTTCCTCAAACTCGTTCGTCTCTGCTAAGCGATATCCTGAATCCAGCGATGAGCAAGTGAAGCGATACGACCCACAGTTCGGATGGGTGCTTGCCTCATTCACGCTTGCGTTCAGCAGGATGCGAGTCACAGGCGGCTCCAGAGAATACATCAGCACAGATCTAATCTGTGTGGATAAAACGAGTCTTTCCATTGCGCTGCCTTGATCTGAGTGTGAGGACGTGATCCTGCAATGAAGATCTTTTCATTGTCTGTGCTCGAATATTCACATTCGTCAAACGTTGTGTCGGTGAATGATATCGCTCCATTCGATTCGATCTTGATGATCTGTGTCACCGGAATCTTGTGTCTTCTCGACCATTTTCAGATTCTTGAAGGTCACGTTGTTGAGAAGGATCTCGGGCTCGGCGTTTGTGAACAAACTCAACAGCGGCTGGGCAAAGATTCCTTGATCTGCCAGCGATGAGTTGAACACGGTGATTTTGATTGTGATCGGCTGTGTTGTTGTTTTGTCAAACTGAATTTGTATGTCATCGCGCTCATCGCCATAATTCCCATGTTGTCCAACACCACCCACTCTCCATCATTCTCCAGCGAGATCAGCGAGCATTGGGCCAACGGGATCACGTTTAATTTCGTCATTGTCATGGCTCCCTGGTTCTCCACTTCCCTTCCTCACTTTGTTCCTTTTCATCCTCCTGTTTCCCACACTCTTCTCTCCTTCTTCAGTTCGGCTCATGTTCTGTTTGATGTTCCTGAACATGGCGGTGCCGAGGATTAGACATTGCTTGTCTTTTTGATGG